>OV743431.1:32138200-32738200 GCA_928269145.1 Agriphila tristella
GCTTTGTCTTTCGAATTTAAAGGCTTTGTAATCTAAATTACGAAGTAATAAGTTTAGCTTAATGATCGTTTAATTTTAATACATTTTAGGAAACTTATTTATTGCCTTTTATGAGTTTGGCAAGCTGTTGAGGAATTTCTTCTATTTTATCACGAAACACGTTAAGGTGGCACCCTGAAAGAAAGTGGCGCCGCGGTGAATTTTATTTAATATTATGATTCTAATACCCAATTTCAATAATGTTTTACGTGGAACTCTTAGGGCCCACAGTCTTGTATTTTTAGACGGTATCGTTACATTCCCTCGTAGTCACTGCTAGAAGTAGATAGCAAAACTGCTAAAAGTGGCCGTTTTTGACACATTTACTATCTACTTCTACGAATGACTACGAGGGCATGTAGTGATGCCTTCTAAAAATACTAGACCATGGGCCCTAAAAACTCCACGTAAAACATTATTAAAAACTTTTATAACGTTACGTGGATTTAATAACATATTAAATAAAAACCTCTGAGGGCGCCGCTTTCGGTCATACAACCGTCTTAAGTTTCATGGTTAAAATATAACACCTGTTTTGTAACTTAATTTCAATTTTGTTGATAACTGTACAATATTAGCGCCATTATTATTGTTCATGTGATTTGTAACATAATTTAACTTTATGTATTGAATTAATACATCACTTATAATTATTACTATTGATACTGGGAACGGTAAGCTGCATTAATATGAATATATTTAAATATACTGTCATAGTTATTTAATTCAGACATGATTTAAATGTCGAATAAATTAGTTTATTATTCACGATGTTCTGAATTTATTTGAGTTAATAAATAACTAAAGTTTATGAGAATTTTTATAGAAAAACAGTTTTCGTTCAAGTGAATTGCTATATATGGCTCAATAAAATTTCATAAAAATATAGTTTTTAGTGAATTGTTTGTTTTGTTTACTAGTTGTAGTTATTACTTATTTTCTAGATTCCTTACGTAGAATAATACATAGTTTGAAAAATTACTACCTCTTGCAAAATATACAATACGCCAAATGAACAACTCGCAGAATGTCCAATACTTACCCAAAATGTACATTTGTGTAGTTTTAAAACGATTTAACCAGAGAGGTAAGTACACATTTTTTTTCTTTTTTTGCTAATCACTCGAAAGCTACCTATTGGTAGGTTTTTTATGATGTACTATAGTACAACATAAAAAAAAATACTCTAGAAAAGAAAGGTGGGAACGATAAAAGCTAGATATTGAAATACTTCGTACCACTTTCGCACTATTTGCCTAACTAGGCAATACTTGCAATACGCAGTTGACATTCATGTTTCGTATTTTGAAATAGATATTTATTTTATTACAGTTAACAGTTATTACTAAGTTGTGTGTTAAATTACTGTGTTGTGAAATAGAAACTATTTTGAATTTTGATATTAACTAAAATTTAACATGGTCACACAAACAATTACACACAAAAATTACATTAATAAAGCTAAAAAGGGCATTTATTTACATTTCATATTACGTTATATCATATTTACATTCGCGTGTAAACTAAATATTAATCGAAATTTAAGGTGCCTGTACAGATAGTGAATAAAATGTGAAATGGATGGAGGCGATATCCAACTTTGTAATTCAAACAGGTAGCCCCGTACGATGTAGCGGCCGTCAATTTTTTGCTGGTCCTCTTTCAATGAATGACGATTTACGGCAGACTTCGTGGCTACAAAAAGACATCTTTTTTTTGAACCACGATGACTGGCCATTCATAAAACTTACCTAAATTTACCTCAAACAATTTCAAACGATTTCATGACTTATTCTTGAGTCAGTAAAGTGTATTTGGTAGTGCAAGGAAATGTTTGTTTAGGATCTGTCTAAATTTTGACGTTAGTTGATTATGTTGCTGTGTTTGACGGAATAATTTTGTGGCTCATGTTTATAGCGATTATTTTAGTTAGTTATTGGATAAGAAAAACATTTCATGCTTTACTTTGGTAACAAACAATAAATGAACAGCATTTTACATACTTAAATAGTGGAACCTAGGGCATTGTTTTTCAGAAACTATAAATTTTCCTAATTGGGAAAGAGCTGGTTTACAAAACAGATAGTTTAGTTTTTATCTTTTTACCAACATTTTATTTATTTACTATGCAATTTAACACTTAATACTAATGGTTGCATTTATTTACTCATGTGGTTGCAGATCGCAACTGCAAATAAGACAATGTTACATTTTACTTTTCACCTGGCAACATCGTCCTCTTTTTTTAAACGCAAAGGAGTCAAACTCCGTTCTGCCATTACTTTCTTCTATGTTTTTTTTCACACCAAGGAATAAAGTAACATGCAGCCAGCACACCCGCGGTAGCAGGGTTCAATAACAAACTAACAGCACGTTTTATGAGGTAAACACCGGTGCCTGCTACATTGTTACACTGTATAAATATTTGCCTGTCCGTCTCGCAGCGGCTCTTGGAAAATAGATTTATCAGTTAGTGTTATAAGGTGAAGGGAAAGGCAAGGTATATTTAATATCAATGGTTTAACAGTATTTTATTTAATCTTTTTATATTTTAAGATAACAAGCGAAAAGGGCCCGCCTTACGTAACTTAAGGTAGATTATCATTATTTGGTAGACCAACTCTAACCCCATTTAAATCTCCTTTGGTTTGGAGTCATAAACCAATTTATTTATTTATTTATTTATTTATTACTTAGGGAAACATACAGCTTTAAAATAGTTCGTAATAGTGAAACATTATTTTAGTACAGTAGCCAAAAGAGTTTCCACCACTAAATAGTACATTACGTTGAACAGACAAATTATGTAAGCAAACAGATGTAAGAAATTATAAGTAAATAATGATATTACAACAAAAAAGTTTCATTTTTAAATGACAAATTATTAAGGATGTAATTTACTGACATTAATTTTTAAAAATGTAGGTTATAGCAAATTTAGTATTATTTAACATAATCAATGACAATTTAACAAAAATGGTTTTAATTAAAAACATTAAGGTTATAATTTACTGATACAAACTTTAAAAGTTTCATGTTTAAATTTAGAAAATTTAGTATTAAATATATCTATATCGTTAAAATTCACATTATAATTTTTAATAGCTCTTAGTATGAATCTTAGTATGAATTTCACTGTCCTTGCTCACTAAGTGGTTCACCTATTGGGTACATGATCCATGGGCACTACATTTGATGTACACCCATGGTTCACCTGTTGGGTTTACCACGGTACAAATGGGTACCCGTGGAACCTAGGTGAATCACGCAGGTGTACCACGAGTCAGAAAGGATAAAAACATCACGTTTGAGAATAATGTTATTTAGCTACTTACAGTTTTCTTGCACATATTTTCAAAACTTTAAATACGCTGGTACTTATATTAAAGGAAATGTTAACCTCTAAAAGCAGTTCTTATTCAGAAAACAGGTAAATTCTGGAAGGAAACGAGAATTCCAGATTGGCTGGAGCGGAGCGGCGGACAAACAAACAGCCGCCGCCGAACAAAGACTCGTAAACATTCGCCGATGACTTTTTGTTCCGGCGAGGAATAATTGTTATTCCCTAACGACCCACCTTCAATCTGCTAATACATCTTGTCTTAACTAGTCTTCATGCTAACTATAAGCCATTAAAAAGCCACAATACAAAATACAGTCCGAGTTCAAAAAATAGGTAGGTTTGACAGTTCATCAACCTTCGACATCTGTCAAACAAAAGTGTTTTGATTATAATGAACTCGACTGCACACGCTAGTTTTTTTACATTCTCTTTGGACTGTACCTGCTGTTCATGACTGATGGAAAACATGTCTAGATAATTTGTAGGTCTATCATTTATGTTTTAATTTCCGCGTCTAGTGGTTGGCGCTACTTATCTTATGACGTATTTTAGTATTTTAGCTCGTATATCTTCTTAGGTTTAAGAGATACCGTAAAAATTTCTTCACAGTTAATCACGTGGTGGCATAAGCTTTCTGATAAGCCACTAAACAAAAATCGTTACTGATCCTCATTACACATTAGAAAACATGTGTGTATGTTCTCTATCTCTTCGACGTGTCACGTCACGTCACGTTAAATTATCACGCTACTAATATAGTATACTTAAACAAGTAAATTGAATAAAACGTTGTTGCATCTTCTCAAAAGCTAACTGCCTTTCACCAATTATAACGAAGTTAACAATAAAAATATACTTACCCAATATTTTCGCATACCTAAATGCATTAGCCTGTGCAAATATCACGAGATCCACATTAAGTATCCTCTCAGTCTTTTGAAGTGCAATTGAAGTACTTTTGAAGTTCCGATGAGGGCAAGATCGGTAAAACATACAAGATCGGAAGCATCGGTGTTTGACTGTTTGTTGACTTTGGAAATCGCGGCCGATATGACTAAGTCTCGTGATTTCAGTTAAGTGAGAGTCTGTAAGCTTTCAGATCGGATTAATTTATGAAGATATTAATTTGGAAAGGGATAAAGTATCCTTCAGACTAACAAGCCAGACAGCAAATATGAAATACGCAGCGTAATTTGCGGAAAACATATAAACACTTGTATCACAAAATATAAAGTGACAAAAGGGATGCTGGGAACAAGTCACGATTTTCCGTGCACTCACATGTAGTCGAAACCAGGCTATAGTCCGTGGGTTGGGTAAAAAAATAACAAACAAGTGAAAAAAAGAACGGGAAAATTTCCTAATACCGCCAAAACGCTGCCAAAGCTTTTTGGGGTTCCATATCCATAGGGGCAAAACGGAGCCCTATGCTGTCACTCATGTGTCTGTCTGTCCGTCCATCGTCTGTCACAAAGTTATAGCAGCTAAATCGTTAAAGCTACAGTCTTCATGTTTTACCAAAGTTGTGGCATGCCGACCCAAGGTCAGGAAAAGAATAAGAAAATATTAAAAAAAAAATTAGAGGGGCCTCCCATAGTCCCAAAATCCCAAGTGAAGGGAGAGTGAAAAAAAAAATATTTTTTTACCCATTAGTACCTGTGGGGTGTCATTGCTTAGATTTTGTAATTTTTTTTTTAGAAATATTTGACAACATCACATACATTGCTCCAATCCCAAAGTAAGTAGCTATAGCACTTGTGTTATGGAAATCTGAAACAACGGTGGTATGACAAACACCCAGACTTGAGACAATATTGAAAAGTTCATTTTCTACATTGACCCAGCCGGGGATCGAACCCGGGACCTCAAGAGATGGTGACGCCTTGAAAACCGGCGTGCGAACCATTCGACCACGGAGGTCGTATGTGTTAATGTCCTTATTTTTTGTTTAAAAATATCAGAAAAAAAATAAATTCCCTCGTTTTCCTATTACAAAACAACTTAATTATGCGGTCGAACGCGTGGCTAGTACTACTTATTATATATTCTGTGGCGTGGCACAGATAAGACCCGCTCTTTAGCTCTATTTGGTACGGAACTCTAAATGTACGAAGTCCGACATGCACTTGGCCGGTTTTTGTTTTTGGTAAGTGTCAGTTTATCTAGCCCCCTTTAAAACCAAGAAATGAAAGAGTTTTATACGGATCCGGGACAAGAAAAAAACCTACGAGTATTTTCAGGATACAAGTCTAATTTACATTTAACAATACATCACGAATGAAAATGAATTACGTCATAAAATAACACTCCTATCCTAATATCTTGTCACAGTGACAAATGATAATAAAATTGTTCATTCTAATGTATTAAAGAGTTAATGCGAAATGACTTTTGTAGAGAAATATTATTCAAATGAGCAGAAGAAAATGTGGTTGAATATTTCCATTGTTTCATGGATAGTCAAAAGGTCAGTTACTCTGACTGGGGAATCTTCTGCTACGGGCTACGGGTTGAAACTTTTTCTTTCCATTGCATATTTAAAATTTGTATCTTTAGATGACTAATATTATAAATGTGAAAGTTTGTGGGTTTGGATGTTTGTTCCTCAATTACGCAAAAACGGCTGAACATATTTGGATAAAATTTGATACACAGATAGTTTATAGCCTGGATTGAAACATAGGATACTTTTTATCCCAGTCAAAGGTTCCCTAGGGATTTCCCGAATGTTCTCGCGGACGAAGTCGCGGGCGGAAGCTAGTAATGAATAATTTTAAAAGAAAGAAAATAATGTTTTTAATAACCAATAACAGAATAGGTTTAAACAAAGCTCACACTCAGAATATCTATCCAAAATGTCTTACGCTGATCATGCCTGTTTTCCTAAAAAATCTTGCCTTTAACACACATAACGCAGTGAAAAGTCTAGAAATAGTAACAAAATTCACACAAAATTCGAAGATTCGTCACGTCTGACCTGAAAAACATAAAAAACCCTGATGTTTTCAGCCGAAATCGTCGGAGCATTTCTTTTAAACATATCTTACACTTCCTCGAATCTAAATCAGACGAGATTAAAGAAACTGTAATTTTAAAGTGGCGACAAATTTCAGACAATTTATTGCTATTAATTTGGTAGTTATTATTATAAGATGCTGTTGTGGAAGTTGAATGAATTGTTTTATGATAACATGTTCTACTTAATTTTCTTTGAATCGTGTTAGAGAGATTGATAAAACTAGGTTAGATAGGTGTTTTATTTTTATTTTATTTTTTTATTTTATTTATTGAACATTGTTACCACAGCATTTACAGAACATTAACGCAGGTGTAATTATACAATACATAAGCCAATTACGGAAACAACACTTTGTAGACAAAACATATAAATGGTTACCAAAAAAATATTATTTTAAACAAATATTAAGTTTAAAGTATTTGTAAAAGAAATTTAAAAATAATGAGAACTTCTAAGTATTTTATTATGTATATTGTCTCATGATAGGTGTGTGTGAGTGTGTGTGTGTGTGTATATGTGTATGTTTGTGTTTATTTGTGTTATTGTGTGTTTTTTTTGGGCAGTCATATAAAAAGCGTTTTAGATATAAGTAAAAATACTTAAAAATAGTTGTTGAGGAAGTGTTTTGTAGTGATACAAATTATCAGGCGAAACCAAGACGGTTTACCCTAAGTCTAAGATTTCTAAATATTTGGGATTTCACTTATTTAGGAACTTTTTGATGGGTTATGACTTATGGCCCATTCTCCTTATCCACCCATAAGGAAGGCCTGTGCCCCAGCAGTGGGGACATTAAAAATGGGTGATGGTCTACCAGTGTAAGTATGATTGTCAGGTTTAAAAAACGCTACGGAAGCTTAATTTGTAGAAAAGTAAGTATCTGAATCTTCGACGCGGGAAGTTCTAATCAATGCTAATGCGTTGCCTTTTTAACCGACTTCAAAAATTTGAAAAGGAGGAGGTTATCTATTCGTCGCGTATATTTTTTTTTATTTATATGTATGTACACCGATTACTCGAAGACGGCTGAACCGATTGAAATGATTCAAATGTTATATCATGACGTTTGTTTCCAAGTTGGTCCCATTTTTTGAAATTTTGAAATCGGTTTAGTAGTTTTCAAGTAATCTTGAAAAAACTGTCGTTTTCGTTACCATTTTATATTAATTCAGGCGGATTTTCAACCATTACTTTTTTGTTTATGCACCGATTTAGATGATTCTTTTTTTGTTTGAAAGAAGACAACCTTAAGAATGATACCATACTAATTTCATTGGTATTGGACTTTTTATTTTGAAGATACACAAGGGAACTCCTTAAAATCAAATAGGAACTGTACAGTGATTGAAATATTGGCAGGTTTATGACAATAAAAAACAAGTTAAGTACCTATTTATTGTCAAGGACCTGCTCGACTATGGTTGAACTGCGAAGGCCCAACGGAACTCTTGTGGAAATTGAGTTACTCGGGTATACCATTGAAAAATGTGACACATTATAACATTTTACATTATAAAATCATCACTTACATACCTTCCACAAAAAAGTTTAAACTAAAAAAGCTATAAGAATAAAAACAATACAATAAGTAAAAAAAAATACTTCCAGCTCCACCCGACTTCAATAGACGTGTTTTAATCAATCGATTTGAACATTATTTCTTGCTTTTTATAGAGCTGCTTTTTAAGATTTTTGAAGGAGGTTGTGCTTTTTTTATTATTTTTGTTTTAATATTGAACAGCATAAACTAGTTAAATTTTATTAATATTAAATGCCATTCACAACAAATAGTATTGTGTCACTAGATCGAGCTATATTTAAGTGACATGCTTACTGCTGAGAAGGCATAGAAATAGATTGCGTCGCGACATTCTGAGGCAAACATCATGTCGGGTGTTTATGATGCTTCACATTTGTCTGATGGTTGTCTCTAAAATTATGGACGGATTTGTTAGAGGTTTACTATTCTTGTTAATTTTAATTATTAAAGTTGTGGTTATAGGTATTCCATGCTCAAGTTAAATGTGAAACATTACTTTTGTTAAAAAATAAAAGCCAACTTGGATATAATATCGTCAATTGGATTTCTGAAACACTTTATAATGGATAGGTATAAAAGGTAAATGATTAGGTACCTTGTTTCGTAACAATATTTTTGGTTTATGTTTTTTGTGACATCTCTGTTTTTTCAGGATTTGAGTTTTCATGGAGAAAATGAAAAAAAAAATACTGTTTTTTTTTTTTTTTAAACTCGTTTTTAAAACGGACTAAATTATTTAAAAAAATTCGGACTAAAAACATTAAAACGGACTAGTAAAAACAGACTAAAAAGTATAAAATATTTTTTTCTGTAAATATTTATAACCCTAGAAATTTTAAACCTAAAAACGTGGGGCGCATTTTGTAAAATTTATCATCCATACTGTCTTTAGCATGCGCCCCACGTTTTTAGGTTTAAAATTTCTAGGGTTATAAATATTTACAGAAACAAATATTTTATACTTTTTAGTCTGTTTTTACTAGTCCGTTTTAATGTTTTTAGTCCGAATTTTTTTTAATAATTTAGTCCGTTTTAAAAACGTGTTTTTAAAAAAGTTTTTTTTCCGTAAATTTTTATTTCCTGTTTTTTAGTTACCGAGCTAAGACTACAAATATACCATCTCCTATCGGAGCACTCGTCAAGACGATTCAAACGAGCCCAAACTCGATGTGGTACATGGTTTTATTACAGAGTCCCAGTGGCCTTCTTCCGGCTCCATCATCAGACCCTGGACACTATTTCCCAACAAAGAACTCGTCAAGACGATTCAAACGAGCCCAATCTCGATGGTGTAGCGTGGTTTTATTAAAAAGTTCCTGTATCCTTCCTCCGGCTCCATCATCAGACCCTGGAAACTATTCCCAACAAAGAACTCATCAAGACGATTCAAACGAGCCCAGATTTGATGAGGTTGCACGGTTTCAATATTGAGTTCCTATAGCATGGCCTTTCGGCTTCATCATCAGACCCTGGACCTCGTCTCCCATTAGAGTACTCGTCAAGACGATTCTAACGAGCCCAAACACGATGGGATTGTATGGTTTCATCATAGAGTTCCTGTGGCCTTCTTCCGGCTTCATCATCAGATCAGCTCAATGACACCATAATATTGCATTGCCTTCCAGTTCTGACCTATGTTCAAAGTTTCAAGTCTCTAGCTCATCGGGAAGCTAGGATAAAATCGTTCGCAAACTTTGTGGAGAAACACACAAACAAACAAACAAACAAACGCGAAAGCAACCTAATAAAAACGTGTTAAAAACTTTCATTGACGATGGAACTTTCTTACATTATTGTTTAGAGATTAAGCTTCAATAAAATCTCTACTATTCCCGCAGTAGCGACTTATTTGATAAGCTCAAAACATGATGAAAGCTATGTTTTTGTGTAAATATTATAACAGGCTTGTTTACCGAAACATTAGTCTGAAGGACCGTAATTTATTTCACTATAAATCATTTAGGGCGGTATCCATCACTGCAAATGCAACCTTTTGCTGTTGACACAAGGTCGAGTATGACACAGGGTAGAGTGATAGATGGGAATATAATTGCTTGTCACGGGTTTGATGCCATTATGTTGGACTATTGTTTTGTCGTTTGCTCCCAAATTGGTTGTTACTGATTCAGACGCGAACAAAATGTTGAAATAAAAACACTGGAACTGTTTTTTCTATATGTTTTAAAAAGCTGTTTGTTTTGTCTGCGACTGTTTTTTTTTGACCTCCAGAGTTGATACACATTTGAGCCCTATTTATGACATTTTGCATAACTTGCCGTAACACTTCCTGCGATATGTTCGTTATTTCTTGACGAATGTTTTCTTTTAGAGCTGCGAGAGTCTGTGGCTTGTTCACATACACCCGAGATTTCAAAAAACCCCAAAGAAAGAAGTCTGGACTGGTCAGATCGGGTGATCTTGCAGGCCAAGGCAAATCGCCAAAACGAGAGATAACTCGGCCTGGAAAAGCGTCCCTCACTAAATCCATATTTATTCCACGTTCTTGGGGAGTAAAACGGTCCATGTTTATTTTCAGTGTATTTTATATTTGTTCACTACACAATTTTCAACAACAGAATGACAGAAAATGTCATATAAAAAAAATAAAAGTATTTTCTTTAGTGCCAGTACTTTTGCGCCACCCGTTAGAAGCGAAAAGAGTACATACTTATTGAAGGCAAGAGAGCCCGAGGTCGTTCGCCAACCAGATGTTCTGACCAAGCAAGAGTAGCAACCTTCTCAAGCAAATTCCATCAAGCAGTGAAAAAACTATGGACCGAGACCAATGGAGGCAAATCGTAAAAGCAGCCGGTGATCACGATCCTCAGTTATGAGGGAACGATTAAGAGAGAGGAAGCGAAAGATTCGCTTTGGACTTTGAACCTAACTTATCGCCTTATTTAAAATTTAATTACAAAAGGAGACATCGTACTTCTTTTCGTTTCGACCTTTCTCATTAATATACTAAGACTGCAAAGCATGAAAGTTAAGAAGTTTGAAGTAGTAAAGTAAAGAAGTTTGAAGTCCGTGTTATTTTAAACGCAGCGCAATCAAAACTAGCAATCATGCGAAACCATAAAATCAAAGCACAAATTGAAGAGCGCGACCCGAAAATCCGATTTTCTCGGTCAGGCTTCCAAAACAATGGGTTATTAGGGTTTTTGCCAATAACTACAACAATACGATTGCCGGTCGGTGCGGCCGGCCGAGCGGAAAGCCCGCTTTGCAGTACGGTCTGCAAGCAAAGCGTGAACTGTTAATTGCAATATTAAGCGAAATGATTTGTGAGTACTATTGTTTTTGTACTAATGAACACGGATATTTGCATCCTTAAAGCAGTAATAATATTTAACGCGATTAGTGCCCTCACAGTGGCGCCCTCATTATATAAAATTTATTGCTCACTAGTATTGAAAATTCATATATTTCACTATATTTTACAGAGGTAATTGTTTGTAAATAAAGAACTACAGCTTCAATCTTTAAGTGTGAATTTTCGATAAATTATGTATGGGCTAGCGAGTAATAAATTTAATTAAAATGAGGGCGCCGCCACCGTGATGGCACTAGTCGCCTTAAATACTGTTTTAAATATTAAGTTCGTTTCACTATTTACAAATGGTAATTATTCTACAATTTAAAAGTCATAGTATAATTTATTATAGGCAATAAATAAAGCTGAAACATGAAAAGAAAAATTCATGAACCTTTTTTTAATAGTTTGTTAAGTGGCTGTATTTTTTGACAAATACATGCTTTACTCCTCGACCTTTACAATTCTGGCTATAACTTATGTGGGTATCACTATAATAAAAAGAGTGTTTTAAAAGCTTGAAGATAATTCAGGCCACGTGTCATCAGCGTTGGATTGAGCGCCACTTCCAGTTTTTATCGAACCTGCCAATCTAATTGGAAGTGACACCTCGGAGAAACTTGTTCTAGCTACCATCTCGTGGAATTCCTTACGCATTGGTAAACCATTAGTAGGCATACATTTTATTCCAGTGCTATTTATTTAAGTTTGCATTTGTACTTTTGACTTAAATAGTTATTTCATCAATAACGACAAGTTCAACTTAAAAATAATGAAAACATTTACCATAAAATCTATTAGCGTCTATTAGCTATGTCTTTAGCCGTATTTTAACAAAAGTGAATTACTATTATAAACCGCAGGGCATGTATGAAAAGACTGATGGATATGAATGAAGCGAAAAGGATCGTAGCAGGTGGCGATCCATAGTCTCTGCCTATCCCCATGGGAAACAGGCGTGAGTGTATGTATGTATGTATGTATGAATTACTATTACCTTTTCGCAAATTATAAACTGAACAATAAATATACAAATACAAAACTTACGACACAAAATACATTGTAAATCTTATAATGCTCAAACTCAGGTGTAAGGTGTAACTCACATGAGCTGAGCTGACCCTAAGGTCAACAACGCGTGAATGGGTTGACATTTGAAGCGAAACTATGGCTCAGATATACCGCTGTATTCCTACCTGTTTCAATCTATATTTAGCATTATAAAGAAGTACAATTGAATGTTTTGATCTGAGGTAAACTCTCCGAAAATACTCTTCATTTTCACCACTAACAAAAGGTTTCATTTTATCACGTAAATTACCGTGGGATGTGGAATTTGATGCGGACGAAGTCCGAGGCGGGAGCTAATCTGTCTGTAAGTGATTTCTACAAACTCTTGTAAGTTTCAATACTTGACTTTTGAGTTGCAGACCTCAACTATTTCGTTTTAAACAAAATAAATACTGAAAAAAAATTGTTGGCATATTTGTTAATGAGGATCAGTAACAGGTTTGAATCCTGTAGTTTTATTGATATAATATAAACACATATTAAAAGCTATAAAACCTAGTGAAAGAATTTTTGAAATCCGTTTAGAAACGGTTGAGTTAAAAGGGTTTGAAGGAAATGCCAAGCTCAATGCAATATGTGCTTTATCACGTACGACATAAGATTGGCGTACGTCGCGATGACGTCATAAGGACCCCCTTAAAAACAGTGTTTTAGCGCCTATACCCAGCAGTGGGTGTCGTGCGGCTGATATGATGACTTGGTTGGTTTCAGCCTCAGAATATTGTTTGTACTAATTTTGAAAGAAATATTTTTTTTTACTTAACTTGTTAAATACCTAAAAAAGCACTTCCTTCTCTGACTGTACTTCAGAGAGGAGCGGTCGAGTCTTGTCATTACGACGGAGATTATCCGTACGAATGATTGTTTTATTTTTAGCTCTTTGGGATTGGTTTATAATGACAAACATTTGGAAATGTCGTTTCATGTAACAATTTTCAATTATCAAGTGCGTGTTTCGAATAAAGCTATCACAAATTCTTATAGTTAAGTATTTTTTACTGGGAAAAATTACACCTATAAATACATCTTAGTGACTATTTAAATTTAATAAATCTGCCCCCTATCACAAAGTAAGTAGTGGCGGCGCTCCGCCACATTTTGTGCCCCTATCCAAATGGCCACTTTTCTATTCGTTCGCTAACTTAAAGCTTGAAAATAAGCAATTAAATGATCACGTCACACGTCGCAAGTTTATGTAAATCACAGACATTGTTGTATTGTACGGAATTGACAAACCTACGACAAGTAATTTTAGAGTTTATGGCTTATTTTTAAGTTAGCGAACGAATAGAAAAGTGGTCATATGAGTAGTCCCCCTGGTATGGTAAATGAAGTTGAAATTGCAAAAGTTTCAAAACAGCACATGCATAGATATTTTCTAAAATTGGAATGAAGATTTTGGATTAAGAGCCAAATTCACCATTGATTTTAAGCGCGATTAATATCACGTTTTACGTAATGTAGTTTAAGTGTCGAGTTTGATACCCCGTTCCCCGTTTATTCCAAAAATAAATTTCACGAGGTCATTAAAAAAATTGAATCAAGATTTAACAAGGCATTGTTTATAACATAATTGTACATTTTTGTAACAAATTTTACTTTGTTGTTATGACAGTGACAGCCTTGAACTTGTTTTTTGACAAAGCGCGTTTAAAATCAATGGTGAAATTGGCTCTTAGACTTTATAAAATTGCGTTTTATTATGAAAAAAAAAGAAAGTTGAATGTGACTTGATTATAATTACGTGATAATAATGAAGTTATTATACCTAATTAGAGTTTCTATAGTATTTGCTAGTATAACCACGTGTCCACGTCATATTGATAGAAAACACATAAAAGTGAGTTCCTGTGCGCGACGAATTATCCGGGCAGTAAACTGCCATTTTTACGAGGGGCAGGTAAACTCGAAATAGGCGCGTTCAAAAACCCCATCAAACGTGGCAAGTGACATACCTACAGGGAGGATGTCGCACGGGAGATGTAGCGGACGCGGTTTATGGCTTCTATAAGGAAATGACTTCGGTTCTATCAACAATAAGGTGAATGCAGATTGTTAGTGATTGTTAGCAATGCCTAACTGCAAAGAACAAAAAGTTTATCTCAATGACGATATACGGTAATAACGGTAATAAATACGGTATAATGACGGTATACTTACATTTTATGACATCCGTTTACATTACACCCTATTTATCGCATGTAATCTGACAAAAAAAAGACGCTTATATACACGAAATGCAATCGTAAAAACGTTTCGGGGGCAGTTAAAACTACGATAGACATACGTTTTTACAATTGAAATGTAAGAATTTCATGTAAGGGCATAGTTAGAGAGCTATTGAAAAATACTGCAAGAGGTATCTCAAGGCCCATCATTCAATATGATATAATGTTTAGGGTGGACATAAGTCAGCACTTACGCCCAAGGCCACGACCTCGAAATTGCTACAACTTACGTTGCGTGCTGACTGGGCATGTTCCATCACACTGCGGTCTAACTAACAATTTTTTTTTTACTATTCTCTACTATACTGCCAAATTTGAACCTTGGGATAACTCTTGTAGAGCATGTCGAAATTCTACATACTTGAAAGCGTGATGACGCCAGGTGTTCCACTTCCTGGCCTTGAGAGTAGGTGCTAACTCATGTACACCCTAAAAAAACACTATGACTATGATGAATGATGGGCCTTGAGATACCTCTTGCAGTATTTTTCAATAGCTCGCTAACTACGTGATTTTTCCTGATTGCATGCTATAAATTGCGTCAGCATTAAGCTCTCTTAAAGTCAAGCTTACGGTCCGTACATTAATGTAAAACATAAAGCTCTAAAAATAAGTTGAGATATCATTTTCGCTACATGTTACAACTTGGTCCAATGACAGGCAGCCAGAGTATTTTGACATGTGTCATATTGTCTGACGTTGCCGAATTTGTGAGTGTTTCGCGTATTTTTCTGTAAGGTGTGCTCGTAATGTTTTCATGTTTCTGACGAGTTTCTGTCGAGTTCGAGTCGCTAATGAGTTTTTTGTCGTCGCAGGTACGTAACTGACGTTTTGGAGTGATCACCGTGTGGTAAGTTGTTTTTTTACATTACAAATACTATTGAAAAAAACGACTTGATTGTAAACACAGAATAAATAATAGTAACAGTATGCGTAGCACGAACAGATATCGAAAAAATAACGCATGTAAAAACGATATATATTCGATAGAGTAATTATGTACATCGCCATCTAGCGCCGCAAATTGAAATGAAATTTTCCATAGATTCCATAGATCTATCTATTACTTTTATGCGCGTTTATTTTCGATTGATGTTCAATACTCAAATCATGTTTACACCTTTAATTTTTACAACGTGTTAATGAATTAACGCAAAATGAGAAAATCATTTCTTCGGACCATCAAACGGAACAACTTTTACTATGGCACCAACTCTGATATCGCGAAAAAAAAATTGCTGTTTCATACAAAAATTACTAACGAAAATATAAAAATGTATGAAGCAGTTGTTTTTTTTCTCGATTTCAGAGTTGGTCCCACAGTAAAAGTTGTTCAGTTTGATGGTCCGAAGAAACGGTTTTCTCATTTTGCGTTAATTCATTAACACGAACATAATGACATAACCGAATAAAAGTTTTGAAGTTTAGACCACAATATTTCATTCATAGATTTAGGTATAATCTTTTTATAATTAACTTGTTGTACTGAGGAATACAAACTTAAATAAGATTACGTATTGTAATCAAAACTTTATATGTAGGTACTAAAAACATTAAAAGTTAAGCCGATCTTTCAATAATGAAATCATCTAAGTACATAAACTGTACAAGTTTTTGTCCGTTTCTGTAATACAAATAGTGTATTTAACCCAACTTTTTACTGGTGTCCCTTACAGGCACAGAATACATAGATATAATGGTAGATGGAAGATTGGATGACCTTTTTTATGGGTTTCTGAACCCTAGCTGTCAACTGGTCAATGTGGATTGAGATGGCAGGCAGAAATACGGGATCTTCAGAATATAATAGAATTTAATAGATTTATCTGTTTTTTTAATAGTAAGTATATGAAATTATAGAAATTAAGAGCAAGTTTCGGTTCCCGTTGAAAAAAACCTCTTTTTTGGCAATAAATTACCACTTTGGTCGTTTCGTTTTCGCTGAGTTTTTTTTTTCTTAATAATGTTGCATCTATGTGTCAACTTTTTGATAATTCAATAAGACAAAACTGTAAATTTTAAAAAGCCAAAATGTTTTTGCCACATAGTATATGTCAATAATTTTAAACATACTTTCAAACGTATTATATTGTAAATGATCGAGTAAATATTAACAAATTAAATGGTCCAGTCAACATGGTTTTGGAGTGTTTACTGAAAAGCTTTTTACAAGCGTACACAAATATTGAACATTAATAACATTAAATTAATGGACATCAACCGAAATTGCTTCCCTGGGGAACTCCATAGCCAAAGTGTCCCCAAATACTTACAGCCAGTATATCTGTCAACGGGTCGCCATTGGCTTTCAGTTCCCCATTTCATTTCACACTGGGTAAACAAAATGAATGGATTTACTGTTCCTCTATACTTGTTCAAATTATATCTTTACAAGATATTTTAAAAAGGTTTAAGACTGTATATTCGGATCACGTAAATCACGTTCCATTTTTAAATTTTCAATACAAATGATCAAAACAACAATGCGCGAGCCGTAATGAGAAATTCCAATTAAATTATTAAATAGATATAAGTATATACAAAACACGCAATACATTAGACAAATACCTCATTATTCCTAAAAAAAGACTTAAGAATCTTTAAATACTAGTAAAAAACATGTCAAAGTGTACCGATATGAACGTTTTGTAATATTTTATTGTCTCTGTGATTAAAATCTTTGTTTTTATTTTCTCTCTATAGTGCACTCCTTGACAATACAAACAATAAGTGAAAAAATAAATATGAGTCGTATTATAATTTTTTACAGCTAAAAATTTGGGAAAAATACTTCTGACAAACAAAATTTGAAATTCCACTTAAACAGACGTTTTAAAATAACTGATAATTTATTATGTTTTTCTCTCTATACGGCACTAATTTAAGAATTTTGCTTCTTAATACTAAAGTTTACATCAATAGTAATGCTTTAATTTTTTTCTGCTAACTTCTTTGGAAAAACGCTAATTTCATTGAAATGCGGATATACACCATTAAACAAAAGCTCCAAAAATTGAATCATGTTCCGATTTAAGAAAAACAGCAAATTTTCTTCGGTGTTTATAACACAAAATTAACGCAGCGACATATAAAACAAGACAGATCAATTAGCGAATCGTTTTGTTTTACACGAGCCTCGCCGCCCCAATGAATCTGTAAGAACCCAGTTCCCAAGCTAAGAATAATTTAAAAAGTGAACTGTCATTCGTTGCGCGCGTAATTTTGGCGAGGACGGATATAGTCTGTGGACGGGATTCACGGGATGGGGCGCGTGCGTTTCATTATCCCGTGTTTACAGTCGCGGCTGCGTTATTGGGTGCTAATGACACGACGCACGCTGCGTTTGACTCGACCGACGTTGACTCAGTAGGAATTCATACCGATTCGTGTCGTCGCTTTTAGAACCGAATGTATCTGAGAAAAAGGGATTACCGATTACACACCGGTTGATGTTGAATATTTCCATGAAGTTATTAATCTGATAGATTTGTTTGTTTTTTCATTCTTACTTATATTTGTCCATAATATTATGTTAATTCTAGATGGTGGCTGAGGGCATTGACAGTACCTAAATCTTTTCATAGTCCATAACCCCGTTTCATGTTTCCATCCGCTGTTTTTTTCTGCTGACACTTAGTTATTTCGGGGACGGGACGAATTTTTAACTAAGTAGTAAGTTGAGTGAGAATCTAAAAAAGAAGTATAACTTCTCTGAAACTAAAAGCTTTCACTTAATTGAAGAAAGTGTTTTAATACTGATAAATTGTTTGTGAGACAATTTCACGTAATTTCAAAACAGAAAATAACAACACTCGTTAAGTTTTCAGCCAATTAGCAAAAAGTATCACCCTCAAAAAGTCTTAAAAGTGTTTATGAAATTAATTCAACACTAACTGGCAGCAGACATGATTGCCAGTGACTGCGAAATTAAAAAGTAAAAAAACGCCTTCAGATTTCGCGCTCTTTGTTTATTTTTAAAAGGTTCTTTTCGGGGCATGATTGATGGCGCTCTGCCCCGTGCACTGAGTGCACACAAAAAAACTTGTTGCATTAAATATCAATTTTTCACTTTGATAAATATGAATCCTTCTTATATTCACTTTATGTTTTTTTTTGTATCGCCAGCTTTCATGCTTCTTGAGCTTGATTCATTATTGGCTACGTTTCAAAAACATCTTGCGGTTCCAGTAATCTTCTTATTATGTCAACGGTAATTCATACAAATGATCGAAACCAAAATAACGGAAAAGTTAAATTTGGAATAAAGAAAACACTTATTTGTTTCTGCAATCGACAATTGTATCGGAAATTCTGTTTTATCGCAGAATCGATCAATCGATATTCTAAAATAGAGCCGTCTTTGATGTTCCCGCGAGATTTGATCAAAGGTTATAATTTAACACACGTCTGTCTGTAGGATGTTTTATGTACTTTCTTTGTATGAAATACGGTGTGCGCTAGAAAACAGTAGTAAGATAATAAATTAACAAACAATTCACGCCGATAATGGAAATAAACGGTATCCAAAAGCTTTTAAAAAGGCTTTTACAAAGCTTATTTTTAAATTTAACTTTATGTTATCCTTTACGCCAAAAGCAGTTGGAACAGTGTTTTTTAAGAAATAGGTAAGCTGGATTAGCAACAAAATGAATACTAACTACGTTGGTATCGTTGAATGGTACTAACTACGTTCAGCCTTTAAGCCTGAATTTATGATGTATTTGAATAAAACACCTCTTTCATGAAAGCTTAAATGTCATTTTATTTGGAGCTCTCCAAAATGGAGAAATAAAATGTAACGCACAAAACCTTTCATATGTATAACGTGTATAAATGTTGACACTGTAAAAGACCTTTTGTCGATGGCATAAAGATGCCTTCAGCGTGACCTGTTGCTATAAAAAGGCGGTACAGTCGTAAGGACAACACACTATCTAGACAATTTATCGGGTCGCGGGCGGTATCGGTCGACCGATCTTTTTGTTCGAGCCGCGCGCGGTGGCTTACGATTTCATTTTGCTGGACCGCATTGACACGTCGAAATGACGTGAAGTGTCACGCATTTGTTTTCTTTTTTCTTCACATTTTTTGGTTTGAATTTGGAACACCACCGCACAGCTATGTTTATTAATTATTTGTAAATAAAGAATAACGGTTTGTGTTAATGAGATTTTCATAATGAGATGAGGGCCTTCTTTCAAAATGAAAAAAAATCTATAGGCTCGATAGATGGCGTTGATAAACAGGCTAGTGTCAACTGTAGGAAAAAAGAAAACACAATTCACACGAAAACACCGAAAACACCGCTAACAACCAACGAACACCAAGAAATGAAAATGACTTTTCAAACACAGGCCGTTTATTTTTAAAGCAATTTCGACACTTCCATTTTCCGTCAATGCCATCTAGTGAGGCAAACAGTTACCTACTATTTTTTTAAATTTTTAAATGTCACTTTGAAAAGCCCTCATTAGAATTACAAACGTATCAAAAACTACTTTCGCGAATTAAAACTGGCTACAAAGTAAATATTGAGACATAAACAAGTTAAATAAATCAAAACGATAACGTTTGACAGTAGGCGTGAACCTGACCACATTAATTCTCTCTGCATAAATTAGAATAATATCGTCAACGTGTATCTCAACAGCTAAGTCTTAGTGAATTAAACTCGAACAGATCAAGTAATTGGCGAGTTTAGTTTTGCAACTAAGCTCGTGTAATTAAGCCTTAAGTCCCGATATATCAACATATTATACATCACAAGTCTACGTTTATTCTCGGCTTCAACTGAATTAACGCCAGAATAAGCTTCGGTGATTGTCACCAGTTAAGACTTTTGGGGTTACCAGGTTGCTTGTGAATATTGTTTGTAAATGGACTTACACTTTTCTTCGAAAATAATGTGTTTGTGTGGGGTTATCAAGAAATGAGAAGTTATAGGGAAATTTAAAAGGTATGATAGTGTAGGAGATGCAATAACTAAGTGCTACATTTTAAACTACTAAAAGAAAAAAAATGCGGTCGAAGAAAAAAAGAAAAAAATAATAAAACTTTACTGAGGCTAATAAAGGACATGTCCCATCGCGCCTATGTTATTTGCCCCACCATTCTCAAAAAATGAAAGTCTATCGCGTTTGAATCAAAGTAGTATGTCAGAGTAGGTATTTTACTCTAGAATCAGATTGATCATTATTTTCTGCATTAAAAAGTGGGATTTTTAAGTTAAAACGCTTTTAAATCACAATTTTTTATCATTAGAGTACTATTTACTTACATTTTTTTCACTAAATACTTCAGAAAACAACTTAACGTTTTTGTAATTGTTTTTCTAAATATAAAACAATTCTTGACTGATACTATACCTAAATAAAATGTAATTAGCATTTTTTTAATTATGAAAGTAATTAAATAAAATGAAACTGGGGCAACGCTGGGACATCTCCTTTTAAGTTAGATTTTATTCAAATTAGTAAATCCTTATTTTTGCCACAAAGGTTAAAATTATAAATGCTGCCTATCACACACACGATCTTTCACCGACTGACGACATCGCCATGAAAATGCACTCGATAATGCGACTGGCATGTGCCAGACTCCGACTGAAGTGCGCCAAACACTGGCGGTGGCGGGCCGTGAGCGAGTGGCGCAGGTGGATGGCGCTACACTTATTTACGATTAGCGTTAAGATTTTAATTTTAGTAAGTCGTGATTTAATAACTCGTTAGTTACTGTTATATAAATTAGATCGTAATGAATTTTAAAATTAGTTAATAAAGTCAGGCAGGCCTATTTCTTAACGAATAGAACAGGGGCCAATTTCTTCGGATTAGAACAGGGCCCTTTTTAATAAATGTGACAATTACTATCCCCGTCAATTGGTAATGCGCCTGGCGGCCATGATTTTAACGAAAAACATTTGTATATTTTTTATATACTTAGACCCTATCTTATTAAAAATAATAATTCAATAATTAAAATATTAGATTACCAATTAGAATTTTCTTGTTTCATGACACTTTTAGTTGCGGATCACGTCGACGTGGATGTTAATATGACAAGGTTCCAGCGCATTACCAATTGACGGGGATAATAGTCACCTGTCATGACAATTGTATGTCCATTGCGTCAACCAATTTGAAAATAGAACAAAGTACTAATACTCACACCACTAAACAGAAATAAATCTGCTTCTGTTTCTTCTCCATTTTTTTGTTAAAACACTTTTTTGTCAGTTGCCTCTATGATTTTACTTTTTTTAATATCATAGCAGTTGTCCGAAGTTCTAGTTATACTTTTTTATACGATGAAAGTAGCAAACAAGTTGATAAAACATGTAATTACGTTTAGGGCATGACGAGGTGAACCCAAAAACAATTATTATTTCCGTAACGACGACACAAAAAAGCATTAAACACCGTCCAATTGCTTGGAAGAGCCTAATGACAATGTAATTATTGTGGATGTCTCCGAGGAGGTCCTGTTGTTTTTATTTTATTTTTCTTCTAAAGGTAGCATTCCGATGTTGGCGACCGCGACCCGCGATTGCGACCCACTGTGCTCATACTTAGGCTGCGTTTCCATAAAAGATGTGCGAGGATGCGTTGCGTAGCGATAGCGAGGGATGTGTTTGTAAAATTGGAACAAATAGAATCGCTTTATTTACCTCGACTTGGTCAGCACGGCTCTGGTGGAAAAGGCTTAAGCTTGGGTTTCCTAGGATAGCGGTGCCGTCATATTACGGCCGTAATATAGCGGCGTTGAATGTTGTCTATGTAAACAATATGGCGACACCGTAACGTCAAAATCCGCGGCGTTTTGTTTACATAGACAACTTTCGGCCGTAATATGACGGCACCGTCATCCTAGGAAACCCTAGCTTTAGCGGAGCGAGGTTTCTGTACATACAAAACAAGCGAGGGATGTGTGCGAGGAATGTGTGCGAGGAATGTGTCCGAGGGATGTATTAGGAATGTGCGCGACAAATGTGGACGATGGATGTGTGCTATGGAAGGAGGCGAGCAAGAAACTGCTTTGACAATTGAGCGTCTGAAAAGAGCCCGCTACGCACCGTATCATAGCTTCGCTGCACTTCCTCGCTCCGCTCATCTTCCTAGCACTGGTGGAAACGCAGCCTTAGCAGTAGGTTGCACGATCGTGCGTCGCGGTCGCAGGTCGCGGTCGCTTACATCGGAATGCCACCCTAACGAATGACGACGATGAAAAACTGCAGTAGCTACCTCCTTTTTATTTTGTGTTTTTCGAATTCGGTTATTAAAACTGACGCTGTAAAGTGTGTTGTGTACTGTCTGGTAAAAAATAAACTAAAACGTGTAATTTGTGCTCAAGTACTCATAGTAGACATAGGTACCAAAAATAAAATGAATGTATTCATTGTCTTTGTATGGGAGATCATCAAACAATTGTTGGAACAAATTCTATTCAAAATAAACCAAGAAAATCAGCTTAAGTTCGTTCTATTGCATAACGACTTATATGTATTTTTGCCCTTTGAAAATTTCTAAGTAAAGTAAATCAACTGGTAATTGTATGTTATATTCGCAGCTGGCTTAAATGGAACCTAACAGCAAGTCACTTCTGATTAAGTTGTAGATAAACTTCTAGCTAAGTGTATGTATTTATAAACTGTGTAAACGCCTACCGGGTTTGTGGAGCAAAGAGCTTATCTTTGTGACAATTTGCGTACAGACGACAAGTCGCACATGATATTCAACATAGTATTAACTTTAAAAAAAATATTGAAAATTGTGTTATTTATATATTCGGAATCAGCGTTTTTTTTTCTTTACAATCTGGTAAAACAGTCATAACTCTAAGTCGTTTGAATTGCATTATAAGACGATCTTGCCAATATCGAGGCTACCGAAACATAAATTTGTGTTACATCTCGAGTTAACACACCAAATCAGAAAATTATTTACAAATGTGAGCGTATTAACCGTGACTTGATACTGTTTTGCCTGTTACTTTTTATATAAAATTAATTGTTATTTGAGTTAGTTTATTACTGTTTTGCTTGTTTATTTTTACTCCTGTTTTTAGTTAATACTCTTTGCACTCTAGGTGGTTCTAGAAAGAAGCTTGTATACCTTTATATGTAAGTTCCAAAGACTTTATTTTTGAAGTATACAAAATAGAAGAATGAAGCTTTTTAACAATATAAAAATCAGGCCACAAATACTTCACAGTTAGGAACTATGATTTGTTTAATCTTTGAAACGCTATATCTCGAAACTACGTTTTTTTAAGTTAAGACTAAGTATGTTGAATATCATGTGCGAAGTGATATCTCAACATTTTGTAAAAGATTTTGCGACAGGCTCTCCTGCACGGTTACCTCAGATATTAAGACATAACGAAAAAAAAACAAAAAAGATGGAAAACTAATAAACCATTTTTATAGTGCAAAACGAATTATTAGTTAATCAATTATCTTCACAAAAACACGTTGTGCATGTACTTTAAGAATAGTTAATAATCTTCATATATTATTTGGATTTCAGATTCAAGTTATGGCATTGATAACAAAAGGGTCATTATTTAACAAAGTAGTCACCAAATAACGTGGTTTTGGCAAAGTCATTCCTGTCTCTTTCAATCTTCGAAGCAATAACAAAGACAGCAATATTTTCCCTACAACATATATTTTCGTCGAACGTCGTTTATTAACCGAAAATACCTCAAGTACTTTACGATTACACCGACGTATTGTTCAGAAAATAACATTCTTTATTACGTCATCGTTGAAAAACGGATGCACATACGTCGTTCGTGTCTCGTGACACACGCGCTTTTCTTTCGGCGAGCGAAGCGACGTAAGCGACGACACACGGCCAGACAAAACGTGCAATGTGACGACTTGCGATTGAAATGTCGCAGCTGTTGTGGAGATTATTATTTTTTACAGTTTTTTGTTATTTTCATTTAGAAGCTCCTATTAAAATCACGTTGGCTTAGGTATTTTGTATTTTAACGTTAAGGTTACCTGCCTAAATAAGTATTCTCAATTTCTCATATTGGAGTACTTGACTCCTAGACGAATACATATGGAAATAAAAAAAAGCTCACAAGATTTTTTCACATTATTGTATTTTCACATTGTTGGTTTTACATTATTTTTGTCGCGTAGAACTATAAAGTATAGGTAACTTTAATTCATTATTCTTTACCTCTGTTGCTGTTTTGTTATAAAAATAACTATGATTTTTTACATTCACGTTAGTCTTCGAAATAAATCGATTAATCAGTCAGTTGATATTGTTAAGAATTATTAAAATAATGGGCTTAACTCGGTCGTGATTTCTCGATAATCAGCTAGTGTGTGCGTGGTGCATTAATTTGTCAACTTGTCACCACGGAATTGGGGTTGGTGTAAGTGACGAGCGGAGCGAAATATTGAAAACTAGCTTCCGCCCGCGACTTCGTCCGCGTGGATATTAGAGAAAATCCTTAGGGAACCTTCAACCAGGATCCGACCAACCGTTTTATACGCGATTAGGCGGGTCCCCACCAAGCGCGCTGCCTCGCGAGGCAAAACATTTGCGACGTGTGACAGGCCTCGCACGAGGCTGCGCGCTTGGTGGGGACCCGCGTAATCGCGTATAAAACGGTTGGTCGGATCCTGGTTGAAGGTTCCCTAAGGATTTTCTCTAATATCCACGCGGACGAAGTCGCGGGCGGAAGCTAGTTTATTACAATAATCAGAATTAGGTCCAGAGATATTAAGAGTATCACGTTCCCGTTTCTTTACTCTTTCCCGTTTCCGTCCCCGCCCCCGTTCCCGTTCCTGTTCCCGTGTCCGTCCCCGTCCCCTTGGGCTGAATCATGTCCACCGTGTTGGACTTCAAAACAAATGTCATTTTCGCATTCCTCATCCCATAAAACCTCAAGAACGACATCCACATCGGCTTTCATGTTTACTTACCCCATTTACCCCCTAACGGATGATTTTCAAAATAAGAAAATATGTGTTTGCCTATTTATTTTTAGACATGCTCCTACGAATTTTTAAGCTGTAAACTATGTAATGTCTATTTTATATTATTTTTCCATATATAATTTGTACCCCATTTTCACCCCTTTAGCGGTTAAATTGGACTTCAAAATTAATGTCATTTTCGCAATCACCATCCCATAAAACCTCAAGAACGACATCCATATCGATTTCTACGTTTACTTAGCCCATTTACCCCCTAAGGGGTTGATTTTCAAAACCACAAAATATATGTTTGCCTATTTATTTTAAGACATGCTCCTACGAAGTTTTAAGTTGTAATGTCTATTTTATATTGTTTTCAATACCAAATTTAAATCCAATTTTCACCCCTTTAGGGGTTAAATCATGTCGACCGTGTTGGACTTCAAAATAAATGTCATTTTCGCAATCTTCATCCCAGAAAACCCCAATAACGACATCCATATCGATTTTTAGGTTTATTTACCCCATTGCACCCCCATTTCATCACCATGGGGGTTGAAATTATACCAATACAATATGCGTTGCGTTAGATTTCCATCCATAAGCCAAAATTACAAATCTAGCGATTTCAACTTCAAAAATGAAGGATTATCTTCTAAACACAACTTCATCCCCCTTTTCACCCCTTTGGGGGTAGAATTTTGAAAAACGCTGAGACACGTATTTATTTATTTTCAATCATCAGCCTAAACACAAAATTTGAAGATCCTAGCTTCAAAACTGAGGGACTTTCATACAAACTTTCATCCCTTATTTCATCCCCTTAGGGATGGAATTTTCAAAAATCCTTCCTTAGTGGATGCCTACACTGTATAAAGTATCTGTGTGCAAAATTTCAAGTCTCTAGGTTCAGCGGTTTGGGCTGTGCGTTGATATCTCACTCAGTCAGGACTTTGAATTTTATATATATAGATAGATGTTATTAATTAGTTCAGGAAATGAACGCTCAAAAAAGGGTATAGAGGGAAAGGCGTGGAACACAATTTTTGACTTCGTAACTTTGTTTGGACCTGTAAGGAGGTGAACATATCAAGAGTCCCCGCCCGTGGCCCCTATGCCCGGGGGGAGGGGGAGTTTTGAAGGTCCCCTTTTTCGGTTTTTCACATATATCCCGAAAACTATACATTCCAGCGACATGAATTTTTTTTACAAAATGAAAGCTGGTTAAATTTGCTACATGTTAAATTCAGTATATATTTTTTTTGATATCTTGTATAGTTTTCGAAATATTCACTATTAAAAGTCTGTAATTTTATCGTTTAATATATAAAAGAAGAAACTTATTGGTGACTGACATATCAACGCACAGCCCAAACCGCTGGGTCTAGAGACTCCAAATTTGGCACATAGGTTTCTAATGAGGTCTAGGGATGCACTAAGAAAGGATTTTTCAAAACTCACCCCCTAAAGGGTGAAACGGGGGTCCAAAGTTTATATGAAAGTCCGTCAGTTTCGAAGCTAGGATCTTCAAATTTTGTATTTAGGCTGACGATAAAAAATTAATATATATGTGTCCCAGCGTTTTTGAAAATTTTACTCCCGAAGGGGTGAAAAGGGGGATGAAGTTGTGTATAGAAAATCCTTCATTTTCGAAGTAAAAATAGCTACTATCCGCGTCAATTGGTAATGCTCCTGGCGGCCATAATTTTAACCTCAAAAACGAAAAACAATTGTAATTTTCTCATATACCTAGACCCTTTCTTATTGAAAATAAGAATTCAATAATTAATATATTATATTACCTATTAGAATTTTACTGTTTTTTGACATTTTTAGTTGCGGATGACGATGATGTGTATGTTAATTTGACAAGGTTCCAGCGCATTACCAATTGACGGGGATAGTAAATTTATAATTTTGACATATGGATGCAAATCTAACTCGACGTATATCGTTATTGTTAGTGTTTCAGCCATTATGGGGATGAAATGGGGGCGAATCATCATCAATAAAAAAATATTATTTTTCCTAAATTACAGATATTCAGGAGCGGAATTATCTCAAAAACTATACAAGATATCGAATTTTTTTTTATAATAAATCTTGTCTCAAATTTAATCAGCTTTTATTTTGTAAAAAAACTCATGTCGCTGGAATGCATAGTTTTCGAGATATATCTGAAAAACTGAAAAATGGGACCTTCAAATACCCCCCCTCCCCCCCGGCATAGGGGCTACGGGCGGGGACTTTTGATATGTTCTCTTCCTAACTGGTCCAAACAAAGTTATGAAGTCAAAAATTGTGTTCCAATCATTTCCCTCTACACCTTTTCATTTACTGGGCTATAATTTTACATAGCACAGGTACTAACTAGGTTGAGTTACAGAATACATACAGTTACGTAGAGTTAGTACGTAGAGTTTCCTTGTTCTATTTTATCCATTATAATAATAAAAAGTTTTTAAAGTCGGTTAAAAATTATATCATGATCCTACTAATGTTCATACACATAACATTACATAGGTACATTAAATTAATGACTAATAATAAAAAAGAAAAGGACCACCAAAATTGACTTTTAGGTACACATAACAAAAGAGACTCAACAGCAAGAAGGGTCCAGGCTCGGTGTGGGAATTTTTCTTTCAGCAAAACACTGATTTTCAGCTGTCACCCAGATGAAACGCGGGTACCAGTAACTGCGCTAGATCGTGGACAAGACAAGTGTGTGCGTGTTTGTGAGTGTCGGTGTGTATGTTGCTACTCAATTGCGCAAAACGACTGAACGGATTTGGATGACATTTTGAACACAGTAATTTTTTTTTACTTGTTTCTTCATCGTCTTATCTCTGTCTGCTTATTTCGTTTACGTAAATTAAACCTAATTTAAATTAAAAGGATATGTCGTTGGCAAGAAATAATGTCAATACGTACAGTTTTAAATCAACTTGGGCCAGCCCCCAACTGGTTCCCAAATAGTGTGTAGTAGTAATGACAAGCAGAATGACCACTTGATGACATCGCGTTGGGAAATCGATTTGGTTTTTATTATTGATGGGCTTGCTCGGGCAAACACTTTTTTTATTACTTTGAAATAGTACATTATAGAGATATTTTTTTATTTTCAGAATTTTAAAGGAAACGGATGAGGAAGCGGATGTGATGAAATGACAGAGAGAGAGAAAGAGAGAATGAGAATATAGTCTTAATGAGCGGTTTTCAAAAGGCAGTTTAAGAAAAAAGTAGTACATAAAAAGGAACTAGATGTCGTTGAACAACTAAGTAGGTAGGGTTGTAAGAAACAGGCAAAGGATGAAATGTAATTATTTTTATATATCATACATTTGTTAAGTATGTATGTTGTTTGTTGCGTTGTGCGTTGGTTATCCTTTGGCATGTGCCGAAGAACTTTTCTCTGACACGACTGACAAGCTTGTTAAAGTACCGGCTAAGCACAATTTAGCCAAAAAAGTGGCCAGCATGATGTCCTTTGAAAAGTTTGACGTGACAAATATAGGGTATAGAAATAGAATGTCAAAGAACAACAATGTCAATAAACAGGTGATCCGAAAAACGATTCATACATTTTATATGAGATACGTAAAATATGACTTAGATTCATAAAATATGACTATAATATAGCAAAGGAAATTAATAAACTATGTTCCATACTGTTTTCTTCGTCGATAAACGAATAAATGTCGCGAAATTTGGTTTTAAAGAAATGTGTGGCAATATTTTATTTACCTGTGAAAAGTGTAATTACTTGGATTATTTATTTTTGTCACATCACAATGACTTGCCAGTGGGAATAGGTCTGCTTCTGTCTGCTTGTATTAAGGGCGTCGTATAACTCTTATATAAAAGATCTGTTTTATATTGTCCGCATGTATGGCACTTCTTACTCAAAAAATATAATTCTTAATAGCTTACCTTGTAACTTGTAACTTGTTTCTCTCGGGGCGAAAAGCGGGCATCGGAGACCCGTTTTGCTACGCTGAATGTATGTGGAGCGATGGAGGAGAAAATGAATGAGGTGTGTTTGATTATGGAAGAAAAGAAGTTGGATGTTTTATGCGTGAACGAGACGAAAAGAAAGGGCAAAGGAGTCTCAGAACATGGCCCGTTTAAAGTTCTGTGGTCGGGCGTTGCCGAAAATGAGCACGCGAGTATGGGCGTGGGACTCCTGCTGTCGGAAAGGATGATAGAATGCATGACTGAGTATGAGTGTGTTAGTCCCAGACTTCTCTGGGTTAGACTCAAAGTAGGATTACTTCGGATACGCGTCATTGGCGTGTATGCTCCCGATATATCCAAGTCAGCAACGGAAAAGGAGGATTTCTGGAAAAGTGTGGAAGACATCTTGAATGAATGCAAAGATAATGAAAGGATAGTTATGCTTGGAGATTTTAACGGATGGGTAGGTGTGAGAAGAGAGGGATGTGAGGGAGTTTTAGGAATATATGGAGACAAAAGAGTAAATGATAATGGCAGGAGTTTGATTGAGGTATGTTTAGAAAAGAATCTTGTGGTAACGAACACCATGTTTGACCACAAGGAAATTCATATGTACACTTGGCAGAGAGGGGAAAAGAAGAGTATGATCGATTTTGTGATTGTTGATGAAAGACTGAAGGGCAGAGTTGTAGACACCAGGGTCTTTAGGGGTAGTAACATTGGAACAGACCACTTTCTTGTAGTGTCTCGGGTTAGTGGTCTGTTCAAAAGTTGGCGTCATCGTCCCACAGTGTCAACAACGGAGCTGACTAGAGTAAAAGTTGAGAACCTGGATGAAGTGGAAGTGCAAAAGACATATTTGTGCAAATTGAAAGAACGATTGGGAAATGTGGCTGAAGTGAAAGATGGCAAGCTTGAGGAAGTTTGGGAAAAGTTTAAAAAAGGTGTGACTGAAACAGCTGAGGAAATATGTGGAGTGAGTAAAAGGAAGAATGCTCCCCCAATAAACTGGTGGGATAGTGAGGTAAGACAGATAGTGAATGAAAAGAAAAAAGTATGGCAGGATCTGCTGGCCATCAAAGCCAGTAAAAGAGTGAATGCAAGTGTTACAGAAGATGATGTTGATACAGTTGCAAGGGAGTTTAAAAGGATTAAGAAAGTAGTGAAAGAAAAAGTAGACGAAAAAAAGAGAAAGATGAAAGAAAAGTGTGACTTCAAACTCTGTGATAACTTTCGAGACAATATAAAATTGTTTTGGAAACAAGTGAAAACGTCTCGAAGTGGATCACATAAGTCTAAAATGAATGTGATAAGAGATGAAAAAGGTGAGCTAGTGACAGATGAAAAAGGTGTACTACAGGAGTGGATGAAATATTTTTGAGAGTTTGTTTGAGGCGGATGGCTCTATGCTAGAAGCCTCGGATAAAAGGGTGGAAGACGAGGAAGAGACAGAAGTGGATGAAAGAGATATATATATGGATGAGATTATTAGTGCAATGAAGAGCATGAAAAAAGGGAAAGCAGCAGGATATGACAGAATTACTGTTGAAATGCTGAGAGGTGGGAAAGAGCTGGTTGCGTCCTGGCTGTGCCTGATCTTTAATAAATGTTGGAACAGTGGCAAAGTGCCGGAAGATTGGCGTAAAGCCGTGGTCGTGCCGTTGTACAAAGGGAAAGGGTCACGGCAGGATGCTAAAAACTACCGCGGGATCAGTCTTCTCAGCATTGTCAGTAAATTGTATGCAAAGGTACTGATTGAAAGAGTGATGCAAAAAACTGATCAGAGTATTTGGGATGTGCAAGCGGGATTCAGAAAGGGAATGGGATGCACGGATCAGGTCTTCTCCTTGAGGTGCTTAACCGAAAAACACCTGGCTAAGCACAAAAAGGTTTACTGTGCCTTTGTGGACCTGGAGAAGGCCTACGATCGAGTTGACAGGAATGAGCTATGGAAGGTGTTGTCCGAATACGGATTGGAGAGCAGACTGATTCATGCACTGAAATCTCTCTATGAGGATTCCCGTGCATGCGTCAGGATTGACGGCGTATACACTGACTGGTTTGGCATCTCTAGGGGTGTCAGACAGGGATGTGTTGCGTCACCATGGCTCTTTAATCTGTTTTTGGACAGTTGTATGAAAGGTCTGAAAGAACGTGACTGTGGGGTTGTGATGAATGGGACTCAAATCAAGTGCCTTCTCTACGCTGACGACCAAGTTATACTTGCGTCTTCTGCGCAAGAGTTGCAGGAAATGATGTCGGTTATGAATGAAGATTTTGTGAGAAAAGGGATGAAAGTGAATGTAACTAAGACTAAAGTGAGGTGTTTGAGAGAGATGAAGAAATGACTGACTGTACGGTAATGTTAGGTGGCGAAAAAGTGGAACAAGTCCGTGAGTTTGTATACTTGGGGAGTTTGTTCACAAGGGACGGAAAGAGTGAGGAAGACATAGAAAGACGAGTGAAGAAAGGAAATTCGGTGAGTGGTGCTATACACTCGGTTATGAGTAGCCCAACCGTTTCTGCAAAGGCGCGAATGGCTATTCATAACGGAGTGCTGGTACCGACACTGATGTATGGAAGTGAATCTTGGGTTTGGCAGAAGAAGAATGAAAGCAGAATAAATGCGGTAGAGATGCGATCGTTGAGGAAAATATGTGGAGTAAAACTGAGTGATAGAGTGAGCAATGAGGTGATTCGCAAAAGGTGTGGTCTGAAAGATGATATAGTGACAAGAATTGAGAAAGGAATGCTCCAGTGGTTTGGTCACTTAGAGAGGATGAATGAAAGGCGAATCACGAAAGAGATATACTGTGCGAATGTGGAAGGAACGATTGCACGAGGGCGTCCCAGAAAAACCTACGCGGACCAAATAGAGGTTATTATAAAAAAGGCTGGTGTACGCAGTGACAAAAACCGCAGGGCATGTATGAAAAGATTGATGGATATGAATGAAGCGAAAGAAGTGTGCAAGGATCGTAGCAGGTGGCGATCCATAGTCTCTGCCTACCCCCATGGGAAACAGGCGTGAGTGTATGTATGTATGTATGTATGTTACCTTGTTTTGATTTATTTAATTGCAATATTTTTACTTTCTATAGTCAGTAGTTTAGTGAAAGACCTATGAAAAGCTTTTGGATATAAATTTTCAATTCGATGCCTTAACATAGGTAGTCTTAAGGTGCGTCCAGATATGTTCTTTTGCCCGTACCGTACCTCCGTTCCGATCGGCGTCGCGATCAAAGAACGCTAGTCTGGACGCATGTTCGGAACGGTGCGGAGGTACGCCGTTCCGTTCGCCGAACAGGTACGCCCCGATCCACCTCGAATCTCTCGCTCTTTTGCCCGTACCCGTATCTCTCGCTCTTGAGCGTCGCGAACAAAGAACGCTAGTCTGGACGCATGTTCGGAACGGTGCGGAGGTACGCCGTCTCGATCGCCGACAGGTACGCTCCGATCCATCGCGAGTCGGTTTTTTCGCCCCGTTCAAAGGAAAAACGGAACGGAGGAACGGTACGGCGCTAGTCTGGACGTGATCGCGGCGACGCCGACGTTCGGAGGTTGTAGTACAGTAGCCCGTAGTACATTTAAAATACGAAAAAGGTTAGGTACCGTTTGCCGTTGTGATATAGTTATTTATTATGAAATTATAGATACTTTAACCCAAGTTTTACAGATCGCAACTCGCCGTAACCTATATTTGTATATCTCCAAAAATGAGATTTTTTATTTTTCGAGGTTAATCACATGGTTTAGCTATTGTCGTGTTCTACAGCGCTATGTTTGATTGACACTGATATTAGACTGTGAAAAGTAGCCATACAAAGATTTAAGACCAGATGAAATGGATGGACTTTATCTGGACTTAAATCTGTGTATGGCTACTTTTCATAGTCTTAATATTATCAGTGGCAATCAAACATAGCACTGTAGAACACGACAATAGCTAAACCATGTGATTAACCTCGAAAAATAAAAAATAATCATTTTTGGAGATATACAAATATAGGTTGCGGCGGGTTGCGATCTGTTAAAGTATCTATAATTTTGTAATAAATAACTATATCACAACGGCAAACGGTAACCTTTTACGTAATTTAAATTTACTACGGGCTGCTGTACTATTGGATCGGAACGTTGATACGGAACGGAGGTACGGTACGGCGCTAGTCTGGACGTGATCGCGGCGACGTTCGGCGGTTTGATCGGAACGGTGGTACGGAACGGAGGTACGGAACGGGCAAAAGTAGCGTCCAGACTTATTTGATCGGAACGCTGGTACGGAACGGAGGTACGGTGCGATCAAAAGAACATATCTGGACGCACCTTTTAAAGGTGCGTCCAGATATGTTCTTTTGCCCGTACCGTACCTCCGTTCCGATCGGCGTCGCGATCAAAGAACGCTAGTCTGGACGCATGTTCGGAACGGTGCGGAGGTACGCCGTTCCGTTCGCCGAACAGGTACGCCCCGATCCACCTCGAATCTCTCGCTCTTTTGCCCGTACCCGTATCTCTCGCTCTTGAGCGTCGCGAACAAAGAACGCTAGTCTGGACGCATGTTCGGAACGGTGCGGAGGTACGCCGTCTCGATCGCCGACAGGTACGCTCCGATCCATCGCGAGTCGGTTTTTTCGCCCCGTTCAAAGGAAAAACGGAACGGAGGAACGGTACGGCGCTAGTCTGGACGTGATCGCGGCGACGCCGACGTTCGGAGGTTGTAGTACAGTAGCCCGTAGTACATTTAAAATACGAAAAAGGTTAGGTACCGTTTGCCGTTGTGATATAGTTATTTATTATGAAATTATAGATACTTTAACCCAAGTTTTACAGATCGCAACTCGCCGTAACCTATATTTGTATATCTCCAAAAATGAGATTTTTTATTTTTCGAGGTTAATCACATGGTTTAGCTATTGTCGTGTTCTACAGCGCTATGTTTGATTGACACTGATATTAGACTGTGAAAAGTAGCCATACAAAGATTTAAGACCAGATGAAATGGATGGACTTTATCTGGACTTAAATCTGTGTATGGCTACTTTTCATAGTCTTAATATTATCAGTGGCAATCAAACATAGCACTGTAGAACACGACAATAGCTAAACCATGTGATTAACCTCGAAAAATAAAAAATAATCATTTTTGGAGATATACAAATATAGGTTGCGGCGGGTTGCGATCTGTTAAAGTATCTATAATTTTGTAATAAATAACTATATCACAACGGCAAACGGTAACCTTTTACGTAATTTAAATTTACTACGGGCTGCTGTACTATTGGATCGGAACGTTGATACGGAACGGAGGTACGGTACGGCGCTAGTCTGGACGTGATCGCGGCGACGTTCGGCGGTTTGATCGGAACGGTGGTACGGAACGGAGGTACGGAACGGGCAAAAGTAGCGTCCAGACTTATTTGATCGGAACGCTGGTACGGAACGGAGGTACGGTGCGATCAAAAGAACATATCTGGACGCACCTTTAGTATGTCATGCTCTCTTTAATCATTTCTGCGGTGGTGTCGTATGAGGCTCAAATATGGTTGAGCGAAGAGATGGCTATGGTTCAAGCGTCATGTTCGGGAACTGGTGCTGCCAGTGGGAATGGGTCTGCTTCTGACTACCTATCTTAATGCATATTGAATTGTATGTTTTTCTTTTATTTTTATTTATTGTAACAGCCTAGACTGAATAACAAGTTCAAACTTTGAATTTAGCTTAAAATCTGTAAATTGATTAAGAAATTTGAAACTCATTAAGAAATGAGCTAATTCAATAATGTTATTTATTTGTTAATCTTTGTTAATATAAAGTCTGGAAACGATATACATATTTGTAAATATCGTTCCATCTGATTGATAAAGCTGACAAGTTTTTTGCGCCCATTTTTCTTGTCAGTTAAAAGACGTCATAATGGGTGGTAGGGTAAAAGAATTGACGATTTAAAAATGCTTATTATGTGAGCTTATTGAATTAAAATATATTTCACTTCACTTTCACTTTCACTTTCACTTAGCGCAAAAGACACCATGGCTCCACGATACCTTTATTTTAAATTCTAATTAAGATTAACAAATATTTTAAACAAACTGTGATTGCTCATTTGCTAGGCGGGACGCTAGGGGCTCTTACTGTAAAAAATGTTGGCACATGTCACTTGATCCTTTGTCTCTTTTTTACATAGACCATGTCCGTATGATGTTAACTTCTCTTTTCCACGCTTTGTTGGTCTTCTTGAGCGCAGCGAAAATTTTTCTATGTCTATGCACTGAGAAAAATTTCCTCTGCCGCACTACGTAAAATAAGGATAAAAATCGACCACTATGACGTGTGTAACCCGCTACATTACGCGTAAGTAGTCAGTCATACGTAGTCGGCATACTGACGCTCATCATGGGGCGGGTTACGTAATTTACGAGTGGTCGATTTTTGTACGTACGTACGTAGCCCGACATCCGGCTACGTACATACGTAGTGCGCAAGTCGCACTGAATACTCCTGAAACTACGACTGCGGCTTACGTACGTTACTGTAGCGGGCACAGTAAATAATGGTGAGCTATACGTGTGCACCGCGGCGGCATACGTACAATACTGTGGCAGACACAGTAAAGCACGGTGAGCCGTACGTGTGTACCACGGCGGCATACGTTCGATACTGCAGCGGGCACAGTAAATAATGGTGAGCCATACGTGTGCACCGCGGCGGCATACGTACGATACTGTAGCGGGCTCAGTAAAGCACGGTGAGCCGTACGTGTGTACCACGGCGACATACGTACGATACTGTAGCGGGCACAGTAAATAATGGTGAGCCATACGTGTGCACCGCGGCGGCATACGTACGATACTGTGGCAGACACAGTAAAGCACGGTGAGCCGTACGTGTGTACCGCGACGGCATATGAACGATACTGTAGCAGGCACAGTAAATAATGGTGAGCCATACGTGTGCACCGCGGTGGCATACGTACGATACTGTGGCAGACACAGTAAAGCACGGTGAGCCGTACGTGTGTACCGCGACGGCATACGTATGATACTGTAGCGGGCACAGTAAATAATGGTGAGCCATACGTGTGCACCGCGGTGGCATACGTACGATACTGTGGCAGACACAGTAAAGCACGGTGAGCCGTACGTGTGTACCGCGACGGCATATGTACGATACTGTAGCCGGCACAGTAAATAATGGTGAGCCATACGTGTGCACCGCGGCGGCATACGTACGATACTGTGGCAGACAAAGTAAAGCACGGTGAGCCGTACGTGTGTACCGCGACGGCATACGTATGATACTGTAGCGGGCACAGTAGATAATGGTGAGCCATACGTGTGCACCGCGGCGGCATACGTACGATACTGTGGCAGACACAGTAAAGCACGGTGAGTCGTACGTGTGTACCGCGACGGCATATGTACGATACTGTAGCCGGCACAGTAAATAATGGTGAGCCATACGTGTGCACCGCGGCGGCATACGTACGATACTGTGACAGACACAGTAAAGCACGGTGAGCCGTACGTGTGTACCACGGCGACAACCGTACGATACTGTAGCGGGCACAGTAAATAATGGTGAGCCATACGTGTGCACTGCGGCGGCATACGTACGATACTGTGGCGGGCACAGTAAATCATGGTGCACCATACGTGTGCACCATGGTGGCATACGTATGATACTGTAGCGGGCACAGTCAAGCATGGTGAGCCATACGTTTGCACCACGGCGGCATACTTACGATACTATGGCGGACACAGTCAATCATGGTGCGCCATACGTGTGCACCATGGCGGCATAGGTAGGATACTGTGGCAGGCACAGTAAAGCATGATGTGCCAGACGTATTAACTGTCGTAGTAGAGGTAAGGTACCGTTGCCGGTACAGTAAGGCATGATGAACCGTGCGTATATACTACGGCAGCATACGTACGATACTGGTGCGGGAACAGTAAAGCACGGTGAACCATACTTATGTAACACGCCAGCGTACGTACGATACTGCTGCGGGTATAGTAAGACATGGTGCACCATACGTGTTACGTATGGCACACCATGCCTTACGATACTCGCACCTGTATTTTCCTTATGCTGGCATGGTACATACAAAGGTGTTCAGATAATTAGTATGAATATTAACCAAAGTCAATGAAATTTTGTAGACACGATCGAGAAACTAATATCTAGGTCTATAGTTTATTACATTTTCGTAAAAATGTATAGTTTAAATATTGCAGGGAGTTTTTAATGAAAATATGAAAACCCCCTGTAATATTTAAACTATACATTTTTACGAAAATGTATTAAACCACAGACCTAGGTATTACTTTCTAGACCATGTCTACAAAATTTAATTGACTTTGATTGGTTAATATTCAAAATAATTATCTGAACACCTATGTATGTACGGCCAGCGTCATAAATATATATACGTTAACAAGAGCTCAAAAATATCTACACACCTCTATGTCACTGACAATAAGGTTGGTGTTTACATATTTTGACTCAATGGCTGTATATATGTATATAAATGACACTGACTGTACCATGCCAACATAAGGAAAATACAGGTACAATTATCGTAAGGCATAGTGTGCAATACGTAACACGTAGTGAAATAGTGCATCATGCCTTATACCCGCAGCAGTATCGCATGTACTCGGGCGTGAGTCTAATTAGACACACTTGATTTTTAAGTTTCCGTTTTTCCTTTTTTTGAGGCACGGAACCCTAAAAATAAAGTATGTCTAATAGCCGTAAATCTATGTACATACGTATGGTGAATGGTATGGTGCCTTATTGTCCCACACTAGTATCATACCTTCTATTTGTCTTCTCAGCATATATATTTGTCCAATGCTGGAGATATGCTTCTCCCATGGTTTTTCTATGTCGTCCTTGTTGCGGCGTATCTGGTTGAGGTAGGCCCTGACATCTTAGGAATGGCGGTCTGCCCACGCTTCGACTTCCCGTTCATACCTCTACTATAACAGTTAATAAGTTTTATACAACATTATGCTTCTTTGTAGTATAACCTGCACTGGTTACGTAGATATCTACTTATAAATATTGGTGCGGGTACGATAAAGAATGATGTATCATTTTAAAGCTGACCAGATGTTTTAAAAACCCGCATGCGGCATTTTTCACATTTAATTTCTTTTACTGGCAATAGTTACGTATAAATAAATCACAAAGGTCGCGTCCTCATTGCAGGGTTTTTTTAAACTCTGGTCAGGCTTTATCTACTTATGTTGAACTTGTACGATATTAGTGCGGCTATTATTATTATTATTATGCAAAATAATTTTATAGCAAACTTAACAGCTGCACCGATATAGCACCAAAGTCCAGACCTGTAAGTGAAAAGCATATAATAATTGGTAATTTAGATAAAATCATACTTCACGATACATATACATTTAGTGTACACAGCCATGATACAACATTTTTTATTTTTTAACTTTTACAAGGTTATTAACAGAAGAAATTCCGTTCTCAAACCCTGTACAAGTTTTATAGCTTAACATGCTTAAAAGGAAATAGACATAAAAGATTCATATTATTTATTTTCAATCGCAAAAATTGAGACATACTTAGTTACAAAAAAACCACAACAAGCTTAATTAATCATACTATTCTAGAATTACATGGTCGTCAAATTGGCGTACCCGTGAAACATTATGCTTTCTTTGAATGATCTTGTTGGATACGTCGGATTCAGAAGCAGCTTGCGATATATAGCCGTCGCATTCCGTGCAAGTGAAATGTTGATGACATAAGCCAGCAACATCAAAGCAATATTGCAGGATTTCTCTGGTTTATCTTCTGTATTCAAAGAAAAAAGTTTCGGTTAATTTTTTAATACTTATTTTATGAAGGTTTAATAATAAGAACTAATATTTGAGAAAAAATTCTTACCGTCAATCATATGCAATGCCGTGCAATTATATTTGCTATTTTTGTTCTCGTGTCTCTATTTTTTCGCAATTTTGATGAAGCATAATATTTTATAATTTCTCCATTTTTTGAGGGTGATAGAGGAAAATAATTTGTTTTCCATTCCTAGATACAGACGACTGAAATCGTTCATTAGCTGAAAAAAGAATAAGTAACTTTTGTCATTTATATGTCATTGCGTACGTTTTTATAGAAAAACTACAAAGATTATGTAAAAAATAAGGCTGCGGACTGCGGTATATGCTTACCAAGGTATAGTTATTTCTATCAAGGTTTAATAGTAAGAACTAATATTTGAGAAAAAATTCTTACCGTTAATCAGTGCAATTATTTGCTATTTTTGTTCTCGTGTCTCTATTTTTTCGCAATTTTAATGAAGCATAATATTTTATAATTTCTCCCTTTTTTGAGGGTGATAGAGGAAAATAATTTGTTTTTCATTCCTGGATACAGACCACTGAAATCCTTCATTAGCTGAAAAAAGAATAAGTAACTTTTGTCATTTATATTTCATTGCGTACGTTTTATAGAAAAACCACAAAAATTATGTAAAAAATAAGGCTGCGGACTGCGGTATATGCTTACCAAGGTATAGTTATTTCTATCAAGGTTTAATAATAATAACTAATATTTGAGAAAAAATTCTTACCGTCAATCAGTGCAATTATATTTGCTATTTTTGTTCTCGTGTCTCTATTTTTTCGCAATTTTGATGAAGCATAATATTTTATAATTTCTCCCATTTTTGAGGATGATAGAGGAAAATAATTTGTTTTCCATTCCTAGATACAGACGACTGAAATCGTTCAGTAGCTGAAAAAAGAATAAGTAACTTTTGTCATTTATATGTCATTGCGTACGTTTTTATAGAAAAACCACAAAGATTATGTAAAAAATAAGGCTGCGGACTGCGGTATATGCTTACCAAGGTATAGTTATTTCTATCAAGGTTTAATAATAAGAACTAATATTTGAGAAAAAATTCTTACCGTCAATCAGTGCAATTATATTTGCTATTTTTGTTCTCGTGTCTCTATTTTTTCGCAATTTTGATGAAGCATAATATTTTATAATTTCTCCCTTTTTTGAGGGTGATAGAGGAAAATAATTTGTTTTCCATTCCTAGATACAGACGACTGAAATCGTTCATTATCTGAAAAAAGAATAAGTAACTTTTGTCATTTATATGTCATTGCGTACGTTTTTATAAAAAAACTACAAAGATTATGTAAAAAATAAGGCTGCGGACTGCGGTATATGCTTACCAAGGTATAGCCTTGTGATTGTTGCAAGGCTGGGAAATCCTTGAAGTAATCCACTATATCACTTTTTCCACATTGGATGCGGTTTATGCAGTTTCTGCCCACTTTTCTTCAACAGATTTCCATGGTTTCCAGATTTCCATGATATTTCATTTTTCAGCCAGACTAATGTTTCTTTAGACAATACCTGTAATACACACGTAAACCACATAAATGTGTATGGTGGGATGAGTTAACAAGAGGAAGCGCATCAAGGGCAGAATGAGATGACAGCAGTCGAGCTGTCAAACGTCAAAGTGAATGAAATGAAATTAAAAATTAAAATTGAAATGAAAAAAAAAATGAAAAAAAATGATATTAAATGTGGTACAATATTGTTATTACATTTGACCATGTAAATCTACTGTTTGCGAGAAATTTTAAGTTTTATTTTAAACATTGTAAATTGTGTAGGAACAGGCAACAGCGTCGCTTAACCACTGCTAAGGTTAAAATCGCTTGCACGCCGCGCCGCCGTCACTACATACGTTTAGTTCGTGCAGGGGCGATACGCGCGCACGCGAATTTTGTTGCTAACTGGTTAATCAACGCTGTTGCCCATAGTACCTACCTATCCGACAAATATTTTACAACAGTGTATTGAGGTGTTTACAATTTGTGGCGTTTATGATTAATGTGACAAACATTGGTCAAATCATGAAAAAAATATTTTTTTTATTTTTTTTACAAGGTAGGTAAGTAAATACCTACACGTTTACATTTGACCATTTACATTGATTGATTACATTTGATCTTGTAAATACCATAGTTTGCGAGAATTTTAAGTTCTATCCTCGTAAGTCCTGTGTTTTTGAAATGTGTAGTTCCAACGACCTGATGTACTGTATGAAGTACAAACTAAAATTAGTGCTTCAGACCGAGACAGAAAAGTTTCATTTTCAGCGAATTTAGATGTGGAACCTGGTTGTTTATGTTTTTTGGTATGTTTGATATGCTCCAGATTATATTTGGAAGCAAAAAGTAAAAATATTTTGTACTAAATTTAGTATGTTAGGTTTTGATAGTTTTTGAATACGAAAACAACAAAATTCATTTTACATTTTTATTTTTAAAAGTTATTATTATTATCAACAAAATCATATCTTCTATCAAAAATAAATAATAATTAACTAATTTTCATAAAAATACTTGTAAAAAAACAGTACTATTAACAATTTAGCCTTAATTCTTAAGCTCACTTACACACATCGGTGTAAGACTAAAAGAGAGAAAATTAAAATATAAAAGTATGTACGGTTAGTTAACAAAGTTAACAGTCCCACTGTCGATTAATAAACTTAATTTAAGTAGATATCCTGATTTCAATTTCTTGAACATTTTTGTCTTCATCTGAGTAAATGATGATGATTTATTCAGGTATGAACACCTTTTCACCACCAAAATCATCGTGAATGAAATTGTTTAAAAGTTTTGCAATATGCTCATCATCAAAAGCTGAAATGTAACAAGTATATAAATAAAAGTAAATATCTAACATACCAAATGAAATTGGAAGAAATACTTAACGTACTGTATGCAGTACAAGTTATTTCAATTCAACCAATCATCTAACTTGGGTGATATGGAGTTATCAACTAAATTTTGTTTTATTTGTATTAATTACTATTTAAATTTACTCTTTTAAATTAAAAACAATGAAATAAACATAAGATTACGTTAATATAGCTGGATTTACTTATACTTACCTCGTATCGGCCTGGAAACCGACTGCGTGGATATTTTCAAATAAATGACACTGACAGTGGCAGTTGACAGTACTGGTTTAAGGTGGCAAGGTTGGCCATAGATTACAGAAGTAAATGGCTGTCTCGATATTACCATTCTAGAAAAAACTTCGTCGAAAACGGGAGATTAGAATTTGTACTCTACGTAGTACATTAGGTAGTTACGTCTTGCTATAGATTTCAATTGTTAGGTCTGAAATACTAGCGTCATATTGTACTTTATGAAGTGCGCTAGGACTTACGAGGTAATAAAAAAATCCCATAAAAACTTTCGTTCTTTTTACTTTAATCGGTTATTGTTATATTTTTTTCATGATTTAACCAAAGTTTGTCACATTCACCATTTCATATTAGACGGATAGGTACCTACAAAATTTACAATGTTTAAAATAAAACTTTAAATTTCTCGCAAATGTAGCATTTACAAGGTCAAAAGGAAAAACAACATTGTAGCGCATTTAATTTTGCTTTTTATGACACCCCACACAAGCTTATAAATTACATACTTTCTGTTGTATACGCCATATTCTGAAAGCGGCAACAGCAACTTTTATGACGTCATAACCCGTTATGAACCCCCTCCCCCCCCCGTTAAGAACTGTCTCCCGATGCTTTTTTAGTCAGAATACCATGCCTAACAACATACTAAACTATGCCGCTAGTTTCATCAAGCGCATTTTTTTTCCCTTGAGGGAAGGCACTATTAACAAAACGGGTGTATGGCACCCATTACACACACAATCTGATCACACCAGACCGCGCCAGACTGACAAAGATTGATTGTGTAACGTTGTTCGCGATCTGTTTCAATCTGGCGCGGTCTAGCGCTATCTGGCGTGATCAGATTGTGCTGGATTGTCAATCTACGTCAATCTGGCTTGGTCTGGCTTAGGGTTGGCACCTTTTTTTCGAGGTATAAGTATTATTTTCAAAACATTTAAACATTATAGTACTTACTTTTGGGATATTTATAAAAATGTAGTACACATTTATTTTTAACTAGCTTCCGCCCGCGACTACATCCGCGTGGGTGGACATTCGAAAAATCATTAAAAAACAATATAGCACAATCTGCTGCGATGCGATATTTTTAACCGACTTCAAAAAAGGAGGAGGTTCTCTGTTCGTATGTATATTTGTTTTTTATGAAGGCTGCATTGATTTGGATGAAATTTTGCAAACAGTTTATAGTCTGGATTAAAACTTATGATATTTTTGATCTCGGTCAAAGGTACCCTAGGCATTTTTATTTCTTTAAACATTTAAATTAATTTGTAGTACTTTTGGGAAATTTATAAAAATATAGCCCATATTTATTTTAACTAGCTTCCGCCCGTGACTACATCCGGATGGACATTTGAAAAATACCCAAAAAAAAACATACAGACGAACATAAAAACAACCTCCTCTTTTTTTGAAGTCGGTTAAAACATCGGATCGCAGTAGATTGTGCTAGATTGTCAGTCTACCATGGTAGATTGACAATCTACCACAATATGCTTGCATTGGATCGCAGTAGATCTTGGTAGATTGTCAATCTACCATGGTAGACTGACAATCTAGCACAATCTACTGCGATCCGATGTTTTTAACCGACTTCAAAAAAAGAGGAGGTTCTCTGTTCATCTGCATATTTGTTTTTTATGAAAGCTGAACTGATTTGGATGAAATTTGGCAAACAGTTTATAGTCTGGATTAAAACTTATATTTTTCATCTCGATCAAAGGTACCCTAGGCATTTTAATTATTTTAAACATTGAAACTAATTTGTAGTACATTTGGGAAATTTATAAAAAATAAAACCCATATTTATTTTAACTTTCTTTCCGGCCGTGACTACATGCGCGTGGGCATTTGAAGAATCCCTTAAAAAATATACAGATGAAAAGAGAACCTCCTCCTTTTTTAAGTCGGTTAAAAATATTGGATTGCAGTAAAAGATGATAAAATGAAACTGATATGGATGAAATTTGGCACTCAGTTCATAGCTTGGTAATATCGTATTAAAATTTATAAAAAATCGTATTAAAATTTATAATACGATATTACCAAGCTATGAACTGAGTGCCAAATTTCATCCAAATCAGTTCAGCTTCAGAAGGCTGAACTGATTTTGATGAAATTTGACACACCTGTGCGTGTAAAATTAAATATCGATATTCATCTAACCCTAACTAATCAAGGCATAAAATGGGTGCTAGACAACAGATTTTACTAGGTACTTACTTACTTTTCGAAATAGATAGGTACTTATTATACGCAGACCGTCACAGAAATTAAAATTCATCATTTCAATTACGTCCGGGAATCGAACCCAGGATCTCTTGCGCGGTAGACTGGCATGTTGAATACTGCACCACTCAGGTCATCGATCGATATCACGCGAAAATTAATGCAAAAAGTTGGCAACCCTGCCAAAGCCCACCGTGGATCGTGGTAGATTGTCAATCTACCAAGATCTACTGCGATCCAGATCTCGCTGGATTGACCGTGTAACGTCGCAAACCAACCGCATCAAATTCCATCAATCTGCGGTTTTGATCAGATCACACCAGATTGACGTGTGTAATGGCCGCCTAACAAGACACTCAACGAAGCCGAAGTCCACGCATTCCGCCCATCATCAGGTTAATTTTTGTCTTTTAAACTATACCTGGGAAACCAATAGCTACGAATTTATTGAAGGTCAGTCAAATTTTTTTTTTCAAAATATGAAATCTTATTTTATTCGTTATTTCCTAATGTTTGTCTACAGAAACATTTATCAAAATATTATGTATTTCGTAACAAACAATGGCTTCAAAATATTATCACTCAATGTATTTCATGAGCACGCACATAAACGTTGCTTTTCAACTCGGCCGCACGCAGCTCTGTAGCATTCACTCGCAGGCGCGGTCTTTTATAAAGTTACCTTGCGTGGTAATGCTTTTTAACACCAAACATTAAAATCGTTTCCCTGCAATAATTTTAAACAGAAATGGTTCTGATGATGGGCAGAATACGTAGACCTCGGCTTCGTTAAGTGTCTTGCTACACCCGGTATACTTAACTGGTACCTTCGCGGTGCGAGCCCGACTCGAATTTGACTAGTAATTATTATTTGCTCACCACTTCCCAGATATTCTGCTTCGGCTGCAGGCATCTGTGATAGTTGGCGTGGATCAGATGACTTCGAGGTTGTGAATATTTTTTCATTATCACCGATCCGATGTCCCGTACAATCACAGTACTTGTTGTATGGTCTGTGCGTACAATACAGTGTTTAAGTTTTTTGAGTCGTTTAGCTCAGCGTTCTTAATTTCAAGGTTCTAGAATAATAATTTAAAGGTTTATTATTAAGTACACAGCAGAGTTCCAAGAGAAAACACAAAGAAAACGTTTTTATGTTTACATTTTCATATTTTACCTAAATACAAGATGTATAAAAACAAGTACGTACTTACATTGACACCGGTCGCTTTAAGATGTTCTGGCCAATTTTTATAGTATTCTATTTTTGGAATATTTTTTTTTATTCTTCATCGTTTTACAGAATGGCAGTTTCAATTTAGTTAAATAAGGTTGACTGAAAAATGCAAACACAAACTTGTTATGTAGGTAACCATACAACAAGTACTTACGTGTAGATACAGTCGAGTTCATTAATATGTTGGCACGTTTGGCAGGATATTGACTTTTATTACAAAGGCATAAAGGTTGACGAACTGTCAAAAGTGCCAACATATTAATGGACTCGACCGTACCTACCTACTTGTTATTGCCTAAGTACATGTTCAAATTTTCTAGTTGTCTACGTGTTCTAAGATGTTCATGATCTAATGTTTTATACTTTAATTAGGTATTACATAATGGAGTGGTGGAATCTTGTACAGCATTCTTTGGTTGAATGCTCTAAGGTATGAATGCTCTAATAAACAAGCTAGAGCTCAAATGTAAAAAAAAAATAGATTTAAAAGATCGACAGAAAAGAAAATATTTTCTCCTCCCCCGGTTTTCAATAAAAAAAAATTCTGTCTCTTCATTATAGTTTACGACTTTAGCCAACAAGCAATGGATAAGGTTTTAAACTTGTTTGTCATTAGTATTATGCAGATTTTTCAATAAAACAAATGCTTTGTCATACACGTTTAAAAACCTACGAGAAAACCAATGATAATAATAATAAGTCTATGGAGAAAACTCTAAATAATACTTACACGTGAAATGTTGTATTTCTACACTGCACAGATAAAAAGCACAAGACGGCATTTTGAAAAAGTTCTCGAGTGGTTTTTCGAAATAACTGTATTCACGATACTCACTCTTAAACAAGTTTTGTACCTATAAAACTAGAAAACAAAAGCGTCTCAAAACGCTGCAATGAGTGCTGGGCTCTGCTGTCACAAAATGGCCGCCCGCCCGCGCCGGCCGGCCGCTCTCTGCTTGCTTCAGTGTTGCCAGATGAGCAAAATGAAAATGCGGTAGCTGTGCTTAAAAACACGCGGATTTTCAACAAAAAGTGGAATTTCTTGTTATAAAATTTACATCGATTTTTCTCTCGATTCGTGTGCTTATTAATTGTTTTTCACACAAAGACAAGTATCAACTTATCTCAAGAAAAAATCAAATTAAGTCAAGTGCAGGACAGAAAATAATTTAACTAAATCTTATTAGATGATTCGATACTTTTTATAATCTTATTACGCGCGGCTGCCTGTCATGTCCTATCTGTAACTTATCTTCGATCGATTCTTGTAATCCAAAATAAATACAGCGATCGGCTAATATAATGCAAAATTGTAAGGTTAGAAAGTAGCCGGTGCATCTTACAGACTAATTTTGTTTCGCTTATATTTTTACACAACTAAAGTGGTTGCCCACTTAGTTCTAAAAAAAGAGCAAACACAAACATGGTTAATAAACTTATGAAGTAGCTAATGAATGACCACCAAACAACATAACTTTAATTGTGATGGCAACCCCAAATTTGCGTAAAATGCGCAGTAGGTACGACGTTCTTTAGGTAATAAGTAAGCAAGTTCATTATAAATAGCCGCGATATTTATAATGTTGCTGGTTAGTTATTTTAAGTATAAGGCTTGCAGTATAATGTATGCCACTACAGTTAAGTATAGCGGCTCTGTTTTTTTCCGGTGCCAGAATATCTTTTTAACTAATGCGACTATTGAAAGTGTTTCGGGACATCTATATTCAAGGTAGGTATATAACTACATATCTACTAAGAATGTTATAAACCAATATGGCGGCTAACTTTTTGTCTGTGTGCCGATTTTGATGAAACTTGGTTTTTGTTACTATTTTGACAAGGAAACAGCAACGCAATAATAAAATTATAAAAAATCCAAGATGGCGACCAACTTTTTTGTTTTTCGGCCGATTTCCATGAAACTTCGTTAATGGTGTTATTTTAACAAGGCAATAACAACGCAATGTTAAAAATATAAAAAATCCAAGATGGCGGCCAACTTTCTTGTTTGTGGGCCGATTTCGATGAAACTCGATTTTTATACTATTTGACAAGAAAACAGCAACGCAATGTTAAAAATATAAAAATATCCAAGATAGCGGCCAAGTTGGTGGTTTTTGAGCCGATTTCGATGAAATTCCGTTCATAGTACTATTTTGACAAGGAAATAATAACGCAATGTTCAAAATATTGAAAAATCCAAGATGGCGGCCAATTTTCTTGCTTGTGGGCCGATTTCCATGAAACACGGTTTTCGGAACTATTTTAGCGAGAAAACAGCAACGCAATGTTAAAAATATTGAAAAATCCGTAATGGCGGTCAACTTTTTGTTTGTGGGCCGATTTTGATGAAACTCGCTTTTTGGTACTATTTCGACAAGAAAACAGCAACTCAATGTTGAAAATATTGAAAAATCCATTATGGCAGCCTACTTTTTTGTTTGTAAGCCGATTTCGATGAAACTTGGTTTTTGGCACAATTATGACAAGAAAACAGCAACGCAATGTCACAAATATAAAAATTCAAGATTGCGGCCAACTTTTTTGTTTTTGGGCCGATTTCGATGAAACTCGGTTTATGATACAATTTTGACAAGAAAACAGCAACGCAATGTTAGATATATAAAAATATCCAAAATTGCGGCCAACTTGTTGGTTTTTGAGCTGATTTCGATGAAATTCCGTTCATAGTACTATATTGACAAGGAAATAACAACGCAATGTTAAAAATAAAAAAAAATCCAAGATGGCGGCCAACTTTTTTGTCTTACGGCCGATTTAGATGAAACTTGGTTTATGGTGTTATTTTAACAAATCAATAACAACGCAATGTTAAAAATATAAAAAATCCAAGATGGCATCCAACTTTTTTGTTTCTGGGCCGATTTCGATGAAACTTGGTTTACTATCCCCGTCAATTGGTAATGCGCTGGAACCTTGTCAAATTAAAATACACATCAACGTCATCCGCAACAAAAAATGACAAAAAACAGTTAATTTCTAATGGGTAATATTAATTATTGAATTCCTATTTTCAATAAGAAAGGGTCTAGGTATATAAAAAAAATAAGATTGTTTTTCGTTTTTGAGGTTAAAATCATGGCCGCCAGGCGCATTACCAATTGACGGGGATAGTATAGTGTTATTTTAACAAGGCAATATTAACGCAATGTTAAAAACTTAAAAAATCCAAGATGGCGGCCAAATTTTTGGTTTTTGAGCCGATTTCGATGAAACTCCGTTCATAGTTCTATTTTGACAAGGATATAATAACGCAATGTTCAAAATATTGGAAAATCCAAGATGGCGGCCAATTTTCTTGTTTGTGTGCCGATTACTATGAAACACGGTTTTTGGAACTAATTTAACGAGAAAACAGCAACGCAATGTTGAAAATATTGAAAAATCCATAATGGCAGTAAACTTTTTTGTTTGTAGGCCGATTTCGATGAAACCCGGTTTTTAATGTTATTTTAACAAGGCAATAACAACGCAATGTTAAAAATATAAAAAATCCAAGATGGCGGCCAACTTTTTGGTTTTTGAGCCGATTGCGATGAAACTCCGTTCATAGTTCTATTTTGACAAGGATATAATAACGCAATATTCAAAATATTGGAAAATCCAAGATGGCGGCCAATTTTCTTGTTTGTGGGCCGATTACTATGAAACACGGTTTTTGGAACTAATTTAACGAGAAAACAGCAATGCAATGTTGAAAATATTGAAAAATCCATAATGGCAGTCAACTTTTTTGTTTGTAGGCCGATTTCGGTGAAACCCGGTTTTTAATGTTATTTTACAAGGCAATAACAACGCAATGTTAAAAATATAAAAATCCAAGATGGCGGCCAACTTTTTGGTTTTTGAGCCGATTGCGATGAAACTCCGTTCATAGTTCTATTTTGACAAGGATATAATAACGCAATGTTCAAAATATTGGAAAATCCAAGATGGCGGCCAATTTTCTTGTTTGTGGGCCGATTACTATGAAACACGGTTTTTGGAACTAATTTAACGAGAAAACAGCAACGCAATGTTGAAAATATTGAAAAATCCATAATGGCAGTCAACTTTTTTGTTTGTAGGCCGATTTCGATGAAACCCGATTTTTAATGTTATTTTAACAAGGCAATAACAACGCAATGTTAAAAATATAAAAAATCCAAGATGGCGGCCAACTTTTTGGTTTTTGAGCCGATTGCGATGAAACTCCGTTCATAGTTCTATTTTGACAAGGATATAATAACGCAATGTTCAAAATATTGGAAAATCCAAGATGGCGGCCAATTTTCTTGTTTGTGTGCCGATTACTATGAAACACGGTTTTTGGAACTAATTTAACGCGAAAACAGCAACGCAATGTTGAAAATATTGAAAAATCCATAATGGCAGTCAACTTTTTTGTTTGTAGGCCGATTTCGATGAAACTCGGTTTTTGGTGTTATTTTAATAAGGCAATAATAACGCAATGTTAAAAATATAAAAAATCTAAGATGGCGGCCAACTTTTTCGTTTTTGAGCTGATTTCGATGAAACTCCGTTCATTCTTCTATTTTGACAAGGATATAATAACGAAATGTTCAAAATATTGGAAAATCCAAGACGGCGGCCAATTTTCTTGTTTATGGGCCGATTACCATAAAACACGGTTTTTGGAACTAATTTAACGAGAAAACAGCATTGCAATGTTGAAAATATTGGAAAATCCATAATGGCAGTCAACTTTTTGTTTGTAGGTCGATTTTGATGAAACTCTATTTTTGGCGCTATTGTGACAAGAAAACAGCAACGCAATCTTAAAAATATAAAAATCCAAGATGGCGGCCACCTTTTTTGTTTTTCGGCCGTTTTCGATGAAACTTGGTTTATGGTGTTATTTTAACAAGGCAATAACACCGCAATGTTTAAAATATGAAAAATCCAAGATGGCGGCCAACTTTTTCGTTTTTGAGCCGATTTCGATGAAACTAAGTTCATAGTTCTATTTTGACAAGGATATAATAACGCAATGTTCAAAATATTGGAAAATCCAAGATGGCGGCCAATTTTCTTGTTTGTGGGCCGATTACTATGAAACACGGTTTTTGGAACTAATTTAACGAGAAAACAGCAACGCAATGTTGAAAATATTGAAAAATCCATAATGGCAGTCAACTTTTTTGTTTGTAGGCCGATTTCGATGAAACCCGGTTTTTGGTGTTATTTTAAAAAGGCAATAACAACGCAATGTTAAAAATATAAAAAATCCAAGATGGCGGCCAACTTTTTGGTTTTTGAGCCGATTGCGATGAAACTCCGTTCATAGTTCTATTTTGACAAGGATATAATAACGCAATGTTCAAAATATTGGAAAATCCAAGATGGCGGCCAATTTTCTTGTTTGTGTGCCGATTACTATGAAACACGGTTTTTGGAACTAATTTAACGCGAAAACAGCAACGCAATGTTGAAAATATTGAAAAATCCATAATGGCAGTCAACTTTTTTGTTTGTAGGCCGATTTCGATGAAACTCGGTTTTTGGTGTTATTTTAATAAGGCAATAATAACGCAATGTTAAAAATATAAAAAATCTAAGATGGCGGCCAACTTTTTGGTTTTTGAGCCGATTTCGATGAAACTCCGTTCATTCTTCTATTTTGACAAGGATATAATAACGAAATGTTCAAAATATTGGAAAATCCAAGACGGCGGCCAATTTTCTTGTTTATGGGCCGATTACCATAAAACACGGTTTTTGGAACTAATTTAACGAGAAAACAGCATTGCAATGTTGAAAATATTGAAAAATCCATAATGGCAGTCAACTTTTTGTTTGTAGGTCGATTTCGATGAAACTCTATTTTTGGCGCTATTGTGACAAGAAAACAGCAACGCAATCTTTAAAATATAAAAATCCAAGATGGCGGCCACCTTTTTTGTTTTTCGGCCGTTTTCGATGAAACTTGGTTTATGGTGTTATTTTAACAAGGCAATAACACCGCAATGTTTAAAATATGAAAAATCCAAGATGGCGGCCAACTTTTTGGTTTTTGAGCCGATTGCGATGAAACTCCGTTCATAGTTCTATTTTGACAAGGATATAATAACGCAATGTTCAAAATATTGGAAAATCCAAGATGGCGGCCAATTTTCTTGTTTGTAGGCCGTTTTCGATGAAACTTGGTTTATGGTGTTATTTTAACAAGGCAATAACACCGCAATGTTAAAAATATGAAAAATCCAAGATGGCGGCCAACTTTTTGGTTTTTGAGCCGATTTCGATGAAACTAAGTTCATAGTTCTATTTTGACAAGGATATAATAACGCAATGTTCAAAATATTGGAAAATCCAAGATGGCGGCCAATTTTCTTGTTTGTGGGCCGATTACTATGAAACACGGTTTTTGGAACTAATTTAACGAGAAAACAGCAACGCAATGTTGAAAATATTGAAAAATCCATAATGGCAGTCAACTTTTTTGTTTGTAGGCCGATTTCGATGAAACCCGGTTTTTGGTGTTATTTTAAAAAGGCAATAACAACGCAATGTTAAAAATATAAAAAATCCAAGATGGCGGCCAACTTTTTGGTTTTTGAGCCGATTGCGATGAAACTCCGTTCATAGTTCTATTTTGACAAGGATATAATAACGCAATGTTCAAAATATTGGAAAATCCAAGATGGCGGCCAATTTTCTTGTTTGTGTGCCGATTACTATGAAACACGGTTTTTGGAACTAATTTAACGCGAAAACAGCAACGCAATGTTGAAAATATTGAAAAATCCATAATGGCAGTCAACTTTTTTGTTTGTAGGCCGATTTCGATGAAACTCGGTTTTTGGTGTTATTTTAATAAGGCAATAATAACGCAATGTTAAAAATATAAAAAATCTAAGATGGCGGCCAACTTTTTGGTTTTTGAGCCGATTTCGATGAAACTCCGTTCATTCTTCTATTTTGACAAGGATATAATAACGAAATGTTCAAAATATTGGAAAATCCAAGACGGCGGCCAATTTTCTTGTTTATGGGCCGATTACCATAAAACACGGTTTTTGGAACTAATTTAACGAGAAAACAGCATTGCAATGTTGAAAATATTGAAAAATCCATAATGGCAGTCAACTTTTTGTTTGTAGGTCGATTTCGATGAAACTCTATTTTTGGCGCTATTGTGACAAGAAAACAGCAACGCAATCTTTAAAATATAAAAATCCAAGATGGCGGCCACCTTTTTTGTTTTTCGGCCGTTTTCGATGAAACTTGGTTTATGGTGTTATTTTAACAAGGCAATAACACCGCAATGTTTAAAATATGAAAAATCCAAGATGGCGGCCAACTTTTTGGTTTTTGAGCCGATTGCGATGAAACTCCGTTCATAGTTCTATTTTGACAAGGATATAATAACGCAATGTTCAAAATATTGGAAAATCCAAGATGGCGGCCAATTTTCTTGTTTGTAGGCCGATTACTATGAAACACGGTTTTTGGAACTAATTTAACGCGAAAACAGCAACGCAATGTTGAAAATATTGAAAAATCCATAATGGCAGTCAACTTTTTTGTTTGTAGGCCGATTTCGATGAAACTCGGTTTTTGGTGTTATTTTAATAACGCAATAATAACGCAATGTTAAAAATACAAAAAAATCCAAGATGGCGGCCAACTTTTTTGTTTCTGGGCTGATTTCGATAAAACTTGGTTTATGGTGTTATTTTAACAAGGCAATATTAACGCAATGTTAATAACTTAAAAAATCCAAGATGGCGGCCAACTTTTTTGTTTCTGGGCTGATTTCGATGAAACTTGGTTTATGGTGTTACTTTAACAAGGCAATAACAACGCAATGTTAAAAATATAAAAAGAATTAAGATGGCGACCAACTTTTTTGTCTATCGGCCGATTTAGATATAACTTGGTTTATGGTGTTATTTTAACAAGGCAATAACAACGCAATGTTAAAAATATAAAAAATCCAAGATTGTGGCCAACTTTTTTGTTTCTGGGCCGATTTCGATGAAACTTGGTTTATGGTGTTATTTTAACAAGGCAATAACAACGCAATGTTAAAAATATAAAAAAATCCAAGATGGCAGCCAACTTTTTTGTTTCTGGGCCGATTTCGATGAAACTTGGTTTATGGTGTTATTTTAACAAGGCAATAACAACGCAATGTTAAAAATATAAAAAAATCCAAGATTGTGGCCAACTTTTTTGTTTCTGGGCCGATTTCGATGAAACTTGGTTTATGGTGTTATTTTAACAAGGCAATATTAACGCAATGTTAAAAATATAAAAAAATCCAAGATGGCGGCCAACTTTTTTGTTTCTGGGCCGATTTCGACGAAACTTGGTTTTAGGTACTATTTTACAAGTAAATAGCAATGCAATGTTTAAAATATTAAAACACCTAAGATGACAGCCAAATTCTTTATTTGTTTTTTTTAACCAAACAACACGAAAACGAACCCTTTTTTCCCAAGCTGTTTTTTTGTATAATTGTATCAAAAATCGAGTTTCATCAAAATCGGCCCAAAAGCAAACTGTGGGCTGCCATCTATTTTTTATATTTTTATTATTGCGTTACTGTTTTCTGTAAAAATAGTACCAAAAGACGGAGTTTCATCGAAATCGGCTCACAAACAAAAAAGTTAACAGCCATATTGGACTTTGCAATATTTTCAACATTGCGTTGCTGTTTTCTCGTTTAAATAATTCCGAAAACCAAGTTTCATGTAAATCGGCCCAAAAACAAAAAAAGTTGGCCGCCATCTTGGATATTTTTATTATTTTTAACATTGCCTTGTTATTTCCTTGTTAAAATAATACCAAAAACCAAGTTTAATGAAATCGGCCGAAAAACAAAAATCGGTTTAATATCATTAAACCGCATACGTTAATGTAAAGAGTGTGCCACAGTAATTTAATGATGCGGCTGACGTCATAAAGATTCTACGTACCGAAAACAGTCAGTAAGTAAAACGGAGTTCGTAAAATGAGCCAGGATACGTAAAAACTGATGATGTAGACGGAGACTTTATTAATTATCCCGTGTACGTAAAATGTATCGGCATACCTCCGACCCTGCTCGTACATTATGTACGTAACCGGGACCATTACTTAATGTGACAGGGACAGTACAATGATTTGGCAACCAGTTACTGTTATAAAGAGCCTGGATACTGAAATAATGCAGCTGTATAACTATTCGTACGTATGGCGCATACATATTTTATGTTACGGGTTAAGTAAATTACGTATGCTGCTCCGTGCAGAATCATTAAGCCGCATACGTAACTGTAAAGAATGCGCCACAGTAATTTCATGATGCGGCTGACGTCATAAAGATTCTACGTACCAAACACAGTCGGTAAGTAAACGGAGTTCGTAAAATGAGCCAGGATACGTAAAAAGTGATGATGTAGACGGAGACATTATTAATTATCCCGTGTACGTAAAATGTATCGGCATACCTCCGACCCTGCTCGTACATTATGTACGTAACCGGGACCATTACTTAATGTGACAGGGACAGTACAATGATTTGGCAACCAGTTACTGTTATAAAGAGCCTGGATACTGAAATAATGCAGCTGTATAACTATTCGTACGTATAGCGCATACATATTTCATGTTACGGGTAAAGTAAATTACGTATGCTGCTCCGTGCAGAATCATTAAGCCGCATACGCAACTGTAAAGAGTGCGCAACAGTAATTTAATGATGCGGCTGACGTCATAAAGATTCTACGTACCAAACACAGTCGGTAAGTAAACGGAGTTCGTAAAATGAGCCAGGATACGTAAAAACTGATGATGTAGACGGAGACATTATTAATTATCCCGTGTACGTAAAATGTATCGGCATACCTCCGACCCTGCTCGTACATTATGTACGTAACCGGGACCATTACTTAATGTGACAGGGACAGTAGAATGATTTGGCAACCAGTTACTGTTATAAAGAGCCTGGATACTGAAATAATGCAGCTGTATAACTATTCGTACGTATAGCGCATACATATTTCATGTTACGGGTAAAGTAAATTACGTATGCTGCTCCGTGCAGAATCATTAAGCCGCATACGTAACTGTAAAGAGTGCGCAACAGTAATTTCATGATGCGGCTGACGTCATAAAGATTCTATGTACCGAACACTGCCAGTAAGTAAACGGAGTTCGTAAAATGAGCCAGGATACGTAAAAACTGATGATGTAGACGGAGACATTATTAATTATCCCGTGTACGTAAAATGTATCGGCATACCTCCGACCCTGCTCGTACATTATGTACGTAACCGGGACCATTACTTAATGTGACAGGGACAGTAGAATGATTTGGCAACCAGTTACTGTTATAAAGAGCCTGGATACTGAAATAATGCAGCTGTATAAATATTCGTACGTATAGCGCATACATATTTCATGTTACGGGTAAAGTAAATTACGTATGCTGCTCCGTGCAGAATCATTAAGCCGCATACGTAACTGTAAAGAGTGCGTAACAGTAATTTAATGATGCGGCTGACGTCATAAAGATTCTACGTACCAAACACAGTCGGTAAGTAAACGGAGTTCGTAAAATGAGCCAGGATACGTAAAAAGTGATGATGTAGACGGAGACATTATTAATTATCCCGTGTACGTAAAATGTATCGGCATACCTCCGACCCTGCTCGTACATTATGTAGATAACCGGGACCATTACTTAATGTGACAGGGACAGTACAATGATTTGGCAACCAGTTACTGTTATAAAGAGCCTGGATACTGAAATAATGCAGCTGTATAACTATTCGTACGTATAGCGCATACATATTTCATGTTACGGGTAAAGTAAATTACGTATGCTGCTCCGTGCAGAATCATTAAGCCGCATACGCAACTGTAAAGAGTGCGCAACAGTAATTTAATGATGCGGCTGACGTCATAAAGATTCTACGTACCAAACACAGTCGGTAAGTAAACGGAGTTCGTAAAATGAGCCAGGATACGTAAAAACTGATGATGTAGACGGAGACATTATTAATTATCCCGTGTACGTAAAATGTATCGGCATACCTCCGACCCTGCTCGTACATTATGTACGTAACCGGGACCATTACTTAATGTGACAGGGACAGTAGAATGATTTGGCAACCAGTTACTGTTATAAAGAGCCTGGATACTGAAATAATGCAGCTGTATAACTATTCGTACGTATAGCGCATACATATTTCATGTTACGGGTAAAGTAAATTACGTATGCTGCTCCGTGCAGAATCATTAAGCCGCATACGTAACTGTAAAGAGTGCGCAACAGTAATTTCATGATGCGGCTGACGTCATAAAGATTCTATGTACCGAACACTGCCAGTAAGTAAACGGAGTTCGTAAAATGAGCCAGGATACGTAAAAACTGATGATGTAGACGGAGACATTATTAATTATCCCGTGTACGTAAAATGTATCGGCATACCTCCGACCCTGCTCGTACATTATGTACGTAACCGGGACCATTACTTAATGTGACAGGGACAGTACAATGATTTGGCAACCAGTTACTGTTATAAAGAGCCTGGATACTGAAATAATGCAGCTGTATAACTATTCGTACGTATAGCGCATACATATTTCATGTTACGGGTAAAGTAAATTACGTATGCTGCTCCGTGCAGAATCATTAAGCCGCATACGTAACTGTAAAGAGTGCGCCACAGTAATTTCATGATGCGGCTGACGTCATAAAGATTCTATGTACCGAACACTGCCAGTAAGTAAACGGAGTTCGTAAAATGAGCCAGGATACGTAAAAACTGATGATGTAGACGGAGACATTATTAATTATCCCGTGTACGTAAAATGTATCGGCATACCTCCGACCCTGCTCGTACATTATGTACGTAACCGGGACCATTACTTAATGTGACAGGGACAGTAGAATGATTTGGCAACCAGTTACTGTTATAAAGAGCCTGGATACTGAAATAATGCAGCTGTATAAATATTCGTACGTATAGCGCATACATATTTCATGTTACGGGTAAAGTAAATTACGTATGCTGCTCCGTGCAGAATCATTAAGCCGCATACGTAACTGTAAAGAGTGCGTAACAGTAATTTAATGATGCGGCTGACGTCATAAAGATTCTACGTACCAAACACAGTCGGTAAGTAAACGGAGTTCGTAAAATGAGCCAGGATACGTAAAAAGTGATGATGTAGACGGAGACATTATTAATTATCCCGTGTACGTAAAATGTATCGGCATACCTCCGACCCTGCTCGTACATTATGTAGATAACCGGGACCATTACTTAATGTGACAGGGACAGTACAATGATTTGGCAACCAGTTACTGTTATAAAGAGCCTGGATACTGAAATAATGCAGCTGTATAACTATTCGTACGTATAGCGCATACATATTTCATGTTACGGGTAAAGTAAATTACGTATGCTGCTCCGTGCAGAATCATTAAGCCGCATACGTAACTGTAAAGAGTGCGCAACAGTAATTTAATGATGCGGCTGACGTCATAAAGATTCTACGTACCAAACACAGTCGGTAAGTAAACGGAGTTCGTAAAATGAGCCAGGATACGTAAAAACTGATGATGTAGACGGAGACATTATTAATTATCCCGTGTACGTAAAATGTATTGGCATATCTCCGACCCTGCTTGTACATTATGTACGTAACCGGGACCATTACTTAATGAGACAGAGTCAGTACAATGATTTGGCAACCAGTTACTAATAAAAAGAGCCTGGATACTGAAATAATGCGACTGTATAACTTCGTACGTATAGCGCATACATATTTCATGTTACGGGTAAAGTAAATTACGTATGCTGCTCCGTGCAGAATAATTAAGCCGCATACGTAACTGTAAAGAGTGCGCCACAGTAATTTCATGATGCGGCTGACGTCATAAAGATTCTATGTACCGAACACTGCCAGTAAGTAAACGGAGTTCGTAAAATGAGCCAGGATACGTAAATGTTTATGTAGGCGGAGACATTATTAATTATCCCGTGTACGTAAAATGTATCGGCATATCTCCGACCCTGCTCGTACATTATGTACGTAACCCGGACCATTACTTAATGAGACGGAGTCAGTACAATGATTTGGCAACCAGTTACTGTTGTAAAGAGCCTGGATACTGAAATAATGCGGCTGTATAACTTCGTACGTATAGCGCATATATATTTCCTGTTGCGGGTTAAGTAAATTACGTATGCTGCTCCGTTAATACATATGCGGCATCATTAAACCGCATACGTAAACGTTAACAGTGCGGGCACAGTAATTTCATGATGCGGCTTACGTATTAAGGATTCGGCCTCATTACAAGTAACTCGTTTACATTGTCTTTACAGGGCATTATGCCGCATACTTACTGGACATGGTGTCGGCTCATTATAAGTATGGCTCTTATTTATTTCATGTGAAAAGCACATTATACGTATCTGGCTGCCAGTGCATTACAAATTTGCCAATTTTAAGTAGCCCGTTTTTCTCAGTGTGGGTATAGCATTACCATTTGACGATAACCGTAACTTTGACAGCGTTTTGGTGCAACTCACACTTAGTGGGCATAATTTTTAAAAATCTACCTAGTTGAAGTAGCGCCATCTATCGACATAAATTTTACTAAAATTATCAGCTGTCAGAAAACCGTTAATTGAAAATTAAATTCAAACCATTTTCAGTATGCAGTCTTTATCTCTTTATTGTTTAACTCTAATACAATTTAATAATAAAAAATATTTTTGACGCTGTTCCTCTTGAGGAAGCGAAAGCGGATGAACTATAAATTCAGTACACTTAACTACAAAATACAATGATGAAGGATATGAAAACGTTTCAGTAATGAAATTATTTTGTAACAACAGAATGATAAAGATTCAACGAAAATAGTTCCGCTATAAAGTCATCAGTAGGTCAACAAGAAACGTAATTTAACATGTTATTTTTTTCAACTACTACCCTGATAAAACCAGTACTCAATAAATCATTTAAAATTATTAAATAAAAAGATTTAGACATATAAAAAATGAGAAATGAAATCTCCCACTAAAAAAACGAAACTCCATCTTCCAGGCAACTTTACTAAATCACATAATTGAATTATTACCATCGCATTAACAGAGTTTACTTTTACACGTGATTGGCGTTTCAACATGCCATAAAATTAGTGGAACAATCCAACGATCTGCATTCCAATTAATAAAATCGTAACCAACTGCCGCCCTGGCAAACCGCGCGCAGCCGTAACCTAATTTGTCCGAAAATGTGTTTTACTGCTACACTATAATGATTTAACGCAGACTGCTATCGAAAGTCGGCGGAGTAGGTTAACAAACAAATAAAAAAAAATCTACTATCCTGTAAAATGCTTACTTACAGCATTTATTAGAATGATAAAATTTTAAAAAGTTACTGTTTCTATCTTAACTCTTTTAAATTCACCGTAAACTAGAAATCATAACAGGAACTTGAAGTTATCTTACTAATATTAAAAATGCGTATGTTTGTGTGTGTTTGTTACCTCTTCACGCCTAAACGGCTGGATGGATTTTGATGAAATTTGGGACACAGTTTATAACCTGGATTAAACATAATGATACTTTTTATCATGGTCAAAAGTTCTCTAGGGTCCACACGGACGTAGTCGCGGGCGGCTGCTAGTTTTCAATATTTATAAAATAATACTAATTAAAAATTAAAAACCCGCCTGCATAAAAAGACAAGTCAACTGAAAAGATGGAAACAAAATTTAATATTACGGGCAACATTATAACATGCGTTGGAGGCATGCATAAAGAAAGTGACATTATGAATGATTTGAGTTATATGCAGCAAAAAAAATATTGTGATGCACCTCCGAAATATCTCCAACTTTCTGGAAAAATATCTCTAAAAATATTTGAAAATATATTACAATTACGTTTGTGTGGTTAACACTGTTTGTATTTTCACTGTGCGGCCGTGTAAATATTAATATGACTGTCGTTACGCATGTTTCCCGACGCGTTATTGCCGGTCTTCTGAATTGACTGCGACATTTATATTATTACGCCACAAGTGTTGCATTGAAATATTATTGGTGTTTTACAATGTAAAGCAAAATTTGCATTCATTAAAAGTATGTATGATAATGAGAAAGAAATAAATTGTGACAAGCTGTTAGGTACGTAAAGCTTGAAATATTAAACGATGTAATTTTTAGTGTTAAAAGTATTATAATATAGTTGGTTTTTCGGTTTAAACCTAAAATGTATTCTTAGGTGTATGTATAGGTACCTACCTATGTTGTAATCTGAAAAAAACCGCATCGGTTAAAACATGAAACATACGAATGACCAATATTATAATTTTATTTACATATTTAGTGTTTTAATTTAAAGATTTTAGGCAATGGTGATAGTTATTATGTGGTTATTATTTTTATCTTTAGTGAAAAAAAAGTCTGGAACATATTATAGAAAGACGATTCAATAATTAAGTTTATTTGAATAGCAACTTTGACTTAGATTTTGACTTTGATTGTAAAACAAAATTTCATAAATCCTCCTACTTTCAATATTTTATTCACTATTTTATGTTAAATTCTGCCGATTGGGAAACCAATATGGTTGCAAGGGATATCCTGGCCATTTAACCAAACAAAACGCTGCGATCCGCAAACAACAAAATTGGCTTGTCTGTCCGTCCACGTGCTGAAACAATATTGCGTTTTGGGACTTTAAATTGTATTTTACTTTCAAATTCATCTGATGCGGCTTTTAGATAGATAGATAATCGAAGTATTTACATACACAATGGTCAAAGGTAAATGAAACATTGCTTAGGTATAGAATAATTAGAAATTACCAAGTTACTTGAAAATGTTATTACATTTATGTACATTGCTTTGGGTTAAAATAAGCTTAATAATTGCATTACGTAACTTGGTCACATTTGTTTTATTAGAACATTTTTGAAAAGCTGTTGACAAAAAAAAACACTACTTATTTATAACAAAATTAATCCGATCCCAAAATTAGCTAAAGCTATTGTTCTAAGAACAACTATTGACCTGGTATGAACCCGGTAGTTACTTGGTTTTGATTGGCTTTGCAGTCATATAATTCAGCTTGGTATTATGCGATTTCCTAATAACTTCAGTTGTCTAACAAGTTGCATATTTGAATATTTTTATCAACTCTAAGTTAAAGTTATGAGTACCGTAAAACGTTTAAAGTTACTTAGGCTCAGTTGCACCACCTAACTTTAACTAGATTGTGAAAGTACCGGTTAAGCACAAGTTAACCAAAAAAAGAGGTTGCCAGCATGATATCCTTTGTCAGGTTTGACGTGACAAATAGGTAGCATTATCATTTGACGATAACTTTAACTTTGACATTGTTTTGGTTGCTACCTATTTGTTACGTCAAACCTGTCAAAGGATATCATGCTGGCTGGCATCCTCTTTTTTTGGCTAACTTATGCTTAACCAGTACTTTAACAAGCTTGTTATCGTTAAAGTTAGGTGGTGCAAGTGAGCCTTAATTTTAGCCATATTATTCTATTGTAGAAGCATAGTAGGTAGAAAATAGCTTGAAGTGTTTGTTACATGACAAATACGAGGTTAAAAAATTGTTAATCTTTTGTAGTAACAATGTTTGATAGCTTTCAATCCTTACTAATATTATAAATGCAAAAGTAACTCTGTCTGTTACGCTTTCACACCTAAACTACTGAATCGATTTTGATGAAATTTGGTACAGAGATAGATGGGACCATGGGGAAGGACATAGGCTACTTTTTATCCCACTGTTAGGCACGGATCTCAGCCTGCACGATACTACAACACAGTCCAGCCCGGACATTTAATAAATGCATAATTTCATACAAGCATTGCTAAAAAACTTCATTCAAATTTTAAAATGAGAGAGAGAGTCCTACACGCATCTCTCTCAGTGATAATGAACACGATATGAATAAGGCAGTAGTCGTTAGGGCGCGATCCTAATTCAATAACATTCAATTAAGCCCCGCCTGCAATTAGAACCGGTCTGTGAGTGGCCGCGGATACCGGACAACTGGATGGAACAACCGGCGATATGGAATTAATTACAATTTGGTTTCATTTCCTGCATACAATTATACCTTGATATCTGTGTTTAAAAAAATATGTCTTATGATAACAGTGGAATCAAAAGTTACTGAGGAATTAGATAGCTTTAATCTTTCTGACGTAATTCTAAAAATGCATGTACAGTGGCGGTCACATAATTAAATACACCAGTCTATTCATACAAACGAGGTAACTTTGAAGTCTCCGCCAAGGATTGACCTAGCTGTGATCTGATGATGGCTATTCAGGGAATGAATAGAAGAGATTCAGATTGCCATACAAACCCAACTGATCTGATTAGCATTCTAAGAGATATAAGGATATTATGTTTAAATTAAACCGTGAAATTAGTATAAAAATGTATGGAAATCCATTCGGGGACCCTATTTTTGAATCGCTCGATTGGCGTCGAGCGCTCGTTTCTACTGATTTTCGTTCGACATATGGCTCAAACGTTCGAAATAGAGTCATATGTCGAACGAAAATCAGTAGAAACGAGGGCTCGACGCCAGCAGAGCGATTCAAAAATAGGGCCCCTGATCCTTATATCTCTTAGAATGCTGATCAGACCAGTTGGATGTGTATTGCAATCTGAAACTCTTCCATTCATCCCTAGATGGCCATCATCAGATCATAACTAAGTCAATCTTTGGCGGAGAACTAAGGCTTCAAATTACCTCGTTTGTATGAAAATCGACTGGTGTCTTTAATTATTTGACTGCCATGTATGTATGGGATTCCACAGAGGAAGTCTACAAGCACTAGACAGCTCTTCTCACAATATTAAATCGAGTACGAATTCAAATACTGACATGACAATCGGACTAATTTGCTTGAAACCATTGTCAAAACTTGATTATTGACCAGAGAGTAATTTAATTAAACAATAATTTATCGTCCTTCTGCTCAGAAACGGAATATTGGCAATTAACAATTTGTTATTACCAATTTTGAATTCAATGTTTGTAACCCTATAGTTAAAACCTCCCACTTGACATAGAGATCGAGCACTAATGCCCCCTAAGCAATCTACTTACATTTCCCTAAGGGTCGATCGAACTCGTCCACTGCCGTCTTCGGGATCTCCATAATAAATTGCGGTGTCAAGTTTTCCTACCCTTCGTCATGAACTAATGATACTAGCTTATTTTATTTTATATCTTCACTAAACTTGTTTTGATTATTTAATGAAGGTTTCAAATATACGTAAATTTTAGTATTTATATCTTTCTATTTGTTTATTAGTAGTTTAATATATTATATAAATATATTTAATATATTTTAACCAAAATATATTTTAGAACAAGCAGAAATAGTATTTGAAGTAGTTCCATTTCTTCTTCTTCTTATTTTTGTTTCGGCAATCTACTTTCTTCTTGGAAGTAATTTTTGCCAGTGTCAAGTGTTGAATATTTCAGTGGTAGGTATTGTTTCAGTTTACATTCGAATGCGGGTGCATTGCATTCCAATGCAGCTTGGAGCATTTGGCACCAAGTATATCAAGACAGTTTACTCGGTAAGTTCTGCCGAGGTAGCCAGAACTACAATAAAAGTCTCAGCTTCACACAACCAAGATCGCACCTATTTCAGTTATCCCACATATTGTTCAGTTGCGTAGACACTTGTACCACAAAATTGCACCAATTTTAAGACACAATATCCACTATGAATCAATTTGCAAATAATTAAAATAAACACCGACTTCAACAAAATGGCGCCAAAAACTCCCCATGGTTCCATTTCCAAACTTACAAAACCCGATATCGACAGTCTTATCTATAGGATCTATTAACTTTTTACTGCTTATGAACTTTAACCCTAGCTGTCCCTTATCGTTGAAAAGATTAGGTCCTACCTACATTGTCAAAGGCAACTTCTGAAACTTTTGCAACTTCTATAGTATCAACTTTCATGACCGTAATAAAACGTTTTGCTCCCAAGGGTTTAAACCATCCAGCGGTCTGGACTCCTTGTCCGAGATCTCCATAACAAATTGTAGTGTCATGTTTTCTGTAATTTAGCTCTTATCGGGCCCAGGGGCGGAGATCATTCGGGAGATTACACCAAAAGGCCTTTAATATTGTTACACCTCTTGCTGGTGTGATCTATGAAAGGCTGGCTGCGGGCGAGACTTAAATATAGAGGGCGGTTATAAACAATGCGAAGCTGACGAAGACCTTTTCGTTAAATGTCATGATACTTTTAAATGAAATTAAAAGAGTTAAGCCTGTTATTAAAAAACTGATGAACGATAGTTACAAAGTTTATTGTGAATGTGACCTACGTTTATAATTTTAAATGGAAAATCATTGAAAGCCTTTATGTATTTACATACTTAGTATCAACTAACATAATTAACTCCTTATCATCTGAATATTATACTTTAATTATGTGATTATCAACAATGATTCAGTGCCAACTCACCAAATGTACCCAGATATGAATAATACAACGCATATAAACTAGAAAACTATTACGATTAACATACGATAACAGCGGATTTTTGTTTACCCCACGACTATATCTATAATATAAAACTCTAAATTGATTGATTGATTCATTCATTCATTGTTGGGATAAGCGTGGAGCCCTAACGGCTGAAGGTAGAGACACCATATTTTGAGGGTAGATACATTTCATGATGTAGATGAGCACTAAGAAAGGATTTTAGAAAATTCCCGTTATACAGGGTGCTACAGGTTGTTTAAGTTTGTATGAGAATTTGTATAGGGTTGAAGTAGAGACACCATTTTTGGAGGGAAGATACCTTTCATGGTGTAGGTGAGCACTAAGAAAGGATTTTAGAAAATTCCCGTTATACAGGGTGCTACAGACTGTTCCAGTTTGTACATGATTTTTTTTATGGGAAAATTTAAATGTGTGAAATAAGGATTACTGATAAATACCTAGGTATACTGGTAATCCGTGACTATCAAAATAAATGCACAACTATCTTAATCACGCGAACGAAGTCGCGGGCAAAAGCTAGTACTACATATATTCCTAATTATTTAGCTATCGTAGAATGTACACCTTATGGTATTATTTATCTTACATATCCTGACCAATCTACTTCGTGTTTGAAATAAACAGAAACATTTTAAAGTATCACATTATCAATATCAAACCGCTTCGCTTCTTTGCATTGGAGCAAACCCCCACATGCTCAGATAACACAGGCGAGGAGGCCCAGGGTCCAGCGGCGATCTAATATCGGTTTAACGCCGCAAATTAAAATGTTCTCCTGATCTATAACCATTGGGTTAAGCCTCTGTATGAAGGCTTTAGATAATTTCAACATTTTGTCACATTATCTATTAAATCTACGGTAGCTTTCAACTTAATAAAGTAGTTAAACTTAGGAAGTGCTTAGATTACAACTCAATTTTGGAATTATATTCCCCTGATTACGTAACTCTTTTGCTAACAATTAGCACTCTGATATCACCTAAAACTGTATCATTAATTTCAAAAGGTTTTAAATTTTAATTTATTCAAAAGGGAATTGTTTTTTTAATAGCATGTCTTCAAGTTTTAGTGGTCACTCATCTTTCGTGGCTGTTACACCTTCAGTATTTTTCAGATTCAGGAAAAATCCAATAACTGCATTTTTATTTTATTTAAATGGTCCGTTGACACATTTTTGCTTCAAAATAAATAAAGTTACAATACAAATCCTGTATTATGACATTACTTTTTATGTAGATATTATAGAAACAGACGTTTTTACATCGTTATTGACCCTCATCCCAATCTAAATTTTTTTTTTTTTTTTTTTTATTAATTTATTTAATTAACAAAATACAAGATGAATAAATAATGAAAAATATTAGAAAAAATCGGCTCACCCGTAGCAACTTAGACGGGATTCGAACCCGCACCCTTAGGATTCCGGCCCAATGCACTACCAATTATGCTACCAAGCCGCTGAGGGATGTGGCGAAATTTTCTAATACTTTCCACGCTTCCGCTGAAGATCAGCGCCATCTCACCAATGTGAAGAGAACTACTTCGACATTCGGTTGTAGCACCTTTGCAGATGCCAGACAATCAATTAAGGTGAAACAGTACAATTTTAAACTTTTAGATTTTTGCATTCACAATGCTATTTTTATATTAAGATGAATAAATAATGAAAAATATTAGAAAAAATCGGCTCACCCGTAGCAACTTAGACGGGATTCGAACCCGCACCCTTAGGATTCCGGCCCAATGCACTACCAATTATGCTACCAAGCCGCTGAGGGATGTGGCGAAATTTTCTAATACTTTCCACGCTTCCGCTGAAGATCAGCGCCATCTCACCAATGTGAAGAGAACTACTTCGACATTCGGTTGTAGCACCTTTGCAGATGCCAGACAATCAATTAAGGTGAAACAGTACAATTTTAAACTTTTAGATTTTTGCATTCACAATGCTATTTTTATATTAAGATGAATAAATAATGAAAAATATTAGAAAAAATCGGCTCACCCGTAGCAACTTAGACGGGATTCGAACCCGCACCCTTAGGATTCCGGCCCAATGCACTACCAATTATGCTACCAAGCCGCTGAGGGATGTGGCGAAATTTTCTAATACTTTCCACGCTTCCGCTGAAGATCAGCGCCATCTCACCAATGTGAAGAGAACTACTTCGACATTCGGTTGTAGCACCTTTGCAGATGCCAGACAATCAATTAAGGTGAAACAGTACAATTTTAAACTTTTAGATTTTTGCATTCACAATGCTATTTTTATATTAAGATGAATAAATAATGAAAAATATTAGAAAAAATCGGCTCACCCGTAGCAACTTAGACGGGATTCGAACCCGCACCCTTAGGATTCCGGCCCAATGCACTACCAATTATGCTACCAAGCCGCTGAGGGATGTGGCGAAATTTTCTAATACTTTCCACGCTTCCGCTGAAGATCAGCGCCATCTCACCAATGTGAAGAGAACTACTTCGACATTCGGTTGTAGCACCTTTGCAGATGCCAGACAATCAATTAAGGTGAAACAGTACAATTTTAAACTTTTAGATTTTTGCATTCACAATGCTATTTTTATATTAAGATGAATAAATAATGAAAAATATTAGAAAAAATCGGCTCACCCGTAGCAACTTAGACGGGATTCGAACCCGCACCCTTAGGATTCCGGCCCAATGCACTACCAATTATGCTACCAAGCCGCTGAGGGATGTGGCGAAATTTTCTAATACTTTCCACGCTTCCGCTGAAGATCAGCGCCATCTCACCAATGTGAAGAGAACTACTTCGACATTCGGTTGTAGCACCTTTGCAGATGCCAGACAATCAATTAAGGTGAAACAGTACAATTTTAAACTTTTAGATTTTTGCATTCACAATGCTATTTTTATATTAAGATGAATAAATAATGAAAAATATTAGAAAAAATCGGCTCACCCGTAGCAACTTAGACGGGATTCGAACCCGCACCCTTAGGATTCCGGCCCAATGCACTACCAATTATGCTACCAAGCCGCTGAGGGATGTGGCGAAATTTTCTAATACTTTCCACGCTTCCGCTGAAGATCAGCGCCATCTCACCAATGTGAAGAGAACTACTTCGACATTCGGTTGTAGCACCTTTGCAGATGCCAGACAATCAATTAAGGTGAAACAGTACAATTTTAAACTTTTAGATTTTTGCATTCACAATGCTATTTTTATATTAAGATGAATAAATAATGAAAAATATTAGAAAAAATCGGCTCACCCGTAGCAACTTAGACGGGATTCGAACCCGCACCCTTAGGATTCCGGCCCAATGCACTACCAATTATGCTACCAAGCCGCTGAGGGATGTGGCGAAATTTTCTAATACTTTCCACGCTTCCGCTGAAGATCAGCGCCATCTCACCAATGTGAAGAGAACTACTTCGACATTCGGTTGTAGCACCTTTGCAGATGCCAGACAATCAATTAAGGTGAAACAGTACAATTTTAAACTTTTAGATTTTTGCATTCACAATGCTATTTTTATATTAAGATGAATAAATAATGAAAAATATTAGAAAAAATCGGCTCACCCGTAGCAACTTAGACGGGATTCGAACCCGCACCCTTAGGATTCCGGCCCAATGCACTACCAATTATGCTACCAAGCCGCTGAGGGATGTGGCGAAATTTTCTAATACTTTCCACGCTTCCGCTGAAGATCAGCGCCATCTCACCAATGTGAAGAGAACTACTTCGACATTCGGTTGTAGCACCTTTGCAGATGCCAGACAATCAATTAAGGTGAAACAGTACAATTTTAAACTTTTAGATTTTTGCATTCACAATGCTATTTTTATATTAAGATGAATAAATAATGAAAAATATTAGAAAAAATCGGCTCACCCGTAGCAACTTAGACGGGATTCGAACCCGCACCCTTAGGATTCCGGCCCAATGCACTACCAATTATGCTACCAAGCCGCTGAGGGATGTGGCGAAATTTTCTAATACTTTCCACGCTTCCGCTGAAGATCAGCGTCATCTCACCAATGTGAAGAGAACTACTTCGACATTCGGTTGTAGCACCTTTGCAGATGCCAGACAATCAATTAAGGTGAAACAGTACAATTTTAAACTTTTAGATTTTTGCATTCACAATGCTATTTTTATATTAAGATGAATAAATAATGAAAAATATTAGAAAAAATCGGCTCACCCGTAGCAACTTAGACGGGATTCGAACCCGCACCCTTAGGATTCCGGCCCAATGCACTACCAATTATGCTACCAAGCCGCTGAGGGATGTGGCGAAATTTTCTAATACTTTCCACGCTTCCGCTGAAGATCAGCGCCATCTCACCAATGTGAAGAGAACTACTTCGACATTCGGTTGTAGCACCTTTGCAGATGCCAGACAATCAATTAAGGTGAAACAGTACAATTTTAAACTTTTAGATTTTTGCATTCACAATGCTATTTTTATATTAAGATGAATAAATAATGAAAAATATTAGAAAAAATCGGCTCACCCGTAGCAACTTAGACGGGATTCGAACCCGCACCCTTAGGATTCCGGCCCAATGCACTACCAATTATGCTACCAAGCCGCTGAGGGATGTGGCGAAATTTTCTAATACTTTCCACGCTTCCGCTGAAGATCAGCGCCATCTCACCAATGTGAAGAGAACTACTTCGACATTCGGTTGTAGCACCTTTGCAGATGCCAGACAATCAATTAAGGTGAAACAGTACAATTTTAAACTTTTAGATTTTTGCATTCACAATGCTATTTTTATATTAAGATGAATAAATAATGAAAAATATTAGAAAAAATCGGCTCACCCGTAGCAACTTAGACGGGATTCGAACCCGCACCCTTAGGATTCCGGCCCAATGCACTACCAATTATGCTACCAAGCCGCTGAGGGATGTGGCGAAATTTTCTAATACTTTCCACGCTTCCGCTGAAGATCAGCGCCATCTCACCAATGTGAAGAGAACTACTTCGACATTCGGTTGTAGCACCTTTGCAGATGCCAGACAATCAATTAAGGTGAAACAGTACAATTTTAAACTTTTAGATTTTTGCATTCACAATGCTATTTTTATATTAAGATGAATAAATAATGAAAAATATTAGAAAAAATCGGCTCACCCGTAGCAACTTAGACGGGATTCGAACCCGCACCCTTAGGATTCCGGCCCAATGCACTACCAATTATGCTACCAAGCCGCTGAGGGATGTGGCGAAATTTTCTAATACTTTCCACGCTTCCGCTGAAGATCAGCGCCATCTCACCAATGTGAAGAGAACTACTTCGACATTCGGTTGTAGCACCTTTGCAGATGCCAGACAATCAATTAAGGTGAAACAGTACAATTTTAAACTTTTAGATTTTTGCATTCACAATGCTATTTTTATATTAAGATGAATAAATAATGAAAAATATTAGAAAAAATCGGCTCACCCGTAGCAACTTAGACGGGATTCGAACCCGCACCCTTAGGATTCCGGCCCAATGCACTACCAATTATGCTACCAAGCCGCTGAGGGATGTGGCGAAATTTTCTAATACTTTCCACGCTTCCGCTGAAGATCAGCGCCATCTCACCAATGTGAAGAGAACTACTTCGACATTCGGTTGTAGCACCTTTGCAGATGCCAGACAATCAATTAAGGTGAAACAGTACAATTTTAAACTTTTAGATTTTTGCATTCACAATGCTATTTTTATATTAAGATGAATAAATAATGAAAAATATTAGAAAAAATCGGCTCACCCGTAGCAACTTAGACGGGATTCGAACCCGCACCCTTAGGATTCCGGCCCAATGCACTACCAATTATGCTACCAAGCCGCTGAGGGATGTGGCGAAATTTTCTAATACTTTCCACGCTTCCGCTGAAGATCAGCGCCATCTCACCAATGTGAAGAGAACTACTTCGACATTCGGTTGTAGCACCTTTGCAGATGCCAGACAATCAATTAAGGTGAAACAGTACAATTTTAAACTTTTAGATTTTTGCATTCACAATGCTATTTTTATATTAAGATGAATAAATAATGAAAAATATTAGAAAAAATCGGCTCACCCGTAGCAACTTAGACGGGATTCGAACCCGCACCCTTAGGATTCCGGCCCAATGCACTACCAATTATGCTACCAAGCCGCTGAGGGATGTGGCGAAATTTTCTAATACTTTCCACGCTTCCGCTGAAGATCAGCGCCATCTCACCAATGTGAAGAGAACTACTTCGACATTCGGTTGTAGCACCTTTGCAGATGCCAGACAATCAATTAAGGTGAAACAGTACAATTTTAAACTTTTAGATTTTTGCATTCACAATGCTATTTTTATATTAAGATGAATAAATAATGAAAAATATTAGAAAAAATCGGCTCACCCGTAGCAACTTAGACGGGATTCGAACCCGCACCCTTAGGATTCCGGCCCAATGCACTACCAATTATGCTACCAAGCCGCTGAGGGATGTGGCGAAATTTTCTAATACTTTCCACGCTTCCGCTGAAGATCAGCGCCATCTCACCAATGTGAAGAGAACTACTTCGACATTCGGTTGTAGCACCTTTGCAGATGCCAGACAATCAATTAAGGTGAAACAGTACAATTTTAAACTTTTAGATTTTTGCATTCACAATGCTATTTTTATATTAAGATGAATAAATAATGAAAAATATTAGAAAAAATCGGCTCACCCGTAGCAACTTAGACGGGATTCGAACCCGCACCCTTAGGATTCCGGCCCAATGCACTACCAATTATGCTACCAAGCCGCTGAGGGATGTGGCGAAATTTTCTAATACTTTCCACGCTTCCGCTGAAGATCAGCGCCATCTCACCAATGTGAAGAGAACTACTTCGACATTCGGTTGTAGCACCTTTGCAGATGCCAGACAATCAATTAAGGTGAAACAGTACAATTTTAAACTTTTAGATTTTTGCATTCACAATGCTATTTTTATATTAAGATGAATAAATAATGAAAAATATTAGAAAAAATCGGCTCACCCGTAGCAACTTAGACGGGATTCGAACCCGCACCCTTAGGATTCCGGCCCAATGCACTACCAATTATGCTACCAAGCCGCTGAGGGATGTGGCGAAATTTTCTAATACTTTCCACGCTTCCGCTGAAGATCAGCGCCATCTCACCAATGTGAAGAGAACTACTTCGACATTCGGTTGTAGCACCTTTGCAGATGCCAGACAATCAATTAAGGTGAAACAGTACAATTTTAAACTTTTAGATTTTTGCATTCACAATGCTATTTTTATATTAAGATGAATAAATAATGAAAAATATTAGAAAAAATCGGCTCACCCGTAGCAACTTAGACGGGATTCGAACCCGCACCCTTAGGATTCCGGCCCAATGCACTACCAATTATGCTACCAAGCCGCTGAGGGATGTGGCGAAATTTTCTAATACTTTCCACGCTTCCGCTGAAGATCAGCGCCATCTCACCAATGTGAAGAGAACTACTTCGACATTCGGTTGTAGCACCTTTGCAGATGCCAGACAATCAATTAAGGTGAAACAGTACAATTTTAAACTTTTAGATTTTTGCATTCACAATGCTATTTTTATATTAAGATGAATAAATAATGAAAAATATTAGAAAAAATCGGCTCACCCGTAGCAACTTAGACGGGATTCGAACCCGCACCCTTAGGATTCCGGCCCAATGCACTACCAATTATGCTACCAAGCCGCTGAGGGATGTGGCGAAATTTTCTAATACTTTCCACGCTTCCGCTGAAGATCAGCGCCATCTCACCAATGTGAAGAGAACTACTTCGACATTCGGTTGTAGCACCTTTGCAGATGCCAGACAATCAATTAAGGTGAAACAGTACAATTTTAAACTTTTAGATTTTTGCATTCACAATGCTATTTTTATATTAAGATGAATAAATAATGAAAAATATTAGAAAAAATCGGCTCACCCGTAGCAACTTAGACGGGATTCGAACCCGCACCCTTAGGATTCCGGCCCAATGCACTACCAATTATGCTACCAAGCCGCTGAGGGATGTGGCGAAATTTTCTAATACTTTCCACGCTTCCGCTGAAGATCAGCGCCATCTCACCAATGTGAAGAGAACTACTTCGACATTCGGTTGTAGCACCTTTGCAGATGCCAGACAATCAATTAAGGTGAAACAGTACAATTTTAAACTTTTAGATTTTTGCATTCACAATGCTATTTTTATATTAAGATGAATAAATAATGAAAAATATTAGAAAAAATCGGCTCACCCGTAGCAACTTAGACGGGATTCGAACCCGCACCCTTAGGATTCCGGCCCAATGCACTACCAATTATGCTACCAAGCCGCTGAGGGATGTGGCGAAATTTTCTAATACTTTCCACGCTTCCGCTGAAGATCAGCGCCATCTCACCAATGTGAAGAGAACTACTTCGACATTCGGTTGTAGCACCTTTGCAGATGCCAGACAATCAATTAAGGTGAAACAGTACAATTTTAAACTTTTAGATTTTTGCATTCACAATGCTATTTTTATATTAAGATGAATAAATAATGAAAAATATTAGAAAAAATCGGCTCACCCGTAGCAACTTAGACGGGATTCGAACCCGCACCCTTAGGATTCCGGCCCAATGCACTACCAATTATGCTACCAAGCCGCTGAGGGATGTGGCGAAATTTTCTAATACTTTCCACGCTTCCGCTGAAGATCAGCGCCATCTCACCAATGTGAAGAGAACTACTTCGACATTCGGTTGTAGCACCTTTGCAGATGCCAGACAATCAATTAAGGTGAAACAGTACAATTTTAAACTTTTAGATTTTTGCATTCACAATGCTATTTTTATATTAAGATGAATAAATAATGAAAAATATTAGAAAAAATCGGCTCACCCGTAGCAACTTAGACGGGATTCGAACCCGCACCCTTAGGATTCCGGCCCAATGCACTACCAATTATGCTACCAAGCCGCTGAGGGATGTGGCGAAATTTTCTAATACTTTCCACGCTTCCGCTGAAGATCAGCGCCATCTCACCAATGTGAAGAGAACTACTTCGACATTCGGTTGTAGCACCTTTGCAGATGCCAGACAATCAATTAAGGTGAAACAGTACAATTTTAAACTTTTAGATTTTTGCATTCACAATGCTATTTTTATATTAAGATGAATAAATAATGAAAAATATTAGAAAAAATCGGCTCACCCGTAGCAACTTAGACGGGATTCGAACCCGCACCCTTAGGATTCCGGCCCAATGCACTACCAATTATGCTACCAAGCCGCTGAGGGATGTGGCGAAATTTTCTAATACTTTCCACGCTTCCGCTGAAGATCAGCGCCATCTCACCAATGTGAAGAGAACTACTTCGACATTCGGTTGTAGCACCTTTGCAGATGCCAGACAATCAATTAAGGTGAAACAGTACAATTTTAAACTTTTAGATTTTTGCATTCACAATGCTATTTTTATATTAAGATGAATAAATAATGAAAAATATTAGAAAAAATCGGCTCACCCGTAGCAACTTAGACGGGATTCGAACCCGCACCCTTAGGATTCCGGCCCAATGCACTACCAATTATGCTACCAAGCCGCTGAGGGATGTGGCGAAATTTTCTAATACTTTCCACGCTTCCGCTGAAGATCAGCGCCATCTCACCAATGTGAAGAGAACTACTTCGACATTCGGTTGTAGCACCTTTGCAGATGCCAGACAATCAATTAAGGTGAAACAGTACAATTTTAAACTTTTAGATTTTTGCATTCACAATGCTATTTTTATATTAAGATGAATAAATAATGAAAAATATTAGAAAAAATCGGCTCACCCGTAGCAACTTAGACGGGATTCGAACCCGCACCCTTAGGATTCCGGCCCAATGCACTACCAATTATGCTACCAAGCCGCTGAGGGATGTGGCGAAATTTTCTAATACTTTCCACGCTTCCGCTGAAGATCAGCGCCATCTCACCAATGTGAAGAGAACTACTTCGACATTCGGTTGTAGCACCTTTGCAGATGCCAGACAATCAATTAAGGTGAAACAGTACAATTTTAAACTTTTAGATTTTTGCATTCACAATGCTATTTTTATATTAAGATGAATAAATAATGAAAAATAGTGTGTAGTAGTAAATAATGAAAAATAATGTGCGGGTTCGAATCCCGTCTAAGTTGCTACGGGTGAGCCGATTTTTTCTAATATTTTTCATTATTTATTCATCTTAATATAAAAATAGCATTGTGAATGCAAAAATCTAAAAGTTTAAAATTGTACTGTTTCACCTTAATTGATTGTCTGGCATCTGCAAAGGTGCTACAACCGAATGTCGAAGTAGTTCTCTTCACATTGGTGAGATGGCGCTGATCTTCAGCGGAAGCGTGGAAAGTATTAGAAAATTTCGCCACATCCCTCAGCGGCTTGGTAGCATAATTGGTAGTGCATTGGGCCGGAATCCTAAGGGTGCGGGTTCGAATCCCGTCTAAGTTGCTACGGGTGAGCCGATTTTTTCTAATATTTTTCATTATTTATTCATCTTAATATAAAAATAGCATTGTGAATGCAAAAATCTAAAAGTTTAAAATTGTACTGTTTCACCTTAATTGATTGTCTGGCATCTGCAAAGGTGCTACAACCGAATGTCGAAGTAGTTCTCTTCACATTGGTGAGATGGCGCTGATCTTCAGCGGAAGCGTGGAAAGTATTAGAAAATTTCGCCACATCCCTCAGCGGCTTGGTAGCATAATTGGTAGTGCATTGGGCCGGAATCCTAAGGGTGCGGGTTCGAATCCCGTCTAAGTTGCTACGGGTGAGCCGATTTTTTCTAATATTTTTCATTATTTATTCATCTTAATATAAAAATAGCATTGTGAATGCAAAAATCTAAAAGTTTAAAATTGTACTGTTTCACCTTAATTGATTGTCTGGCATCTGCAAAGGTGCTACAACCGAATGTCGAAGTAGTTCTCTTCACATTGGTGAGATGGCGCTGATCTTCAGCGGAAGCGTGGAAAGTATTAGAAAATTTCGCCACATCCCTCAGCGGCTTGGTAGCATAATTGGTAGTGCATTGGGCCGGAATCCTAAGGGTGCGGGTTCGAATCCCGTCTAAGTTGCTACGGGTGAGCCGATTTTTTCTAATATTTTTCATTATTTATTCATCTTAATATAAAAATAGCATTGTGAATGCAAAAATCTAAAAGTTTAAAATTGTACTGTTTCACCTTAATTGATTGTCTGGCATCTGCAAAGGTGCTACAACCGAATGTCGAAGTAGTTCTCTTCACATTGGTGAGATAGCGCTGATCTTCAGCGGAAGCGTGGAAAGTATTAGAAAATTTCGCCACATCCCTCAGCGGCTTGGTAGCATAATTGGTAGTGCATTGGGCCGGAATCCTAAGGGTGCGGGTTCGAATCCCGTCTAAGTTGCTACGGGTGAGCCGATTTTTTCTAATATTTTTAATTATTTATTCATCTTAAAAAAAAAATAGCAAAGTTAAAGCAAAAATCTAAAAGTTTAAAATTGTACTGTTTCACCTTAATTGATTGTCTGGCATCTGCAAAGGTGCTACAACCGAATGTCGAAGTAGTTCTCTTCACATTGGTGAGATGGCGCTGATCTTCAGCGGAAGCGTGGAAAGTATTAGAAAATTTCGCCACATCCCTCAGCGGCTTGGTAGCATAATTGGTAGTGCATTGGGCCGGAATCCTTAGGGTGCGGGTTCGAATCCCGTCTAAGTTGCTACGGGTGAGCCGATTTTTTTTCTAATATTTTTCATTATTTATTCATCTTAATATAAAAATAGCATTGTGAATGCAAAAATCTAAAAGTTTAAAATTGTACTGTTTCACCTTAATTGATTGTCTGGCATCTGCAAAGGTGCTACAACCGAATGTCGAAGTAGTTCTCTTCACATTGGTGAGATGGCGCTGATCTTCAGCGGAAGCGTGGAAAGTATTAGAAAATTTCGCCACATCCCTCAGCGGCTTGGTAGCATAATTGGTAGTGCATTGGGCCGGAATCCTAAGGGTGCGGGTTCGAATCCCGTCTAAGTTGCTACGGGTGAGCCGATTTTTTCTAATATTTTTCATTATTTATTCATCTTAATATAAAAATAGCATTGTGAATGCAAAAATCTAAAAGTTTAAAATTGTACTGTTTCACCTTAATTGATTGTCTGGCATCTGCAAAGGTGCTACAACCGAATGTCGAAGTAGTTCTCTTCACATTGGTGAGATGGCGCTGATCTTCAGCGGAAGCGTGGAAAGTATTAGAAAATTTCGCCACATCCCTCAGCGGCTTGGTAGCATAATTGGTAGTGCATTGGGCCGGAATCCTAAGGGTGCGGGTTCGAATCCCGTCTAAGTTGCTACGGGTGAGCCGATTTTTTCTAATATTTTTCATTATTTATTCATCTTAATATAAAAATAGCATTGTGAATGCAAAAATCTAAAAGTTTAAAATTGTACTGTTTCACCTTAATTGATTGTCTGGCATCTGCAAAGGTGCTACAACCGAATGTCGAAGTAGTTCTCTTCACATTGGTGAGATGGCGCTGATCTTCAGCGGAAGCGTGGAAAGTATTAGAAAATTTCGCCACATCCCTCAGCGGCTTGGTAGCATAATTGGTAGTGCATTGGGCCGGAATCCTAAGGGTGCGGGTTCGAATCCCGTCTAAGTTGCTACGGGTGAGCCGATTTTTTCTAATATTTTTCATTATTTATTCATCTTAATATAAAAATAGCATTGTGAATGCAAAAATCTAAAAGTTTAAAATTGTACTGTTTCACCTTAATTGATTGTCTGGCATCTGCAAAGGTGCTACAACCGAATGTCGAAGTAGTTCTCTTCACATTGGTGAGATGGCGCTGATCTTCAGCGGAAGCGTGGAAAGTATTAGAAAATTTCGCCACATCCCTCAGCGGCTTGGTAGCATAATTGGTAGTGCATTGGGCCGGAATCCTAAGGGTGCGGGTTCGAATCCCGTCTAAGTTGCTACGGGTGAGCCGATTTTTTCTAATATTTTTCATTATTTATTCATCTTAATATAAAAATAGCATTGTGAATGCAAAAATCTAAAAGTTTAACAAAATACAAATTAAATATTTGAAAAACACACCATAAACCACAGAGATTTGACTGGCGTGCTACAAAGTTGAGCTCGCTACAGCTATTTGATATAACAAAGCAGTGATTACAACTATAGATTCACAATACAACATTCTATTGTCTCATATCATGTACCCAAGTAAGTAAACAAATATGAACCGCATCGAGCCAAGCAAATATTCTTTGCGTGAGGGAGATAGTGAGTGCAGTTGACGCGAGCGAGCGATTGAAGGTCACGCGCAATGTGCATAATGCACAGGCACGGTGCATCGCTGCTACAGGCTGTTTAAGAAGTGTAATTTTAATTTATTTTTTATATTATTTTTAGTGATGCTATTTTTCACGGATGTATTAATGCTGTTTAGTAAACGAGGAACTAAATAGTGCGTTGTCCGTTTTCCGTATACATTACAGGCTATTGAGGTTATTAATTGTTCGTTAGTTACTTTTCGGGTTGTAATTTTATGATTGATTTTTTTTTGGATTGTAGTATTAAAAAACTGTTCTTTTAAAAGGTAGTACTGGAATATTGTGTGTATGGGTAGAACTTTGCAGTGTTTAAAAAGGTCATATTCATTATTTTTATATTTTTCTTTGACTGCAGGTGATACGATTTTCTTTAAAATTCTAATTTGGCAACTCTGAATTTTATCAAGGTAAGTCTTAAACGTCCTGCCATAGCTGGTAATGCCGTAGGTGATAATAGAATTAGCTAACGAGTTGTAAAGCAACATTAGTATTTTGTAAGGTATTCTATTTCTTATTATTATTATATTAGCCAGAAATGCTCTAAGTCTGTCACAGATATTATTGATATGTGGAAGCCAACTGAAATTACTGTCAATTACTAAGCCTAGGTAAGTATGCTTGTCCACTGTTTCAATTACAGGGCAAGTGCATTTTAGTTGTTGTAGATGGAAACATATGTGGTCGTGAGCTATGAGTTTTTTATTTGTGTCAACTAATGTTTTAAGAAAGGGTGATCGAATGTGCACCATTTTTGTTTTGTCAGCGTTAAGAACAAGTTGGTTGTCATGACACCATTTGATAAGGGAGTTAAAATCTTCTTGAAGTCGTTCAAGCGCTGTTTCAATATTTTTGTCAGCAACGACTAAACACGTATCGTCTGCGTATTGATATGATGTGGAATGTCTAAGTACATTGTTCATATCGTTGACATAAGCTATGAAGTGTACAGGACCTAAAACAGATCCTTGAGTTGTTCCTTCCGTGACAGACAAGACATCACTTTGTGCGTCACCAATTTTAACGGAATAAGACCTGTTTTTAAGATAATTTTCACTCCACTTAAGAGTAGGACCCCTTATTCCAGAATCTTCAAGTTTCTTTTGTAGGTGTTCATGATTTAAGGTGTCAAAAGCACGTGAAAAATCGATGAACAGGGCTAAAACATGTTTACGTTCATTCATGTGACTGTTAATTTCATCACAAAACTTGGATAGTAGTGATGTTGTATTTTTGAGGGGCTGAAAACCATACTGATTGGGTGTAATGATGTTATTTTTTTGATAAAACTCATGTATCTGGTCACTTAAATACTTTTCAACAATTTTATCTATAGATGATAATAGAGAAATTGGTCGATAATTAGATGTATCATTAAATTTTCCTTTTTTATGAATAAATCTTACACAGCTCTGCTTAAGCTCATCTGGATATTTCCCTGCTGCGAAACTGGCGTTAATTAATTGTGAAATAGGTAAAGATACTTTCTCAGCAATTACTTTAATATCCGCGATTTTAATACCATCACCACCAGGGGCTTTCCTACTCTCAAGTTTGGATATTATCTGTTTAATTTTTCTAGGAGTCGCTTTTTTAAAGTATAAGCTAACATCGGCAGATTTTCGATAGTCATTTAGATTTAATAATTTAACTGTACATGATGGAAGTATAGCCTTTACGGCCTTACGGAATTCTTGTGCAAATTTGTTAGCAATGTCAACATTGGAGATCAAAATGAGATATAGCTGTTACATCTTTAATATTATTTCAATCCCAAAATAATACTGAATTCGAAAACAAAAGATTGAATGACGATTCGAAAGCAGATTCACAGACACAGACCGGTCCATCTCAAAACAAAGGACACGATCCTCATTTTCTGTGGTGAATATTTACAATGAGTTCTCATTCTACTGTCTCAATCGATCGTTTTATTTGATTTCTCGATTCCTGGAGATCGAGAATATTTACGAGATTCGACGCGCTCGATTTTTTCCAGTCCTCGTCTTGTTCGGTTTTCTTCTGCTTTCAGTGTTATCACTCCAAAGTTTTTTAAGTGCTAAATTTTTTTGAGGAGTTACGAGAATAAGGCTGGAGGCGTCATTATCTTCGGTTTTTGTGTCAACTATCATTCTTATTATTATTGGCATATCTAGCATTGTTTTTTTTCTTTTGAAATTAATTATTTATATATTTATCTACATACCTACTTTTTAAGGCTCATTGAGGAAAAATATTAAACCTTTTATTATCATAAAAACCACAATTTCTTATTTGGTTAAATGACGTCACCAAATTGATTTTCACGACCGATCAAGTTAATTATTTTGTCGTTTCTTTCTCTACATAGTTTTCTGAAAATATCTTTGTAGGTACTTAAAATATCATGAGTTGAATATATTTTATCCATAGTTTCGTTTAACATAAACAAATCGTTGTTTGTTTTGCTAACATACACATTATTATGACAGTTTCACATGAATTACCTACCTATATTGATCTATAAACATTTTATGACTAGTAAAAAGCTAGTGGCTTTAGCATACTATTAAAATAAAATAATACAAATATCTAAAAGAGGGTGAGCAAAAATCAAAGTGACCATTTTCTGAATATTCTCTGACCCCTAAATCCAACCATAGATATAAAAAAAAATACGACTCGCACCAGAAAGATATATTTTCAACACTCCTGACTCTACATTACCTTTCATTACTTCTATTGTTTCTTTATGCCCAAGGCGTACTTTTTCCAACAATTGCAACACTTCAACATTATCTTGCAGCACAAAGCAGGATTATATTTTCTAATTGGAAACCCATGTTCTTTGCTGCAACATCGGCTTGCACAGAACATTATCCATTTTTACGACTGCGCCTTAATAGAAGTGGCAGGTTTAACCTTTACAGAGCTAAATGAAATGTTACAAACAATTTTAAACTTACAATCTTCCAGATAAGAGTTAAAGCAGCTGCAATTGAGTTTGTAAAGCGGTGTTTTTGATTTGGAAGTTGAAATGTAGTGAGAATTGTTTTTCGTCTTCGATTTCAATTTGCTATTAATTGTTCTCCTTTATAGGGATTAAGAGTTTCTTTATTGTTAAGGAAATTGTTATTAAGATGAATAAATTAAAGGCCTACTAATAGATACGGAATTTGTTGTTTGTTATAATTTCGATTCTATAGATAATGTGTTTGAAGAAAAAGAAAGTGAAATATTTTCGCTGTTTATGTTCACATGCTATAATAAATAAGTTAAGTGACATGTGAAATGGTACCTACCGAAACCCCTTTGAATTTCAAATAAGTTTCCTCGAGCTCGAGCTTGATAATAAAGATCGATGGAATAAACATCTCTTCGGGTATTTTTACGAAATAAATTATTTTCGATGGAGCTCTACCCTCGCTGCTATACATAAATGGAAGCATAAAAGAGCAATGGTTTTATCAAAGCCAGCATCGCGCCCGAGGGGACCGACCACCTTATTATTTATGTTTAAAATCTGAACGTTTCTAGTTGCTTACGTAAAGAGCACTGAACACGGTAATTTCCTTGTCTTTCTGTGGAACTTGAGACATCAGATATCAAGGTACATACCCAAGTTTATTGCAGTTTATCTCAGTAATTTATTTTGACTTTGAATACATTTTCTTCAAATGTATAGGTATTTTCTTCACGATAACAATATTTATAAATGTAATTATTGTTCCATTATGCTTGACCCAATAACTGATTAGTATTCTTGGGCATGTACCTATTTCAGAATCCTAATTAAGAACAAATATAGAAAGCAATTTCAATTTAGATTGTCATTCGCTGTTAGTTGAAATGTAACGGCCGACTGATCATTTCATTGAGGTGTCCTCAATTAATGTATTCGAAGAACGAACCAGTGCATTCGCTAGTAAAACATAAGTGCAGTATCATGTTAAACATCTATAGAACTCGGTATCACTTTTTAGCAAGTCACGCGCGGAGTATCAGTCGAATGATTAGTGGGAGCAGAGGAGTGCCGCAGGGCTCAGTTCTGGGCCCACGCCTTTAAGTGCATGCTGGCGTAGGCTTGTGGTTGTCTACTACCCATCATATCATCTGCCAAAGATCTTAAGTATAGTATAGTTTTCATTCCGAAGTTTAACTGTATTTTCAGTGTATGTTTTTAAAGGTTTGATGGAATGCTTGATTACCAACATTGAAATATTTTACTAAGCCATTATGTTGCTTGCTTTTTGATATTACCTTTTTACATTCATTTATAATTAAAGGAATAATTGTTTTAAAGAATTGTAGAGTAGATTCTTTAAAGATTTCTATAAAATATTTTTTTAACTATCTTAAGACTTTGGTTAAGTGATTTTTGATTGTCAACCGTGTTTAAGTTATTGTATAAACAACAATTATTTGCAATAAAAACAAGCCTCTTTTTTTATCTTCACAAGTGTAAATAATCTGAAAAAAAATACGCCTAGCCTCCAATCTGGCATCGTTGGGGTGCCGCAGGGCTACAAGCTAAGGCCTGAGTTGTACGTAGCATATTGGAATCTCAGCACTGCAATCACGTATCCATCCATCTCGATAATAACCCGTTTGCTTAGTTTCTTTACATTGCCTTCAGTGCTATCCAAATTGATATTTCTTTGGCAAAAGTGTTTGTTTTGGTTCTTACACTTCTTCTCTTAACCTCTTTGGTCCTGTAGTTTCCAGTTCTAGGTAGAGTGCATATTTTGTTATATCTATTTTTTTTTCATTTCTGATTAAGTGTAGTAAATAGTGTTTATTGCTATCACTTCGTACGAGTGTACGCAAATTTTACCGCGGGTAATAAAATAACTGGTAAAATTGGTAACAATACTATCTTTCTTATTAATGAATATAGTATTGTTATAAAATCTTCCATATAGAGCCATCTGGGCGTAAGGCTGGATAAGGCCAAAATAGGTTTTTTGATCCATTAATCTACGATTTTTCTTAGCTACAAGTGCATCTTACCCGTTTTTTTGTACGATCTATAGTTATAAAATTACATCAGTCTATAAGGGCTTATGTATATGCTGTAGTGCGAGCTAGGTGAGCTTAACTATACATCAGTCGTTTTGGCATTTGGACACTATACTACCTAATTCAGTCAACTAGACCTATGTCATATGACGCCTAAATGACGCTGGACCCACATGTAATTCTGTGTAGACATATTTCGTCATACGCCTTTATCGCTCGCAAGTAATGAAGAGAAAAAGAGATGGGAATACTTCGCACGCTGGATGAGTAACAAGGACAGAGTCATTGTTTTGTTATTTTTTGCCATTTGTTGACAAGATCGCAGCATGGGCGTTTTTTACCGGTTATAAGAGATGTTATTTAGTGAAAATTGTAGGGTTTTTTACAAAATAAACGGGAAACACAGACTCAAGCAAGGAGTTCCACTTTCTAGCGGTACGGATGATAAAATTTTAATCAAAACGCTTAGTGCGAGTCTTTGGAATATCCACCAAAAACGTGATTCGTACGTCTTCTGGTTGTCCGATGGAAGAAGGGAGATGGCAGAGTTTGGTTGTGCCATTCCGATAAAAAACCGATAAACTTGCAACTTTACGTCTATGCTCGAGGATTTTGAGCTTATAACAGAAAATATTGTCATTGCCGATGAGCTTCTTGGCCCTCTGCTTAAGGGATTCAAGCGTCTGGAGCTGGCATTTGACGGAGCCATCCAAAAGATGAGAGCAGTAAGTACCCCGCTATCGAACTTGCGCTTGGTATATATTGAGCAGCTGTTCCGGCGTGAAGTATTTTTTCACCTATGCCAGAATGTCAAACTGTTTAGACAACTGTGCTTTATTCTCAATGAAAGAGTCAATATTGAGTGTTGGACTCAATGACATTACGAAAAGATCTAGTTGATTTGTAATCAGCACGGATACACCTCGGAAAATAGGAGCCAAGTCGAAATCACTAATTTTAGCAAAAAACAGAGTACATACACACCTGGGTTGTTGATGGATTGAACCTGACCAGTGACCAGTTTAGCATCGCCCCACTCGGAGACTACCTGCAATGACAGGTTCATGCGTCTGACCATCGCCTTCCTAAGACACTAGACCTTCTACACCGGCTTGAGCATTGCTCTCTACAACGGTGCTGTCTCATCTGCGTACCCCAAAATACCGGGTATTAGCAGGAATAGCGTTGCAGAGAGTAGAGTACAGATCCCTGAGGGACTCCGCCATTGATAGCCAACTAATCGGACGAGCATCCATCAATGACAACTCGAATCGACCAATCTCTCAGGAAGTCCTCCTCTCACAAACCGGTGGGAAGTCCGTATGATGAAAGCTCGTCAGTAAGGTTATAATGCTACACCCTGTCAAAAGCTTTCGGGATGTCAAAAGAAATGGCGAGCGCCTCTCCATACCTACCTTTCGATGGATTCGATGGATGGCGTATGCTAGAAGATCTCCAGTTTTGGCGAAACGCGTATTGTCGGTCACTGAGTAGGTCGTTTGCTTTTAGATACAATATGAGCCTATGGTTCAGTACACGTTCCATTATCTTACGAAACCCAAAATGGTCATGTAATTAGAAGGGTCGGCGCGACTACCCTTTTTAGGCACAAGTTGCACGTTAGCCAACTTCCATGGCCTTGGAACTTGTCCCTTTGCCATAGACCAGTGGTTCCCCATTAGTTCTTATTGTACCCTCCCCCTCGTTCCCACAAAAATGATATATACAAAAATAAAAAACCTTGCTAATACAATTCTTAGTTTAATAAGAGATTGCTCCGCGTACCCCTTTGATGCAACCTCGTGTACCTTTAATTGGGAAACAAACACTGCCATAGACAATCTGGTACAGGCGTGTTAATACCGGAGCTAGCTCAGGGGCGCAAGTCCTAATAACTATGGTTGGTATATTATCCAGAACACTGGCTTTATTCATGGATCAAGCAATGCTTTTTTTGTACTTCTGATGCGGATTTAAAATCATTAAAATTCAACAACTTGGTAAGCCCGACGGTACAGCATTAGCAGGATCTAAACGCGAACACTTGGCAAATCAATTGGCAAATAAATCTGCCTTTTCCTTGACGGTATGCGCCAAAGATCCGTCTGGTTTCCGTAGAGGAGGCATTGAGGGACAGCAGAAGTTGACCTCGACAGATTTTGCCAGATTTTTTTAAGAAACAAGTTTTCCCTATGCGGAGCTTGGCGGCTTTGTTAAAGGCTTTCTTCTTTTCACGTATATTTCTAGCTTTACAGGGTCGAGCATCAACCCATGCAAGATATGCCCCATGTTTCGACGCTACTACATCTCTATATTTGGCATAATACCAAGGGTGAACTTTGTTAGATAGAGGCATGTTAGAGAAGGGTATAAAAATACTCCATACCCTGACGAAGCAGAAGGGTCACAGCATCCGTGCAAGCTGAGGGATCGCTGGAAGAAAAACATACCTGCCGCCATGGATAAGTCACAAGAAGACATCGTATTTCTTCCCAATCTTCCGACTTGTAACGCCCCGTATCCATCGGGAGCCTTTTGAGCTTGGGTCAGGCGAAGAATACACCGACTCCATCACATAATGGTCAGAGCTACCAAAGGTGAAACCGACACCGAGTAATGGTCCGGGTCTGATGTCAGCAGAAGGTCCAAGAAATTTGGTGTGTGCCCGTCAATGTCTGGTATTCTAGTGGCTTCTTAGACCAGCTGGGTGATGTCTGGCGTCAAGGCTAGCTTACGTATTTTATGAACAGCGTGGTCGTTTCATTAATAAGTGAAAACAGCCAGTCCTCGTAATGGGCATTCAAATCTCCCGGAACCACTAGTTGAGCGGATGGATATCGCTGTAGGGCAACATCTGCCTTCTCAATAAGTAAGTTGGTTAGCCTTGTAGTCTTAGCGTCTCCCATGTGCCAGCTATAGACAAAAGCATAGAGAATTTTCTGTAAGCCAGTGTTCACTAGAACCCTGATAATGGAAAGGGTGGTGTCTTCAAGATCAACGGAAATGCTGATAATAAATGGCATGTGCGTGCAAACATGCTCACATCACAATTCAGTAATTAGTTTCGACTTTTATTAAATTTGGAAAGCTTGCTAGTTAAAAAGTACTAAATCACTCTTTCAAAACTCACTACTGTTCAGTGACATTTAGGCATAACTATATGGTACACATAATAGGTATAGTTGGAACAGCTAAGGCAAATAGGCTTATTTTGAGTATACGCCAATGATTTTTAAACGACTGTCTAAAAAATGAGAACCAAAGAGACTGATCTTATAATTACGTCCAGCTATAGAAGTCAGTTTTATCAGAGAATTTTCGAAGCATATAGATGTATTCTGATATAAGATAATATAACTGTGGTTTTCTAAAGGCATAAAGGCGTATAAAATAATTAAGCCGCTGTAACTTCAGAAATTTTCGAACCACAATGGCGTATATTTGTTTTGTGTCCTTATGAGTCTTAATTTTGGATGCGATAAAGGCGTAAAACCTGACTTTACCTAAAAACACTATGTTTTCTGCTAAAAACTAGCATTTAATCGATACATAGGAGCATTCGCGTGTGCGTAGATATATGCATTATATTAAACAAGAGCTTTTTTTAAAAAATACACAGTACTCGTCATGTGATATTAAAACAAAACTTTCTTTTGGCTCCCCTGAAAAGTTACAAAAATAGAGTTACGCCCAGATGGCTCTATATAGAAGAAATATTAAACTGATGTCTGCTTTAACCAATCTGAAAGCCTTATTCGTTCATTTAGTTTGCTCTTAACTAAAGGGACTGATTAAATAGTTACATAGATATAAACGTGACACCACAAAGCAAACTAATCCGAATCATCTGTTTTACTAATTAGCGGTACTCCAAAGCATCCAATTTAACGGATCTAATGAACAAACAGCGCATAATTAATAAATATTAATTAGCAAGCCAATCAGGGTTGTGCCTTGGGCATGCAATTTATCCTTTGAGGGCGATCGTGAGCACGCCCTGGATGGGATGGTTGGATAAAAATTAGTAAAGAGTGAGTCGTATTTTAAGACATTGCACTATTATTGTGTCATTACAAACTTTTTGAAGTAGGTACCTTATATCTAGTTTATCACAAACTTTTAGACAGCACCAACACGAGCCAGTACAGTACAGACAGAGTCGCGCTACTGAGAAAAACACACGTATAGCTGAAAATTTAAACTGTATCACACAGATGTCGGAATTTGGCTACGGATTTAATGGATACCTTATTTCTATTATTATTCAAGTGTTTAAAATGTATTAGTCATATCACTAAACAACTTGAAACCTTTATAAAATTTTAGCGGCAAATCCTCCGTGTATACACTCTTAACGTTTGCGCCTTTGCAATCAAAATCGTAAAATACATATAAGTACCTTATTTTATTAAAACTTTAGGAAGGAACTTTGTTATATGCCTCATTAAACTTAATTTACCAAATATTTACACCCAAATTACCATACTTTTGGCCTCGGGCTATGAATTCATCCCTTGATTGCGATATTCGGCAAACGAGTCCGTTTGTTTCGACGCCACAATCGTTCGCTTTCATGGCTGTTTAAACTTGTTGGTTATAACCAATAGTGGTTTTGATTCGGAAATACAGGGATTTTATTGGATATCATTAATACACTAGTGAGCTGCATGTAGACCTCGCGATAAAAAGTGGCTCAAATTGTACAAAAAGAAAAAGTCGCCATGAACTTTTCAAAGCACACAGTACATGAGTATTCACCGTTAAGTCCAGCTACTTATTTCTTGCTTCTAATTTTGATCATTTATCGAAATGGGTAAATATTTTTTTTTATAAATTTGAAAAACTGGCTTGACAAAACAATTCTCTAGGTACTATTTTTAAATCTGCTTACAAAATTTCACAAGAATCGGTTGAAAATGCGGCCTGTAGAGGAGAACAGACAGCGTTGGAAAGCCGAACTGAAATATGTTTTTATTTACATTTCACCGTCACAAAATTTCAAAAAACTGGCTTAACAAAAAAATCTAAATCATTTTCAAACCTGCTTACAAAATTTCACGAGAATCGGTTGAGAAATGCAACCTGTAGGTGAAAACAGACAGCCAGACATACGAAAGAATTTTTGCCCAAGTTGAAGAAGAGACACTTTGCTCGCACTTCGTGCTCGCTCGGTCAATTAAAATTGCGTAAAACTTTTATCATTTTACCTATTCGCAGAATAAGTAAATGGGGAATTATTTCCTGACTATGTTGTTTTCCAGACATCTGTGAACCCATCTCGAGATTTAGATTCTAGAAATCAAGAGGTATAATTCCTTGGAGATTCATTTTTGAAGAACCAGAAGTAGATTTGAAATCATTTTGATAGCTGCGCGACTTTCCCCATAATTTTCATATTTTGTGTTTTTCTTATTTGTCGCTATGTGGTAAATTATTTTGTTTTTTCTTCACAAATGTGTTGAAAAACCTCGTATAAAACTCGCGAGCTCTTGCTTATTGATTGCATACTCGGCTGAGTTACGCCCTCGCCTACGACTCGGGCTGCAATGAGCAACTTAAGCTAACTTGTTTCATAATGTACTATTATCCTACGCTTATATCACAGGATAAAAATAAAAATCGTTCAGTTCATCATTAATTCAGTGCTTCTATTCTAGATATTGTCCCCGCAAAAGCGATTTTATTGGGATGATTGAGTGGACTCTCACTTTCATTACGAATTCAAAATTAACATAATAATGAATAACGAATATCGTTCGATTAATCGATTCTGTAGTAGGCCCTCAGTTTAAAGATGCGCTGCAAGCTCACAGAGAATGGCCTTTGAGAATATTTGCGCAAAACATGAAGAATGCTTACGTCACAAATATTTATGAAAGTAATTATTCATGTGTACTATCTGTCAGGGCATCGTCCATCGCTGCATACACTCACCCACGGTTATGTAGTGGGTTTTTAATAGCTTGGCGTTTCGCTACGCGTTATAAATAGTGGTAGGTAGCCATCGTGCTTTATATTTTATTTATCTTTTTCTATATGTCAGTTGTCGATATGGTTAAAAATGTGAATATTTACAAATAGCACATAAATGGCTTTAATTTCTAAATAAGCAGTCGTCTTATTCTTAACACAAGTGATAATTAAGATTTTTTACCATTGAAAATGGTTATCAAATGCAAATCGCCTGAGACGGTATTTTTGGTCATAGTTCCAAGGATTTTAGGAGGATCGAGATGGGAATAGTATCAAAAGTTGAGGAATTTATTGAGACACGTGTGAACGTTTGAATTTTGAAAATCGGCTGGTAACTTTTTTAGAAATTTCGAAAAATTCGGGTTTTTTGGGGGGTGTTTGTTTACTAAATTGTAAATATTTCGAGAAAAAAACCGACTTAAGAAAAAATTAAAAAAAGGTCCTAGGGTATTAGTTTAGCTACAAAATAGCGAGGTTTTTTTTGAAAATCGAGTTATAATTGTGACCTGTAGGTGGTCCCTTTAGATTTGGAATTGTAGAAAAACGGGTATTTCGGTATATAAAAAGTGATGTAGTTTCTATGATTATTGACCGATCGTCATGGTAAAGGTATTGAAAGATGCGGAAGCAGACGAGAAGTGCATTAGTTGATTTTTGTGAACGGTTAATAATATTTCAGCCGCGTCGAAGCAGTCAGGGGCACTTTTGTGACACGAGGCGCAGCCGAGTGTCACAATCGATCGTAAAAATAAAAAGGCACCTAGTATACCTTAGAAAAATTATAGGATTGCTTTTGATTTCATTTAGTTTTTTCGTAAAATTTTGTATTCATTTTCAATGCTCCGATTCTTGCGGGAACTGCGAAATCTGTGAATTTTTATACACAACGGATCAGTGCTTGGCCATTTCATCTGATGCTAAAAGACCGAAAGTGGGAGCGAACTACAATATTATTGAATATTCATGAAGTACCTACATTACTATGTACTTTGGACTGGACTAATGTACTGAGGAGCTCGATGGCGCAGTGGTTTAGCGCCTGGCCCAGCGATTGCGGAGGTTAAGCAACGTCGAAAGTGTCGGTCATGGGATGGGTGACCAAAAATTTATTATCTCGAGCTCCTCCGTGCTTCGAAAGGCACGTTAAGCCGTTGGTCTCGGCTGCCTTTGCAGTCGTTAACACCCACCAATCCGCAATGGGGCCCGCGTGGTGGGTTATGGTCCGTCCTCCTTATCCACCCATAAGGAAGGGCTGTGCCCCAGCAGTGGGGACATTAAAAATGGCTGATGGACTATAGTAGATTATTGCATCGAGCACAAAGTAATATTACTTAAGGCGAGGTGCATAATCTGCTTTTCTTTCAACTATTACCTATAGGAATAGTAGATAAAAGAAACTCATATCAAAGAGTTTCATTTTCTATAACATTGTCGGCTTCATTTAGAATGTTTTCCGGAGTTAATGTTTCGCTAGATGATTCTATTTTAATTCGAAGTCGAAGCACTCAAAATCAGATAGTATCACACTTTATCGTTTCCAAAAATATTGTCAAGCAAAATTAACAAAGTTCCCGCCAAATCACTTTTTTAAATTTCTTTCATTTTTAAATCAGAGTTAGCAGCAATCATTTTATAAATTTGGAACAAGTAGGATAGAAACGAATAATACACGTACGTAAAAAATAGTAGGTTGTACAACAAGTGCATAAAATTGGTTTTATGTACTGTTAGTTAGTACATAAAATAGTTATACACTCTGCTTTTCACTTCGATTGTGAGGAAATTAAACAACAATAATGTAAAAATAAAAATAAGTCTAACATTTTAGTGACAAATTATATATTTTTCGAATGTGCTCATCAAGACCTTTCATTTGATACCCATATTCAAAAATTGAAAAAAAAAATTTTTTGTCAATTTTTTGTGACAAAATATATATTTTTGGAATGTGCTCATCAAGGCCTTTCATTTGATACCCATATTCAATAATTTAAAAAAAACTAATTTTTTTATAAAAAAAAATATTATTTTGGAATGTGCTCATCAAGGCCTTTCATTTGATACCCATATTCAAAAATTGCAAAAAAGAAACTCATTTTTTTTATAAAAAAATATATAATTTTGGAATGTGCTCATCAAGGCCTTTCATTTGATACCCATATAAAAAAAAATGAAAAAAAAAAATTTTATCAAGGTCTTTCAATAAAATCGATACCCATTTTCAAAAATAAAAAAGTGAAAAAGCAGAATGAAATAACAAGTTAATTCAATGAAGTTTAATTGCATGTGTGGCTGTTTACCTGATGACCTTTGTCTTAAAGTCTGAGACTTAGACGAAGATTTTACTTTATGCACTAGAGCATAAAAAGCGATTTTATGCAGCCTACACCCAACATACAGGGTGAAATTTTAATGATTTGGTTCCCGCCGTGGGGTGGTTCCACTCATGATTACAAGCAACTTTTACTATGGGGCCAACTCTCCAGCTCGCAAAAAAAAATCAGCTGTTCCATACAAAAGTGTAGTACCTACTCGACCTTAATGTATGGAACAGCTGATTTTTTTTTGCGAGCAGGAGAGTTAGCCTCATAGTAAAAGTTGCTTGTAATCATGAGTGGAACCACCCCACGGCGGGAACCAAATGATTAAAATTTCAGCGTGTATAGACGAACTTTACGAGCATGAGAAGTGAAAAAAGTACCTATTGATATCGGCTGGCTGAATAGAGTTAATCCATTGAGATTGGCACCTTTTGGTGCGATTAAAAAAAACTGTGCAATAATGAAATTTCATACATTGTTATTGCTCTAGAGAAATAAAGACTCGCTTTGTACTGAGTTTTTAGTGTGATTGTGATGAAATTAAAGCATAGTTGGAAGAAAATGTACTTTGTATTTATTGGGCACAACAGCTTGGTACAAAATGACATTATTAATCTCTATTACTACCTACGCCTTCGACCATGCCAGTATCTATAAACAATTAACTTCTTCCCGTTTGAAGTGTCACTCCCGCCATTTGTCAATTCAAATTTCGAAAAGAGAACTCGACAGCGCCACTTAAGATGACAGCTCAAATTACGGCTGCGCTCGCGTCGATTAACGAGCTCATTTCGCGCCTTTTATTTATCTCTTACTTATTAGTCACACTTAAAAAGGTCAGACGATAATTTGTAATGGTTTACCGGTACCGATAGCTTTGTGTTTTATTTTTATTAGTCGTTTATTAATTAAAGCTTTAAGCGCCAGCGCACACGAACAACTTTTGTCTCCGCAACTATTTTGTCTCTCACATCAAGTCTACGGGTTAGTATGAAGCGCGCATACGTAGCGACGCGACAGTCGGAAACTTTTCATACAAACCATGTGAGAGACAAATAGTTGCCGTTGCGGAGACAAAAGTTGCTCGTGGGTGCTCTCCCTAAATATTTTTAAAGCTGCATCATTTTTCCAAAATAATTTTGCTCATAAATCATCAGTGCTTTACGCTTATGTTAGAAAGAAAAGCAATGTCCAGGGATTAATGAGAACAATAAAAAGGTTTTAGCATTCATTCACTGGCTGAAAAGAAAAACGAAATAAAATGTCACAATAAGCTGTTTATTTCTTATTTCAAAATGGCGTCGCTTTTGGCGGGATTTCACCTGGCAATCTGATTGTTATCTGCACCTCTCAAACAACCACGGAAAGCAAATGGCGGCATTAAACCGAGTTATTGCTACATCTTACCACATTTCGCGGTATTTTTCGTACAAACCGGCGGAGTTGCGTAAAATAAAGCGATGTTCCATTTATGGAAATAAGTTTCGTTACGTTTTTGATGCTTTTATTTTTACAATGAGGTTATGCGGCATGAATTATTTTGCTTACAAGTCGTCGGCGTCGGTCGTTAAGGTTAGAGCAGAGCTTATTGTCCCTGTCAAATGCTTTTATCGCATTTGCATTTTCTATGACTTCATGGAACTTAAAACTGCTTCAGTGATTGAACTGTGAACAAAGCTTTCATTCTGTTAGATAGATAGGTAAGGTATCCACCACACAAAGGGAATAGTACATAACAGCCGAGAACGGGAAGCTATCATTTGTCGAGGATGGTCCCGCACAAGTGCGGGAAGTAAGTATTGAATTTCATTTCGGCACTGCATTTCAAATTTAGAATATGGTGAACCAGAACTCCCACGGAAATGTTGAACGCCCCGCACTCCTTTTTCAAATGGAATGATAACATTTTAGAGCATGAGTGAGAAAAGTACTTTACATGGGGGAATATATAAATGCACTTTAAAAATAATGTAACACACTTTAAAATGTTTAGCTTCAAAATTTATTGAATGAACTTTAAAAATAATGGTTTCCACTATAAATATGCTAAGCTTTAAAATTAATACTTTGCACTATACAATTTAATTGCTTAGCTTTAAAATTAATACTTTGCACCATACAAATTAATTTTATAACTTTAGCACTGGTATACAGACGTGTAGGTGCGACGACGAGCGGGCGCAGCGAGAGAGGAGTCCAGGAGGTTAGGTTCCATTGTGACCAACAACGCCAGAACCGACCTGATGGTGTATATGCATTATGCCACAAGTTGTTTTCATCTTTCCATCTCATTTTAACAGTGGTCAGTCTGACATAGTTGGGCAGAAACTAAATGGTTTCGGAGTTGGGACCAATGGTTAGGACCACTGTCTGTGGTTGGAACACAGTTAAAGTGCAAACCATTATTTTTGTAGTGATCATATTAAATTATAGATCTATTATTATTTTAAAGTGCAAACCATTATTTTTGTAGTGATAATATTAAACTATAGGTCTGTTATTATTTTAAAGTGCTGATATACAATTTTATAGCTGTTTTTATCAAATTTAAAGTGCTATTAAATACATCCCCTTTACATGTAACCTTAAATATTAAAGGTAGGTTACTGTAAGAAGATTTAAAAAAATTGAACTTTCCTAACTTTTCCTATCTTCAATGTTTAAGGTACTTTCTCTTCACACGGAGCGAAAGTTTCCCGAAGTTTTAGGACATCCTGCATATAAACTATGGTCCTATAATAATTAGGTACCTATTAGTATTATAACAAGGCATATTTTCACACACGCACTGCAATTTGCTTTGGTTTTTTATTTAAACCAGGTACAACATCGTGACATCATGGTTCAAACAAATAACTAAACCAATTCCGAAAAAGGCAGTTATTTCTTTCAACAGCGTAATCTGCCGTATGTCAGGTGGGTCACGGCGCACGCGCATACGACCGCCCCCGGCGAGTTACGTACATACGACGGCACATCACACTATAATAATAATAAACACTTCATTGCACACAAGAAAGGTAAAAATTACAAACAGTCACAAAAACAGAAAAAGCACACAAAAGGCGGCCTTATTGCTAAATAGCAATCTCTTCCAGGCAACCTTGAGTAGTAAAGAGACAAGAAGAAGAGGATTTAGGGGGAGTGGGTGCAATTATGAGAAGAGATATCAGATATAGATAGGTATAGAGGCTTTAAAGTGAAAGAAAGATTAGGACATACGATAGTGTATACTAGTTAGAGGAGAGGAAGTGTCTTCTGACTTGATCGCGAAACGATTTCAGGGAGCTTTCCTGATATCTTCTGGGAGGGAATTCCAGAGCCGTACAGCATGCACAGAGAAGGAATATGAAAGGAAATCAGTTGAATGGCGAGGGATATCAAGAGTTCGAAGAAGACCATATGTTTACTTACTATAGAAACTATACATGTCTACCTTGATACTGTCTATGTAATAAAAGCTATTTTCGCAGTTCAACTGTTTAACTTGACGTGGTGTCGTGTGTACATTGAAAATGTTTTATCTCCGCGCGGGATGCGTGTAGCCCCTAGGCTCGAGTTTGTTGAAAGCTCTAAGGGAGCTTTTTGTATTTATTACTTATGTGCACGTGTGTTTATAATGTATAGGTAGGTGTTTCACACACGGCATCGTGAAATACGTTAAAATTGTGTGATACCAGTCAATTCTTGTTGGTTTGGAAGGTGGATGAAAAGTGCTTATTCACCGTTGCCTATAAACAAATGTGACATGGGCTAACATTAACCTGCTACTAAATCAGAATCCAAAAAACCAAAACCAAAATCTTTGAGCACTCATAAAGGTTAACAAAAATATGCTCTTGTCATTCAATGGAATCATAAAATGATAATGACATAGGTAACATGTACCAAACGAGTACAAAAAGTACAATACTTACTTACCTTTCCTCTTTCAATGTTTCATTGTCTTTATGAATTATTTTTATGCATGATATCTATTAATAACTTACAGTATTAATTTATTTCATGTCGCAGCTGGTATTATTTTTGTTTATCTATTTTAGAAAGCACGCAGTGTTGTATTTCAATTCGATAATCTTGAAAAATTACCCAAGGCAAAGTGTTATTGCTGTAGCCGCATCTCGCTTTCACAAGCAACGGCAATAATAATGTTTTAAAAGCACATAAGATCTCTGAACAATTCGCGATGGACAAAATAATTTCTCATAAGCTCGCGAGGTGCGCGCGCGCCTTGCATCTTCACTTTATCAAGATGACTGTCGCCGTGACTAATTCCCGCTGATACCACTGTGACTTTGATCAATCGATTTTAACATCGGAATAACGTTCGAATCGATTCGGAAACGCGTCGACCCGATATGGGAAATGGATTTATTCGCGCGAAAATCGCCGATTTCGTCGTGAGTTAACATTAGCATAGATTTTTCGAGCGATTTTGTAAGGAGTTGGATTTAGTTACGGGCGATCGAATGTAAGTTTGTGTTGGTTTGAATGTGTGTGTGTGTGAGCATGCTTCATACAATTTTATTAACAGCTATCACGTAACATAAAATAACCCCATGGTCGAACTTGACACAAACTTTGCTGTGGTCAAAGTTATTTTATCCCATTCTATGAATGAAGATACTGCATGAAACAGTGCTTAAAACATAATGTTATCATGTTGGTTCTTTTATATCTGTATGTCATAATTTTGTTATTAACTATCCAAAGCTCAAATAATCAAGTTGAATTTTGTATGCAGTTTCTTTCAGTTTCATTGCCTACATGCATTTCTGAAGTGTTAAAGAAACTAGAACCACAAAATAGATCTAGAACCAAAAACTAGTTATTTTAATGTGATTACCTACTTATCTTTTTCTTTGATAAGGATTTTACTGTTTTTCGCAGATTAAATAGAGTGTATTACCTCTTTGTTGAATTATCAAAATAGTCGAGGCAATAGAAGCTTAATTATAATTAATATTGAAATTGCCTTGTCGACAAGGCTGTTTGCGCCAGTTGAGTGATCTCGTACAAAGATAAAACTTACCGGTCCAATTTTAAGTGGGTGAACTTTGTCATTATCGTTGTTGATGTTAGATTAAGAATTTTACATAGAAAATTAAATGGTGGATTGGAAAATTGCTTGTGGTATTTTAACTGCTTCTGTGGTGTGGTGTCACCCACATGTGTGAGTTTGTGCTCGGTTTGGTTGGTGGTAGGGCTTATTTCACGTCCGACTGGCTAGCTACCAACATCTTACCTAAGGCTGCGTTCAAACGATAACACACGACCCGACCTCAACCCGAACTCAACTCAAACTCACCTCAACCACAGCCCACCTTGAAATACATCGCTTACAATTTGAGTCTTATGACACTTTAATAAGGTCCTGTGTAATGTCCAGGTGAGTTTGAAGTGAGTTCTGTTTGAGTTCGGTTTGAGTTTGATTTGAGTTTGGGTTGTGTACGGGTTGAGTTTGAGTTGAGTTCGGGTTGAGCGCGGAGAGTGTGCAGTTGCATCGACAAAATAAAAAAAGAGCTTATTAACGTGTCATAAGACTCAAAATTGTAAGTGATGTATTTCAAGGAGTAGGCTGCGCGGGTGAGTTGAGTTTGAGTTGAGTTTGAGCTGAGTTTGGGTTGAGGTTGGGTCGTGCGTTATCGTCTGAACGCAGCCTCAGTCTGATGCCATAACAACAATAAAAAAATGTTGTGTTCCGGCAGTTCGAGGTAAGATAGCCAGTTCTTCAGTGATGAGGATTCCGGGTGTAGTGCGCTTACACTTTTGGTTTTATCATCACCTAACATCAGGTGAGGTGAATGCCAAGAATTATCCCGCTGTGGATAAAACGAAAATTCGTTGTAAGGACCGCAGAGCGATTCATAAAGTTTATTTTTACCCGACTGCAAGAGGGTTATGTTTTTCGCTTTGTTATCTTGTATGTATGTTTGTTTGTTTGTATGTAATATTTACTTCATATCTTTCAAACGGCTGAACGGATTTCCATGATTAACATATCATTAGATTTGTCTCGTCAAGTGTTCGGAAACAAGATTAAATATTAAAAGCAACATTATAACATGCAGTCGGAGGCATATAACTCAAATCATTCATAACGTCACTTTCTTAATGCATGCCTCCGACTGCATGTTATAATGTTGCCTTTAATATTTAATCTTGTTTCCATCGTTTCAGTTGACTTGTCTATTTTATGCAGTCGGGTTTTTTTATTATTATTTAAGTTGCAAGTAAGTTATAGACTGCTGCATCAACATCAATACCTCTACATAAACATGAATGTGCAGATTCTATACATCTATATAAGTACATGAAAAATCCTTTTGAAGAAAAGCAGTGTGAAAAGCATACATTCGACAAACTAAGGACCTAAGAACCTAGTAAAATGCAAAAATGAGAATTTGTTTGTTTTGCATAAAATCTTTTAGCGTATGTTAGTGTTTGACAGAATTTTAGATTGTATGATTAGAGAATAATCTTGCTTGCTAAGCTTCGCCGTTGTAAAACCTATAACTATTGCAATACACAATAGGGAGAGAAAATTACTCTAAGGTTTTTTACAACAACGGTCATAAAAGGAAAAGATTGTATTAAACTCGACTTTTGATAATATATCGTTGAAAAATTTTTCAAGCCTCAAAAATATTTTCTATAATGTTAAAATTACATTACCGCAGACAATGAAGAGCATCGACTGAAAACGTTTTCCAATTATTCACAGCATCGCCGCGAAAATGACAAATTTCTAAGCCATTACACACATTAGAAGTCGTTCGAATAGAAAGAATACGATTTTATGAACCTCTCCAAGAATATTTCAATTTCTTTTGTGGGTTGGCCACACTCTACTATTTGTTTTGTGGACATTGCAGGCTTTAAAATGGAGTGTTTCTAAATGCAAGCGTAGTACTTGAGTATAGGTATCTATTCTGTGAAGCAAGTTTGATAAAAGGCTTTTCAAAAACAATTTCTCTGAATAAAGGAAGTTTATATGCTTTTTACACGACTGCCCAAAAGGAGTGTATATGTGTTTAGGGTACATGTATGTTTGTGGGTGTGTGAACTGATTTGGATAAATAGGGTATCGTTAGAATCCTTACAGCATCCCGAGTGACACAGGTTATATATTTTATTTAGAAAAATTCAATATAGTGACTGTACGACGCTATTTTCAAAGGTAAAAAAAAAATCTTCTATTATTACAATAAAAGGCCTTAATGAGCACATTCCAAAACTATATAATATGTCGCTAAAATGTGTGAAATTAAAATAAATAAATTTAAAAAAATATTAAAAACACGACTGCCCTGCCAAAAACGAACTAAAAGTTAAACAACAAGTGTCATTGCAGTCGGGGGACCTCTTTGATCAAAAATTGTTCCATAAAAAGGTACCCCGACTGCAATGACACTTGTTGTTTATCTTTTTGTTCGTTTTTGGCAGGGCAGTCGTGTTTTTAATTTTTTTTTATTCTACTTGATACCTACCTACTATTCTTAAAGTAGATATTAAATTACATTCTCATTAAATATTCACTAAACACTAAACAACCCTTAACCCTTTAATTCCCTAACTGAGATGAATAATTGACCCCTAATTGGCTACAAAATAATTAATTATAATTCTAAGAACGCATCTGTATTGTAACAACTTATCTTAAATTTTACCCCCGAGCAATGTTTAATTTGCATATTTAATACACGTTGCAAATAGTTCGTACGAGACTAGAATTAAAAGTTAATCTGATTAATGTGAAATGGGAAAGAGGTATAAATTAGGGAGGTAAACAAAATTGTTGAAATGAAAACTTAATTTAGATACGCTCTGTTTTTGAAATGTTGATCATAATAAACCGTGAGATACAAAAATACATTCATCTAAACTGTAATTTTAACTTTGTTCCCTTAAAAATAAATAGCTTTTTATGGATTACAGCGCGTATATTTGACCGAGCGAGCACGAAGTGCGAGCGAAGCGTCTCTGCTTCAGCTTGGGCAAAAATTCTTTCGTATGTCTGTATGTTCTCTTCTACAGGTCGCATTTCTCAACCGATTCTCGTGAAAATTTGTGAGCAGGTTCGAAAATTATATAGAATTTTTTGTCGAGCCAGATTTTTTTAATTTTTCAAAATGGCGGAGATATGTTAAAAAAACATATTGCATTCCAGCTTCCCGGCTCTGTCTTTTGTCCTCTACAGGTCGCATTTCTCAACCGAATTTCGTGAATTTTTGTGAGCAGGTTTGAAAATAATATAGAATTTTTTTGTCACGCCACTTTTTCGATTTTTTTCAAAATGGCGGAGATATGTAAAAAAAACATATTGCATTCCAGCTTCCCGGCTCTGTCTTTTCTCCTCTACAGGTCGCATTTCTCAACCGAATTTCGTGAAATTTTGTGGGCAGGTTCGAAAATCATAAAGATTTTTTGAAATTGAGACAGTTTTTCCAAATTTTTCGTAATGGCGGAGATATGTAAGAAGAATTTATTTCAGTCCGGCTTTTTGGCGCTGGATGTTCTCCTCTACAGGTCGCATTTCTCAACTGATTCTCGTCAAATTTTGTGAGCAGGTTCGAAAATTACAATATTTTTTTTTGTCACGCCAGTTTTTTTAAATTTTTCATAATGACGGAGAAATGTAAGTAAAACATATTTCGGTCCGACTTTCCAGCTGTCCATTTTAACACGTTTTTTCCTCTACAGGTCGCATTTCACAACAGATTCTCGTGAAATTTTGTGAGCAGGTTCGATAATTATATAGATTTTTTTAATTTAGCCCGTTTTTCTAAATTTACCAAAATCACCGTTTCGAAAAATGATTAAAATTAGAAGCGCCATCTAGCTGCGAACATACCTACCAAATAATACCACACAGCACGTATCTACTACGTGCTTTGAAAAGCTCGTGAACAGTGTGGGGAAAAGGGGTGGCGACATCTTTTAGATAATTTTTTAAACAACATACAATTTGAGCTACTTTTTAACGCGAGGTCTACAGCTCACGGAGCTACTATAATAGTATTAAATCAGGTATTAAAATTTCTTTAGCTTGGATTTATTGGTTTTTTATTTCCTGACGTTACGACACCTTTCCAGGCCGTGGTCACGGGATGATTGAAGTAAAAAGGCTTGCTCATAATTTTTATGAAATTTGTTCCCTTGTTTAGCTCATTAAAAATACATTTCCCAAATCTAAAAGTTAAAGATCTCGTCAGGTGTACACCATGGGTATTGTTATTTTTTTGTGTTACCATCGTCCTTTTTACCCTGGGAAAAGACCCGTGAAAACGACAGGTTGGCCTTTGGCCTTTCTTGTGGCTGAATTGAAGACCATCGTAGGATTACAGGCCTCTAAATATAACGTGGGTTCAGTATTGTATGGTCTGGGTGGTAACTACCGGAAATGATGCCCTGACCGCATAAAGTAACTCAATATAATATTTTTAGTACCTAACCCTTCCGATGACACTCTTCTTTGATTAAGCACTTAATTTTGATCTTCTTACTAAAATTAGAACAGCAACAAAAGCCGTTTTGAACATTCGATAGTCAAAACTCAGATACCTGATAGTTGCTAATTAAATCTGAGTGACCCCCTGGGGTGCCATTTGCATATCTAATAAACGACATGTCACCCCCCGGACCCACTCGCGCGTGAAACGGGTACAATTAATGGGTAATCAAATAACTGGATTAAATTGGTTTCAGAACGAAACGAGCCGGTGAAGCCTTTGAGAGCTATTTGTAACACACATGAGCTATATGTATAAGCTCGTATGCGAAATCAAACTGATATTATTTTTCACAGTAAATCGATATTTTACAAAATTTTAGCATTTTGCCAATGTTTATTTTCTTTTAAGCATTATTATAATTATTTTATTTAGAAATTAGTTTGCCAAAAGCTGAATATTTGCAACGCAAACCTACTACTTACATATTGAGTTTACTCACAAAAAATCTTGCCATTATAATGTGTTCAAAAAATCAAACAATAATTTTAGCATCGAAACTTCCCGATGACTAAAACATAACATTAAATCCAGTGAAATCCAAATAACTTTGCAGTTCTATTCGATCCCCTCCTCAAATTCCTTAATATACCTACATTTGCGTCGTATTTGCGCAATTACGCGACGGATTCGCGGGGGAGTGTATTAATCACCTTTACGCGGTTGTCACCCGCGTGTCGCCGCGGGCACGCGGTGACCCTCTGCGCGACCCTCGACGTCTCTACGGTTAACATTAGGGCTGGCATGATCGTGTTATCACTAAAAGAATTTTATTGAAAGGAAAAATCTTATAACTTTTTTCGTTTTAAGGGAAAACTTCTCCCGTAATTTTTTTTCATGTCCATCAGCCATTTTTAATGTCCCCACTGCTGGAGCACAGGCCTTCCTTATAAGTGGATAAGGAGGACGGGCCATAACATAACCCACCACGCGGGCCCAATGCAGATTGGTAGGTGTTAACGACTGCAAATGCAGCTGGGACCAACGGCTTAACGTGCCTTCCGAAGCACGGAGAACTCGAGATATTAAACTTTTTGATTGACCCGATTTTGGTCACCCATCCCATGACTGACCCTTGATAACGTTGCTTAACCTCCACAATCGCTGGGCCAGGCGCTAAACCACTGCTCCTCAACTTGTTTCATATTAAGAGATAACTTCACTTCCCTTATCGTGAAAAAAAACTTGATTCCAAGATAGATAGCTAAAGCGCGTGATTTGGAATGATCAACGTAGAACTAACCTAAGGAAATACCACAAGAAAATGATTTTTACAATGACCCTGGCAAAGTTATCTATGAGAGCATTTCTTTTTCATATTAATAATTAAATAAATCTGATTGCTCTGACAACTCGTCAACCCTGTTCAGTTTCCCTTCTCATTCCACCTGACTGCACAGATTTTTGATCTGAACGAGTAATTTCGGTGTTTCGAGTACCTACAGTCGTCACAAATGTAATGGGTCACGCCACGCTCAAGTCTCATCCTACTAGTATTATAAATGTGAAAGTTTGTGGGTTTGGATGTTTGTTCCTCAATCACGCAAAAACTACTGAATGGATTTAGTTGAAATTTGGCACACAGATAGTGATAGCCTAGATTAAAACATAGGATACTTTTTATCCCGATATTCCTACGGGAACGGGAACCACGCGGGTGAAACCGCGGGCGGCCGCTAGTTTTTTATATAACGAAATTAACCAAGCGAGCAAATGAAAAATCATAAACAATTCTACCGCTGAAGAGGAACAACAATAATATTATTGGAAATCGAAATTACTTTGAGGTACTTAATGGCTTTTTCTCAATATATTGCTAACTCATTTCACATCCCTCGATCCATCGATATTTACCACGCATGACACGATTTGGTCATTTTCTTTGCATCGTCCAGTGTCCCCAACGCACCACCTGCCATAACTCACGGAAATGACGAGTCATTTCGGTGGAGCTTTCACGCAAGGGTTAATTTATTTGGTCTGTGGTTTCGGTCGTTTCGGCCTGTTGGGGATGGCAGTGAGTACATTGTTGTGGACAGGGTCGGATTTGGATATTTCTACTTAAAAAATTTGAGAAATATCAGCTGATGGAAACGTTATTTCAAGTAAGACTATTATTTTTATATTTAGTTTACTTATCAATAGTTTTAAATTGATATAGGTAGTCATAATCATAAATATTTATAAAGGGGCATTTACAGGGGTAGATTTTCTGGGCGACTTGCTAGGCAACTTTAGTCAAAATAGGGCTTTTTATCGACAATCGCTTGTTAAATCGAATCGCAAACCTAATTTTAATAAGTTGGCAATTCAATTTTAGAAGCGATTGTCGACAAAAAGCTTTATTCTCTGAGTCTGCTGAAGTCTGAGTCGACTTAAGTTGCCTAGCAAGTCGTCCAGAACATCGACTCGTGTAAATGCCCCCTAAAGCTCTATTAAAGGTGAAAGTTTCTGTTACTGTTTATATTTTTTAGGGTTCCGTACCCAAAGAGTAAAAACGGGACCCTATTACTAAGACTCCGCTGTCCGTCTGTCTGTCGATCACCAGGCTGTATCTTAGGAACCGTGATGGATGACAGTTGAAATTTTCACAGATGATGTATTTCTGTTGCCGCTATAAAAACAAATACTAAAAACAGAATTAAATAAATATTTGAGTGTGGCTCCCATACAACAAACGTGATTTTTTGCCGTTTTTGGTACGGAACCCTTCGTGCGCGAATCCGACTCGCACTTGGCCGGATATTTTATGCACAACGGGATAGTGCTTGGTCTTCACCTCACCTGATGTTAAGTGACGATAAGGCCGAAGCGCACTACACCCGGAATCCTCATCACTGAAGAACTGGATATCTTTTATCCTTTATATTTCTAAGATCAAGCTCGATTCATTTCTAAAAAAATATTTTACTGTGTTATCTAAGTAAGTCTCCCTTATAATTTCACCAGCCGTCCCTGTCCAAAACGTACACAGCAGTTCACAAATGAGATGATAAAAATTTCATGTTTATGCCGTGCGATGCGATTGTGACGCTGGCGTTACAAATGTCTCCTTTTTGGTGATGCATCCAACGCGATGTGGCGTGGCTAATGTTTATGGCGGCTTTTAGCGTTATAGCACAGAATATATAATAGTACCATAGACATAGAAAAATTTTCGCTTGCGCTCAAGAAGACCAACAAAGCGTGGAAAAGAGAAGTTAACATCATACAGACACGGTCTATGTAAAAAGAGACAAAGGATCAAGACTAAGTGACATGTGCCAACATTTTTTAGAGTAAGAGCCCCTAGGGGCGGGACGCTAGCGTCCCGCCTAGCAAATGAGAAATCACAGTTTGTTTAAAATATTTTGTAATCTAAATTAGAATTTAAAATAAAGGTATCGTGGAGCCATGGTGTCTTGTGCCCTAAGTAATTGTGATGTGACAAAAAGAAATAATCCAAGCAATCACACTTTTCACAGATAAATAAGATATTGCCACACATTTCTCTAAAACCAAATTTCGCTACATTTGTTCGTTTATCGACGAAGAAAACAGTATGGAACATAGTTTATTAATTTTCTTTGCCATTATCATCATATTTTATGAATCTAAGTAATATTTTACGTATCTCATATAAAATGTATGCATTCGTTTACGGATCACCTGTTTATTGACATTGTTGTTCTTTGACATTCTATTAGTTATAGCTGCTTGTAGAGGTGCGTGTGTGATAGATAAGGAAAGGAAAGTGAAATACTTCATTTAGGGGCATAAATATCTGTTCTTAATGCGCAAAGGTTACTAAGCTATAAGAATAGGTAATAGGAAGACCATATGAATAGCATTCATATTCTGTGCAAATAGTACTTATGAGTATGGCCGCCAAAAATTTTACATACATACATACACTCACGCCTGTTTCCCATGGGGGTAGGCAGAGACTATGGATCGCCACCTGCTACGATCCTTGCACACTTCTTTCGCTTCATTCATATCCATCAATCTTTTCATACATGCCCTGCGGTTTTTGTCACTGCGTACACCAGCCTTTTTTATAATAACCTCTATTTGGTCCGCGTAGGTTTTTCTGGGACGCCCTCGTGCAATCGTTCCTTCCACATTCGCACAGTATATCTCTTTCGTGATTCGCCTTTCATTCATCCTCTCTAAGTGACCAAACCACTGGAGCATTCCTTTCTCAATTCTTGTCACTATATCATCTTTCAGACCACACCTTTTGCGAATCACCTCATTGCTCACTCTATCACTCAGTTTTACTCCACATATTTTCCTCAACGATCGCATCTCTACCGCATTTATTCTGCTTTCATTCTTCTTCTGCCATACCCAAGATTCACTTCCATACATCAGTGTCGGTACCAGCGCTCCGTTATGAATAGCCATTCGCGCCTTTGCAGAAACGGTTTGGCTACTCATAACCGAGTGTATAGCACCACTCACCGAATTTCCTTTCTTCACTCGTCTTTCTATGTCTTCCTCACTCTTTCCGTCCCTTGTGAACAAACTCCCCAAGTATACAAACTCACGGACTTGTTCCACTTTTTCGCCACCTAACATTACCGTACAGTCAGTCATTTCTTCATCTCTCTCAAACACCATCACTTTAGTCTTAGTTACATTCACTTTCATCCCTTTTCTCACAAAATCTTCATTCATAACCGACATCATTTCCTGCAACTCTTGCGCAGAAGACGCAAGTATAACTTGGTCGTCAGCGTAGAGAAGGCACTTGATTTGAGTCCCATTCATCACAACCCCACAGTCACGTTCTTTCAGACCTTTCATACAACTGTCCAAAAACAGATTAAAGAGCCATGGTGACGCAACACATCCCTGTCTGACACCCCTAGAGATGCCAAACCAGTCAGTGTATACGCCGTCAATCCTGACGCATGCACGGGAATCCTCATAGAGAGATTTCAGTGCATGAATCAGTCTGCTCTCCAATCCGTATTCGGACAACACCTTCCATAGCTCATTCCTGTCAACTCGATCGTAGGCCTTCTCCAGGTCCACAAAGGCACAGTAAACCTTTTTGTGCTTAGCCAGGTGTTTTTCGGTTAAGCACCTCAAGGAGAAGACCTGATCCGTGCATCCCATTCCCTTTCTGAATCCCGCTTGCACATCCCAAATACTCTGATCAGTTTTTTGCATCACTCTTTCAATCAGTACCTTTGCATACAATTTACTGACAATGCTGAGAAGACTGATCCCGCGGTAGTTTTTAGCATCCTGCCGTGACCCTTTCCCTTTGTACAGCGGCACGACCACGTCTTTACGCCAATCTTCCGGCACTTTGCCACTGTTCCAACATTTATTAAAGATCAGGCACAGCCAGGACGCAACCAGCTCTTTCCCACCTCTCAGCATTTCAACAGTAATTCTGTCATATCCTGCTGCTTTCCCTTTTTTCATGCTCTTCATTGCACTAATAATCTCATCCATATATATATCTCTTTCATCCACTTCTGTCTCTTCCTCGTCTTCCACCCTTTTATCCGAGGCTTCTAGCATAGAGCCATCCGCCTCAAACAAACTCTCAAAATATTTCATCCACTCCTGTAGTACACCTTTTTCATCTGTCACTAGCTCACCTTTTTCATCTCTTATCACATTCATTTTAGACTTATGTGATCCACTTCGAGACGTTTTCACTTGTTTCCAAAACAATTTTATATTGTCTCGAAAGTTATCACAGAGTTTGAAGTCACATTTTTCTTTCATCTTTCTCTTTTTTTCGTCTACTTTTTCTTTCACTACTTTCTTAATCCTTTTAAACTCCCTTGCAATTGTATCAACATCATCTTCTGTAACACTTGCATTCACTCTTTTACTGGCTTTGATGGCCAGCAGATCCTGCCATACTTTTTTCTTTTCATTCACTATCTGTCTTACTTCACTATCCCACCAGTTTATTGGGGGAGCATTCTTCCTTTTACTCACTCCACATATTTCCTCAGCTGTTTCAGTCACACCTTTTTTAAACTTTTCCCAAACTTCCTCAAGCTTGCCATCTTTCACTTCAGCCACATTTCCCAATCGTTCTTTCAATTTGCACAAATATGTCTTTTGCACTTCCACTTCATCCAGGTTCTCAACTTTTACTCTAGTCAGCTCCGTTGTTGACACTGTGGGACGATGACGCCAACTTTTGAACAGACCACTAACCCGAGACACTACAAGAAAGTGGTCTGTTCCAATGTTACTACCCCTAAAGACCCTGGTGTCTACAACTCTGCCCTTCAGTCTTTCATCAACAATCACAAAATCGATCATACTCTTCTTTTCCCCTCTCTGCCAAGTGTACATATGAATTTCCTTGTGGTCAAACATGGTGTTCGTTACCACAAGATTCTTTTCTAAACATACCTCAATCAAACTCCTGCCATTATCATTTACTCTTTTGTCTCCATATATTCCTAAAACTCCCTCACATCCCTCTCTTCTCACACCTACCCATCCGTTAAAATCTCCAAGCATAACTATCCTTTCATTATCTTTGCATTCATTCAAGATGTCTTCCACACTTTTCCAGAAATCCTCCTTTTCCGTTGCTGACTTGGATATATCGGGAGCATACACGCCAATGACGCGTATCCGAAGTAATCCTACTTTGAGTCTAACCCAGAGAAGTCTGGGACTAACACACTCATACTCAGTCATGCATTCTATCATCCTTTCCGACAGCAGGAGTCCCACGCCCATACTCGCGTGCTCATTTTCGGCAACGCCCGACCACAGAACTTTAAACGGGCCATGTTCTGAGACTCCTTTGCCCTTTCTTTTCGTCTCGTTCACGCATAAAACATCCAACTTCTTTTCTTCCATAATCAAACACACCTCATCCATTTTCTCCTCCATCGCTCCACATACATTCAGCGTAGCAAAACGGGTCTCCGATGCCCGCTTTTCGCCCCGAGAGAAACAAATTACGCGTGATGAGTGGCGAGCTCTATCGCCGCAGCCAGGTTTATTAAAAAAATTTGAAACCATTTTGTTCCCACGATTAGCTAGGGAAAGACAACTGTCCACCACACAGAGCCCCGCGTGTGTGGTAAGGCTATTTACGCCTGGAGGGCACCAATTTCCAGGGTGGCACGCTTATGACTAGGCACGCCCCTAGCCATGCAGCCATCGGCACGGCAGACCTTAGCTTAGCGGAGGGGAAGGAATAGGATTAGGATAGGGATGTGAGGTGGGTATAGGAGTGTGTAAAATGGGACGGATCAGGGTACAAAAAGGACACCGTTGCTGCGGGGGGGTTGAGAGGTTGCAGCAGCGGAGGCTGAGGGTCCGGGGGCGCTTACCCGTACTTGTCATAGGGAAACCGGACAAGTCCTCTGAACTTGCCCTCTCTCCTCTGAACCTCTGAAAAATAAAAATTTTACATTTGGGAAAAAATATGTGTCCATCTCATATTGAATATTATAATTCCATATTTTATATTATTAATTAAAACTTGTGATTTTTATCTGGTTCGCAGTATCATTTTTATTCAATGCGAGTGATTTGAATTAATTTTGTTTGCCTATTACGAGTGCAATTTATTGTTTCGTAAAGAGTTAATTTTGATTCCCATACAAATATTATGTGTCCCACTGAGACATCTCATACTTTGACGTCACATAAATGCAGAACTATTTTGTGACCCGTTAAAACTTTAGCACTTCTGAAATGTTATGTTAATTTGCTAAGTATAAATTTATTATTTCAATAATTAAACCCAAAAAAAGAATAATAAAAACTAATTTGAAACTGTGTCTTACTTTTTTTTCCCGAATGTTACTTCACGTTAGTTACCACGAATGACAACGAAACTAGCTAGATTCCCCGCCTGTAATAATATTTTATAGCTATGGCAACACCCAGCTCCAGGTTGGCCAACGTTTAGGAAGAAACGCCATTTTGTTTACTGTCAAAGTGATCTTGAATGTAGTAGAACGTTTTGTCTCGGGAGTTTTTTATATTTTTAAGTGAGAATAACACGGTCAGAATGCAAATTTTCTATATTATTTTAGATCGTGTGTGTATAAGACTATTCTTTTGACAAATCAAACTATGCGGCATCCTAAAACTCAAAAGTCACATATTAAATATTATTTTTAGGTCATATCCACGAGTTTTTTCATTCACGAATGATACCGTGTGTTACTAATGTGTTACGTAACATTCGTGATCGATTGTTAAAGAGTAGTTTACACTAAAGAATCTAAAATCAAAAGGCCTTCCTTTTTGTAAGAATCAAGTGTTTTACGAAGAACAAATTGTTTATATTTTAATATACTTACCTAAGATTCCAAAATAAAAACTACCTTGGGATAACAATCATTTTATTATTTTATTCCATGTAATTATAAGGAACAGTTTACTAATGTACACTAGGCTTAATTTTCACACCTGTTACCTCCATTCACGAATGTTACCGTGTGTTATGAATTCACGATTGTTATTGTACAATTTTTGGCGGCCATACTCTTATCTGTCTTCTGTGTACAAACACTATGGTGCAAAAGCACTAAACTTAAGAATCGCCTAAGTCTTATCTTATCTACAACTCGACCAAGATAACTAGGCGAATGACAGCTACATGACGGCTAAGTTTATGACACCGTTTTAATTTGGTCGTGTTGTAGTTAGGAAAAGACTTGGCGATCCTTAAGTTTAGTGCAATCGGGCGTATGTGCAACTACAAAGTTGTACATAGTGTTTTCGTCTGATGACTTGTTGGGGTACTATTATTTTAAGATAAATTATATTAGAAACTATTATTTATTCTGTCGTTGAAGTTAAGTTAAGATGTCAAGACCAACCATGTTGTTATGATAGTGCCTGTATGTATATGGTAATTGCATAGTATACAAATGTCTTCTTTTTGATGATGCATCCGACGCGATGTGGCGTGGCTAATGTTTATGGCGGCTTTTAGCGTTATAGCTGTTTGTGGGGCGTGTGTGATAACGAATAAAGTGAAATACTTCATTTAGGGGCATAAATATCTGTTCTTAATGCGCAAAAGTTACTAAGCTTTAAGTATAAAAGAAGGATCTTAGTAATTGTAGTTGCACATAGCGTTTTCATCTGATGAGTTGTTGGGGTACGATTATGTAAATTCTGTCGTTGAAGTTAAGTGAATATATTTCAAGACCAATTTTACACATTATGACACATTTTAATTACCTACGCAAAATAACACATACGCAAAATGACACATACGCGAAATGACATACGCAAAATATGAGACATACGCGAAATGACATACGCAAAATGACACAAACGTAAAATGACATGTTATGATAATTGCTGTATACCAGTGGCGAGGAGTCGAAATATAGCAAAGGTAAGCCGGACCAATAATTTCTCCAAAATTCTTTTAACTGTATGATGGATTGCTAGGGTGGGATTTCCAAAAGGCAAGCCGATAGGAATCGACATGTATGGACCATTCGCCACTGCTGTATACGGAGATTGCGTAGTATTAACAGTTTATTTCTATTAATTTAAAAAAACAAGTTCGACATGGTTTAGAAATAACGAAAGATCACACTGCTACAAACCCTTTTTCGCGCTATTTCCAAAAAAAAATAGACTTTAAATCGTTTTTTCAGGACTTTTTTAACTGACACGAAAGTAGTAAGCCAGTGAATACCAACTCAGTATACAAACCCAAGACACTAAGTAATCCGAAAAGAGCGATATGTCTCAAACAATTAGTCATCGTCCGCACTCGATAAGTGATAGTATTTTATCGGATCGTTTGATCTTCATACTCCGTTCGTATCGAATTATAAAGAAAGTCCGAGACGCCCACTGTGCGTTGACGGATCGCTTCCGACGTACGCCTTACTTTATTATGTAATGACAACAAAATTATTTCTAAACTAATACCCTAGGACCTTTTTTTTCATTTTTTCTTAAGTCGGTTTTTTTTCCGAAATATTTACAATTTAGTAAAGAAACATCCCCCAAAAAACCCGGAATTTTTGGAGTTTTGCAAAATTCCAAAAAAAGTTTCCAGTAGATTTTCAAAATTCAAACGTTCACATATGTCTCGATAAATTCCTCAACTTTTGGTACTATTTTCCTCTCGATACTCTCAAAATCCTCGGAGATATGGCCAAAAATACGTCTCAGGCGATTTGCATCTGATAACCATTTTCAATGGTAAAACGTCACTGTGTAGCGTCTGTGTAATAGGTAGTTGAAACGCGACGCTTGTATGGAGTGCCCGGGGTGTGCTTTTGGTTAGAAAAATATAAAGTTGAATTTTACTGATTGCGTTATAGAACTTTAATATACCTATTTCAGGAATGACAATAAGTAGGAAGGAAGTAACTCGTCCGAAGTTGAAAATAAAACCAGTCTTATGGGGTATTTACATAGAGCGATTTGGCAGGCGACTTTAGTCAATAAAACTTTTTATCGACAGTCGCTTGAAAATTTAATCGTAAACTTAATTTCAATGTGGTGGCTGCCAAGTTGCCTGTCAAGTCGACTCGTGTCCGGCTTCCGTTATCTGGAAATACCACATTATGAAACTATGGAAAAATCCTACTAATATTATAAATGTGAAAGTTTGTGGGTTTGGATGTTTGTTCCTCAATCACGCAAAAACTACTGAACGGATTTGGTTGAAATTGGGCACACAGATAGTAAATAGCCTAGATTAAAACATAAGATACTTTTTATCCCGATATTCCTACGGGAACGGGAACCACGCGGGGGTTGAATTTTGGCACACAGATAGAAGATAGCCTAGATTAAAACATAGGATACTTTTTATCCGATATTCCTACGGGAACGGGAACCACGCGGGTGAAACCGCGGGCAGCCGCTAGTTTATAATAAAAGACGATCTTAATAATATAAAAAAAATGTAAAGAGGTTGCACATCAGCAAAGTGTGTATGTGTAAAGCTGCGATTACATATCCCGATCTAGCATCCGATTTAGGAACCAATTTCGGGTTGCCACCCATGCTTGACAATAAAATGTATAATAACTTCAATTTTAAAAGTAAATTTACACTTTAACGGAATGGTAAAGATTGTTCAAGATTGGAGATGAGAATCAAAAATAAAAAAAATCATAAACAATGTTTACTTTTCCGTAATCTGTGTAAATTCACTGTTAAAATTGAACTTATTATACGGGTGGCAACTCTAAATTGGTTTCTAAATCTGATGTTAGATCGGGATATGTAATCGCGGCTTAACCTGCCTCGGATGGATTTGAACGGGAACAATTTTCGCTGCATTCAATAGGACCAACAAGCGTGGAAAAGAGAAGTTAACATTATACGGACACGGTCTGTGAAAAAAAGAGACAAAGAATCAAGTGCAAAGACAATGTGCCAAGTAAGAGCCCCTAGCGTCCCGCCGCAAATGAGCAATCACAGTTTGTTTAAAATATTTGTTAATCCTTATTAGAATTTCAAATAAAGGTATCGTGGAGCCATGGTGTCTTGTGCTCTAAGTAATTGTGATGTGATGAAAAGAAACAATCCAAGTAATCACACTTTTCAAAGGCAAATAAGATTTTGCCACACATTTCTCTAAAACCAAATTTCGCTACATTTATTCGTCTATCGACGAAGAAAACAGTATGGAACATAGTTTAAGAATTTCCTTTGCCATAATATAGTCATATTTGTCATATTTTACCTAACTCATATATTAATATATAAAATCGTAAACTGAATGACTGACTGACTGACTGACTGACTGACTGACTGACTGACTGATCTATCAACGCACAGCCCAAACCGCTGGACTTAGAGACTTGAAATTTTGCACACAGGTACTTTATACAGTGTAGGCATCCACTAAGGAAGGATTTTTGAAAATTCCATCTCTAAGGGGATGAAATAAGGGATGAAAGTTTGTATGAAAGTCCCTCAGTTTTGAAGCTAGAATCTTCAAATTTTGTGTTAAGGCTGACGATTGAAAATTAATAAATACGGGTCTCAGCGTTTTTCAAAATTCTACCCCCGAAGGGGTCAATAGGGGGATGAAGTTGTGTATTAAAGAAAATCCTTCATTTTCGAAGTAAAAATCGCTAAATTTATAATTTAGGCTTATGGATAGAAATCTAAAGCAACGTATATTGTTTTTGTTAGGATTTCAACTCCAAAGGGGATGAAATGGGGAAGAAAAGGGTTAAAAAAACCTAAAAATAGATATGGATGTCGTTATCGGGGTTTTGTGGGATGACGATTGCAAAAATGACATTTATTTTGAAGTCCAACCACGGTGGACATGATTTAACCCCTAAAGGGGTAAAAATGGGGTCCAAATTTTGTATGGAAAAATAATATAAAATAGACATTACAACTTTAAACTTCGTAGGAGCACATCTAAAAATAAATAGGCAAATATATATTTTGTTATTTTGAAAATCAACCCCTTAGGGGGTAAATGGGGCGAGTAAACATAAAAATCGATATAGATGTCGTTATTGGGGTTTTCTGGGATGACGATTGCAAAAATGACATTTATTTTGAAGTCCAACACGGTGGACATCATTTAACCCCTAAAGGGGTAAAAATTTTGCATGGAAAAAGAATACAAAATCGAAATTACAACTTTAAAATTCGTAGGAGCACTTCTAAATATATATTTTGGGATTTTGAAAATCAACCCCTTAGAGGGTAAGTGGGGTGAGTAACATAAACATCGATATGGATGTCGTTCTTGAGGTTTTATGGGATGGTGATTGCGAAAATGAGATTTATTGTGAAGTCCAACGCGGTGGACATGACACATATGGACCTGGACCTGGACATGCACAACCAGGGAACGGGAACGGGAACGGGAACGGAACGGAACGGAGCGGACCGGACCGGACCGGACCGGACCGGACCGGACCAGACCGGACCGGACCGGACCGAACCGGAACGGAACGGAACGGAACGGAACGGAACGGAACGGAACGGAACGGGAACTAGAACGGGACGGGTACGGGAACTGGAACGGAAGGGGTACGGGACGAGTACGGAAGGGGTCGGACGGGAACGGAACGGGAGCGGAACGAAACGGGAATGAAACAGGAACGTAACGGGAACGGAACGGGAACGAAACAGGAACGAAACTGAAATGAAACGGGAACGGAACGGGAAGAGAACAGGATGGGAACGGGAACGGGAACAAGAACCGGACGGGAACGGAACGGGAACAAGAACGGGAACGTAAGGCGTACGGGACGGTTAGGGGACGTTTACGGGACGGGAACGCAGCGGGAACGGAACGGGAATGGAAACGGGAACTAAACGTGAACGGAACGGGAATATAACGGGATGGGAACGGGAACGAGAACAGGATGGTAACGGGACAGGAACTGGATGGGAACGGGAACGGAAACGGAAGGGGTACGGGACGGTTACGGGACGGGAACGGGGAACGGGAGCGGGAGCGGGAACGGGAACGGGAACTGGAAGCTTTGTGCGAGGCCCGCCACACGCGGCAAATGTCTTGCCTCGCGAGGCAGCGCGCTTGATAGGGACTCGCCTAATCGCGTAAAAATGGCTGGCCGGATCCTGGTTGAAGGTTCCTTAAAAGGATTTCGTCTAATATCCACGCGGACGAAGTCGCGGGCAGAAGCTAGTATTATATAATGTGCACATTCGTTTTCGGATCACCTGTTTATTGACATTGTTGTTCTTTGGCATTCTATTTCTATGGGTAGGCACCATATTTTTTATGAAATAGAATTCTCGTTCGAATTTTAGAAAATCTATATTATCTACGATAGTCAGCATTTCTTTAGCAGTTCAATTATAAGTACTTATGACGGCAGCACTCATGCGCACTTCGAATAACAAGTGATTTTAAACGATGTGTGGACGTTGTGAAAGTGCGTGATTGATGCAAGGAAGCACATACGAATGCACTAATTACGAAGTGGCTAGTTTTTATACCGAAAAGTAACGGTGAATAAGTGCCGAAGTGAACCTTTAAACTGTCTCTTTACTGTTGTTAACGGAAAATAATTTTGTAGTGTACCGGTTTGTTATTTATAATTGAAAATTTCAAATTAAACAGTTGTATTTAAATGCAATAACACACCTATCAAAAGTTCACTTTACGAGCAAAAGTAATAGACAATTTGACAACATTAAAAATATACTACAAATTATGGTCATCCTAACAGATAATGGCGTAAAAAAACATATTCAACTATTAAATGGACTAAATGAAGTCTATTAATTGATTAATTTCACCTAGAAAAATGCAATAATTTTTTAATTTATTTCTGTGGCGAAAAAGCTCTAAGATGACTGATGACGTCACATGCCTGTAAATAAATATGGCTTCATGCGTTTGACACGACCATAGACTTAGGATCCGCGATTGATGGCTGTCAAATGGCTATGGATATTACAATGTTTACAGGCCTGTGACGTCAAAAAGTCAGGTGTCCAGCGCCATAGCGTTTTTGGCGCGGTTTTAAAATTTTAAACTTCAACATTGATTTTTTTATGAAATACATTGATTTTTCCTGAAATATCAATGTGGTGCGCTTATTACGTAATAAGGAATAATTTAAAATGGTTTTCCAAAATTAGTCAAATAGTCTATTATGTAAATAAATTAGGTACTTACCTAAGAATTTTCTTTGATCACATTTTCTGGCTTACTAAACATTTACCCGCGATGTACACGGGTGATACAGCGAAAGCTTGACACCTAGTTTAACTAATGGGTAAATAAGTACGTAAAATTCTTTATTAGTAAGACAGTTTAAGTATTTCTCCTACAGCAGAACAACAAAAATATTTTACTTATTTTTTATCATTCAATTCAAAAATTCAATTTAATTCAATTCCAAATAACGAACGTAATTTTTGATTTGCTTGATAATTCAATGATCGAAAATAAATAATAATAAATTGGAACATTCTTCCTCGAAAAACAGCTTATCTATTGTTTTTCTTATAAAAAAGCTGCACTAACTCCCCAAAAGTGGGTTAATCTTAAAAAAAACGACTTTATAACAGTGCTACGGGGAAAAACCGCGTAACTGTCCTCGCGGACTGCGACCGAGCACAAATTAGTTTACGAGCTGACGTTTATTTCGAAAGACCACACGCGCGTCTGGGATATAATTGTACCTTTTACGAATTAATTGAACGTAACAATCTCTAGCATATTTGTAGTAGGTGCCTTAAAGACAGCTTATAGATAAAGAGTTTGCGACAATGCGTCGTTGTTGTATTTTTTATTTTATTAAAGCGCCAGTTTAATTTCTCGAGTAAAGGCTCTGAAAAACTTTTTTTTGAACTTTTTGAGGGGCTATGTAAAAAATAAAGCAAGATAGCAATGAGAAGATGACACGCGCCAGAGCGAGACCGATTTGGTAGATTAGGCGAAAAATCACGAAACCAATTCGTAGTAAGCGATTAAAAAGAAACACGATTGTGAATATTGATGATACACATTATTTAAAGCAACTTTGACTTGAATATCTAACGTTGTTTCTAAGTAATTTCAAACTTAAGAAGTTCGAGCCTAAATCACTGAATCGTGTTTCTGGTACAAAACGTGTCTGGAGAAAGATTATAAAGAAAAATATACTTATCTTAATTTCAGATCTGTATTAGGAGCTTTCAGCGACCTATGGCATTACATCAAAAGGTGTATTTTTTTCCCCTATGTGTTATTATTTGGTAAATTTGCTGTGACTTATTTTTTCTGACTTGTTTCAGGTAATTGATAACAACAGTCACTCATGGATTACTGCAATAATTTGGTACGGAAAATAGGGTGAGTTGATAAGAATTTATAAGCTTTACTACTCGTAAGATAATAAAAATCGTCTGCAAGAAACTATTAAGAAAGAAATGAAAAAGAGGCCATTTTACAAAAAACACAGATTTCGCGATCCCCGCAAGAATCGGAGCTTTGAAAATAAATACAAAAATACGAAAAAAAAGCGCCCGCTGAATGTCTCGATACAGCCGAAAAATTTAACCGATATCTAAAATTCCTACGCATGCACTTCTCATCTGCTTTCGCATCTTTTAACACCATTACCATATCGGTCAATAATCATAGAAGCTACATCACTTTTTAAATACGGAAATACCCGTTTTTAGGGTTCCGTACCCAAAGGGTAAAAACGGGACCGTATTACTAAGACTCCGCTGTCCGTCTGTCTGTCTGTCTGTCTGTCACCAGGCTGTATCTCATGAATCGCGATAGCTAGACAGTTGCAATTTTCACAGATGATGTATTTCTGTTGCCGCTATTACAACAAATACTAAAAACAGAATACAATAAATATTTGAGGGGGGCTCCCATACAACAAACGTGATTTTATTGCCGTTTTTTGGTACGGAACCCTTCGTGCGTGAGTCCGACTCGCACTTGGCTGGTTTTTTCTATAATCCAAATCTAAAGGGAACACTTACAGGTTACATTCATTAACCGATTTTTGTTTTTTTTTACCATTATGTAGCTAAGCTAATAAGCTAAGCTAATAATACCCTAGGACCTTTTTTATATTTTTTAAGTCAGTTTTTTTTCTGAAATATTTATAATTAAGTTAACAAACACCCCCCAAAAAAACCCAAATTTTTCAAAATTCCAAAAATAGTTACCAGTAGATTTTCAAAATTTAAACGTTCACAAGTGTCTCGATAAATTCCTCAACTTTTGGTACTATTCCCATCTCGATGTCTCAGGCGATTTGCATCTGATAACCATTTTCAATGGTAAAAAATATGTTACATTACATTTATTCATTGTTTTGCAAAACTGTGCCACTATGACTTTACTGTGTGTGGCCTTAAAAATTAAGTCCACTGTATAGATTTAAGGAACCATTAATTCGTACAAAAGACAGCAGGGTTAGGTCCACCCATCTATTGTAATAAAAAAAATTGTTTTAAAAAACAAAAAACCGACTTCAAAAACCTGCCTCTAAAAAGCAAGAAATAATATTCAAATCATTAGATACGCATTATCATTGTTATAACAACACGTCTATTGAAGTCGGGTAGGGCTGGAGTACAACTTCCTTTTTTTATTCTAAAAGCCCCACCCGACTTCAATAGACGTGTTGTTATAACAATGATAATGCGTATCTAATGATTTGAATATTATTTCTTGCTTTTTAGAGGCAGGTTTTTGAAGTCGGTTTTTTGTTTTTTAAAACAATTTTTTATTTTATTATTTTTAGTGTAAGTACCTTCTATATTAGGTATATTATTATAGGTATATTATTGGGTAGAAAAATCGGCTCAGCCAAACGTGAGATATTCGCGGAGAAACATACATTCATACAGGTCAAACTGAGAGAGACCCTTGTTTTTTAAGTCGGTTAAAAAGACTACACTAAAAGTACCCCTTTCCCAACAAAAAGAAACATCTAATTCGGTTCAAAAATAACAAAGTCGTCATGTGAGTTGATGAAAATCATAGTATTTTCAGGATTTCTCGAAAACTACTGAACCGATTTGAAAAAAAATTAAATGGGACCATCTCGCAAGAAAACTCAATCGAACAAAAAAAGAATCATCAAAATCGGTTCATAAATGACGAAGATATGCGCGAACAACGATAAAAAAAAAAAACATACAATCGAATTGAGAACCTCCTCCTTTTTGTGAAGTCGGTTAATAAGTAGAGACCGGATTATATGCAACATAAAAAGCCTAATATATGCATGCAAATATGCAAGAAAAATAGCTAAAATATGCACGAAAATCCATAAACAGGGCCAAAATATGCAAAATGAAAAAATTAAAAAGGCATTTTTTAAGATTTTTTTATTCTCATAAAGTATCATTACGCAACGGTAACAATCATATTTGCGAAAATATCAATTACACGACTAAGTTCTGTTCCAAATGCTCTGAAGACAAATTGTGTCTGTATATTTTTGTAAGCGGAAAGGACCGTTATACGTCAACTAAAGACTGAGGTGACTGGGCAGAATTTAAATTTGAGTGCCATTGTTTGGACATGTTAGATATCTGAACGATGAACGAGATCGAGTGTAAATATGCATGATTTCCAAATTTTTTGCCAAAATATGCAACTTCCACTGAAAAGGGGTTAAATATGCCTAGAGACCGGATTATATGCAAATGCATATGAATTTGCATATAATCCGGTCTCTAGTAATAAGCCTCAAAATGTCTAACAATAATGCACTCCTTCTTGTGTTGTTACCAGTACAGTACAGTACATCATACATTAGACAATTCGTGACAATCAATCTTGATAATGTGAAAGAGATGTTTTAAGCGCATATCGGATTGTTGCTTAATATCATCCGTCTCTTTCTCTCTTGTATGTGTTAGTGTATGTGCTTCTCTATCATGTCATGTATAATGCCAGGAACAAGCAATAATTCTGACACTTTCTCTGTGCCCGCTGTGACCTATAGTTCAAGAGACAAAGTGCTAATTTCTTACGAAACCTTTTTTTCGCCATTTTCAATGTTTCGAGAAAAATATTATACCTAATCGTTTTTATTTTTTATGTGGCTGTTCTATTGCTCTGTATTTTTTTTATAACGAGCTGTTTTTTTTTATTTGTTTCTTCTCAGTTAATGCGCATTTCAACTTGAACTGAAAAATTAAAAAACTGAGAACATCCTCCTTTTTTGAAGTTGGTTAAAAATTATGAATTTAGTTTTTATTATTTTATTAGGAACTGGCTAGGTTTAAATTAAAGACCATGTAACCTTTTTGACATACCCGTCATTTTGATTAAATCGGAAATTCTTTTGTTCGCAACTGATAAAACTAGGCTCCAGAGTTCAGTAGATGCTAATCGTTATCGGCAGCTTAATAGACAGATATCTAAGTCTTTGACGAGCGACCTTCGCCAATTTAATACGAATCGTATTAAAGAGGCTATCGAGCGGAATAAAGGCTCCAAAGTGTTCGCGAGAGATCTGTCTATTGGGCAAAGCCAGATGACGAAGCCGAAAACTGACGACGGACGCATCATTTCATCAAAACCTGAAATCCTGAGGGAGATCGAGAGCTTCTATGGGCAGTTATATTCCACGCAGACACCTGTTGAAAGCAAGGCTAAAGACCCCAGAGCCAAGCTTACCCGACACTATACCCAAGATATCCCGGACGTCAGCCTGTACGAGATTAGTATGGCTCTCAAACAGCTGAAAAACAACAAGGCGGCGGGTGACGATGGAATTACTACAGAACTTCTGAGAGCGGGCGGTAAGCCGATACTCAAAGTCCTCCAGAAGCTCTTTAATTCCGTCATCGTCCAGGGCAGAACGCCAAAGACATGGAACATAAGTGAGGTGATCTTGTTCTTTAAAAAGGGTGACAAGTCCCTCTTAAAGAACTATAGACCCATCTCGCTTCTGAGTCATGTCTATAAGTTGTTTTCGAGAGTCCTTACGAATCGTCTCGCTCGCAAGTTCGACGACTTCCAACCTCCCGAACAAGCCGGGTTCCGAAAAGGCTTTAGCACCATAGACCACATCCATACGCTGCGGCAGGTTATACAGAAGACCGAGGAGTATAATGAGCCACTTTGCTTGGCGTTCGTGGACTATGAGAAAGCCTTTGATTCGATTGAAACCTGGGCGGTGCTGCAGTCTCTCCAAAGGTGCCAAGTGGACTATAGGTATATCGAGGTGTTGAGGTACTTATACCAAAATGCCGCCATGACGATCCGAGTACAGAACCAGAACACAAATCCTATCCAACTGCAGCGTGGTGTGAGACAGGGAGACGTTATTTCTCCGAAACTGTTCACAGCTGCGTTGGAGGACATCTTTAAGCTCTTGGACTGGAAAGGGCTCGGCATCAACATTAATGGCGAGTACCTAACACACCTTCGTTTTGCCGATGATATATTCCTTATGGCTGAGACCATGGAAGACCTGAACACAATGCTCGAAGATCTCCGTAGTGCTTCCCAAAGAGTGGGTCTTAGGATGAACATGGAAAAGACGAAAATTATGTCAAATGCACATGTTGTACCCTCTCCAGTTCATGTTGGGAACACTACACTTGAAGTTGTTGACCATTACGTATACCTAGGACAGGCAGTCCAGTTAGGTAGGTCCAACTTCGAGAAAGAGATCTCTCGCCGAATCCAACTCGGGTGGGCAGCATTCGGGAAGCTTCGAAAAATCTTCGCGTCCGACTTACCTCAGTGTCTCAAGACGAAAGTCTATGAACAGTGTGTGTTGCCAGTGATGACTTACGGCAGTGAAACGTGGCCGCTAACTATGGGTCTCATAAGGAGGCTCAAGGTCGCTCAGCGTGCAATGGAGAGAGCCATGCTCGGCGTTTCCCTACGTGATCAAATCAGAAACGAGGAGATCCACAGGAGAACTAAAGTAACCGACATCGCTCGAAGGATTGCTCAGCTGAAGTGGCAATGGGCGGGACACATAGCGAGAAGAACCGATGGCCGTTGGGGCAGAAAGGTTCTGGAATGGCGACCGCGCACCGGACGACGCTCCGTGGGTAGGCCCCCGACAAGGTGGACCGACGATCTGGTGAAGGTCGCGGAAAGCCAGTGGATGCAGGCAGCGCAGGACCGATCGTCGTGGAGATCCTTAGGGGAGGCCTATACCCAGCAGTGGGTGTCGTGTGGCTGATATGATGATGATGATGATGATAAAACTAGTGTCAATCGATAGAAAACGTCAAAATAAACACAAATTATTCATTACACATGTTCTTTCTATCGCGAAGATTTTTTTTAAGTCCCAATATCTCTAAAAGTATATTTAAGGACAATTTGACAATCAATCAGTCGTGTTTATTTTGACGTTTTCTATCGATTAAAACTAGTTTCATCAGTTGTGATGAATTTCCGAATTTTTCCGAATAGGTATACCAGCCTCCATACTTAAACGTTAGGCCTTTTAAATTGTGTTTAATAAAAGTGTTCATCCAAAACTCTTGTCTCTAGGACTAGTTCGTTCGTTAACTTGATCCTATAGTATCGATATCGTGTTGATTATTGAAAGAAAGGTATTTAACAGATACTTACACTTACTTACTTTTTTATTAGGGTTCCGTGCCCAAAGGGTAAAAACGGGACCCTATTACTAAGCCTCCGCTGTCCGTCTGTCTGTCTGTCTGTCACCTGGCTGTAGCTCATGAACCGTGATAGCTAGACAGTTGAAATTTTCACAGATGATGTATTTCTGTTGCCGCTATAACAACATCTAAAAATAGAATAAAATAAATATTTAAGGGGCGCTCCCATACAACAAACGTGATTTTTGGCTATATTTTTGGTACGGAACCCTTCGTGCGCGAGTCCGACTCGCACTTGGCCGGTTTTTTTAAGCTATACAGGGTTACAGACATTAGGTGTTTGTGTTTACATTACCTACATTAGATTTAAACTTAAAAAATCTTTTAAACGAACGTGTACGACTGTATGTGCTTGCTACATAACAATACAACTCGCCAAGTGCAAAACGCTGCCTGCTACCGTATAGAGAAAAAATCACAGATTTCGCAGTCCCCGCAAGAATCGGAGCATTGAAAATGAATACAAAAATTTACGAAAAAACTAAATCGAATCAAAAGCAAAATCCTATATTTTTTCTAAGGTATACTAGGTACCTTTTTATTTTTACGATCGATTGTTTTTGCACAAAAGTGCCCCTGACTGCTTCGACGCGGCTGAAATATTATTAACCGATTCACAAAAATCAACTAATGCACTTCTCGTTTGCATCCGCATCTTTCAATACCATTACTATGAAGATCGGTCGATAATCATAGGAACTACATCACTTATTATATACCGAAATACCCGTTTTTCTAAATGTTGAGGTGGATGTGTGGTGTGACGCGAATGGATAAAATAAGAAATGAGTATGTCAGAGGAAGTCTGAAAGTAGCACCAGTAACAGAGAAGCTGCAAGGGAATCGTCTAGCTTGGTTTGGGCATGTTATGAGAAGGGATGAAAGGCATGTACTAGAAGAGTAATGGATATGGATGTTGAGGGCTGGAAAGTAAGAGGAAGACCGCAGAAAAGGTGGATGGATTGTGGGCGGAATGATATGAATGTGAAGGGAGTGGATGTGGAAATGACGAGTGACAGGAAGGAATGGAAGAAAAGGACGCAATGCACCGACCCAAAATAAATTGGGATAAGGGTAGGAGGATGATGACCCGTTTTTCTACAATTCCAAATCTAAAGGGACCACCTACAGGTCACAATTATAAACCGATTTTAAAAAAAAATTCGCTATTTTGTAGCTAAACTAATACCCTAGGACCCATTTTTTCATTTTTTCTTAAGTCGGTTTTTTTCTCGAAATATTTACAGTTTAGTAAACAAACACCCCCCAAAAAACCCGGATTTTTCGAAATTTAAAAAAAAAGTTACCAGTCGATTTTCAAAATTCAAACGTTCACACGTGTCTCAATAAACTCCTCAACTTTTGGTACTATTCCCATCTCGATCCTCTTAAAATCCTCGTAACTATGACCAAAAATACGTCTCAGGCGATTTGCATTTGATAACCATTTTCAATGGTAAAAATCTACTAAGCGTCCTCGCTGACGGGCGATTAATCGCCGAGCGATTTTTTGACGCTGAGAATATATACAGAGTTGAATACGTAAACGCCCACGAGCTACTTTTTGTAGCTGCGATAAACGCGGCTATAATCGCGGCGCATTTTTGTCGCTGGCTAAATAGAACTTTTGTCGTGTCATTTCGCGGGCGACTATCGCCGCGATTAACGCCGCGATTATCGCAGCTACTAAGCGCCCGTCAGCGGATAATGTTACCATTACTCCCCAGTAGGCCCGGGCATTCCTTATGGGTGGATAAGGAGGACGGGCCATAACCCACCACGCGGGCCCAATGCGGATTGGTGGGTGTTAACGACTGCAAATGCAGCCAGGACCAACGGTTTAACGTGTCTTCCGAAGCACGGAGGAGCTCAAGATAATAAATTTTTGGTCACCCATCCCATGACCACCCTTGCGAAAGTTGCTTAACCTTCGCAATCGCTGGGCCAGGCGCTAAACCACTGCGCCACCGAGCTCCTCATAATAACGCCATTACAATACAATGCTGCTACCGTATAGAGAAAAAATATTTGGTTGAATATTTGAAAACTTCGGCGATTTTACGGACAGTAAATTTTTACACTGATGATGAATAATAAATATTAAGACTGTATAAGTGTTATTTGCCGATTGTCATGCCGATTTCGTTGCCCACGCGCAGAGCGAACAAACATCAGCCTCCGCGAACAAATTATTCTGACAGGAAATATCTAGTATTCTGACAAATTCCAATGAATGAATCACTTCCTTTCGTATTCAAACCTCCACAATCATGTAATAGCCAGTCAAAATAATCTTCATTAAAAGAAACTTAAAATTATAAGTTAACTTATAATTTTATTATTAATTCGTCAATATTTGGGGTTTAAATATGAAACTGACGTTTTGTATGGAGAATTAAAAAAAATATAAAATATTTTCCATACCTACTAACATTTGTCTTAATTTATTTAACAAATGCACAGATTTTAAAAACTTTTATGCACAAATATTAGCACTCGGCTAACTAATGCCACGTTGTGTTAAGTAAAAAAAAAATTACGATGAATTAAGTGGTCATTTCTGCTTACGAAAAAAAGTGTCACTTTAAAAATACTTTTTCACCTCTCCAGCACGAAAAGGGCGCTTTTGGCGCGAATAAACTCGCAGCAAAATCGATTTTTGCTGCGAGCGTGAGACAAAGTGCTTTTTTTAATTGCTAACACCAACTTTTATAATTATAAAGAAATAAAGTGACAAGGATGACACTTGCAAAATTGATATGTGAGAAAAGGATAGATAGAGTGCTTTATGGTGACATACATGGATTAAAAAGTAAAAAAATAAAATGCACGGCTATACGGACGGTACCAAGGAGTTTTAAATAAGGATTGTTAAAAAAGGAGGTTGATAATTCGAAATAAATAGTATGGACGTAATGTGGTCGCATGTATAAAAAAAATATGAAATAAGAAAAATTAATGAAATTTATTAACAAATTATATGTTTTATGATTATAATAAATAAATAAGATGGGATATTAATGAATAAGAGAAAAACACAACGTAATGTAATCAAAACGACGGGAATCTACTTTACTGCATGACTTTATGAATAAAAAATTTCAGCAAATGTTTGATCGAACTATTTAAGTGATAAATTACAAAAATAAATGCGTCCAACGATGAAGATAGTTGTCTAACTCCAAAAGAGTTGAGTGAACAAGTTTCTAAGCTAATCAATACTAGGACAGTAACGTGAAAATTTTCTCGCTGGTCGAGGTGAAAAGTTGTATGTTTTACACGAGACCAAAATTTTGTTCTGCCTCGTGCCTTTAAATCACTCACTGTGCTCAGTAGTCTATATTAGAATCACTCGCTACGCTCGTGATTCAATTCTAGACTACTTCGCTAGTTCGTGATTTAAAGTCGGCACTCGCAGCACAAATTGATTTTGGTCACTTGTAAAGCAAATAACTATTTTTAACGTTCAGGAAAATTCAGAAATATTTTTATTTCTGATAGTGAGCCGTTATGACCATAATCTTATATATATAAAATTCAAAGTCCTGACTGACTGAGTGAGATATCAACGTACAGCCCAAACCACTCAACCTAGAGACTTGAAATTTTGCACACAGATACTTTATACAGCGTAGGCATCCACTAAGGAAGGATTTTTGAAAATTCCATCCCTAAGGGGATGAAATAAGGGATGAAAGTTTGTATGAAAGTCCCTCAGTTTTGAAGCTAGGATCTTCAAATTTTGTGTTTAGGCTGACGATTGAAAATTAATAAATACGGGTCTCAGCGTTTTTCAAAATTCTACGCCCGAAGGGGTCAAAAGGGGGATGAAGTTGTGTTTAGAAGATAATCCTTTATTTTTGAAGTAGAAATCGCTAAATTTGTAATTTAGGCTTATGGATGGAAATCTAACGCAACGCATATTGTATTGGTATAATTTCAACCCCCATGGTGATGAAATGGGGGTGCAATGGGGTAAATAAACCTAAAAAAACGATATGGATGTCGTTATTGGGGTTTTCTGAGTTGACGATTGCGAAAATAACATTTATTTTGAATTCCAACACGGTGGACATGATTAAACCCCTAAAGGGGTGAAAATGGGGTTCAAATTTTGTATGGAAAAACAATATGAAATAGACAGTACAACTTTAAACTTCGTAGGAGCACGTCTAAAAATAAATATACATATATTTTGTTATTTTGAAAATCAACCCCGTAGGGGGTAAATGGGGTAAGTAAACATAAAAATCGATATGGATGTCGTTCTTGAGGTTTTATGGGATAGTGATTGCGAAAATGACATTTATTTTGAAGTCCAACACGGTGGACTTGATTTAACCCCTAAAGGGATGAAATCGGGGTTCAAATTTTGTATGAAAAAAGAATATTAAATAAACATTACAACTTTAAAATTCGTAGGAACACATCTAAAAATAAAAAGGCAATTATATACTTTGTTATTTTGAAAATCATCCCTTAGGTGTAAATGGGATAAGTAAACATGAAAATCGATGTGGATGTCGTTTTTGAGGTTTTATGGGATGGTGATTGCGAAAATGACATTAATTTATAGTCCAACAAGGTGGTCATGATTTAACCCCTAAAGGGGTGAAATCGGGGTTCAAATTTTTCATGGAAAAAGAATACGAAATAGACATTACAATTTTAAAATTCGTAGGAGCACGTCTAAAAATAAATAGGCAATTACATACCTATTTTGTTACTTTGAAAATCATCCCTTAGGGGTAAATGGGGTAAGTAAACATGAAAATCCATGTGGATGTCGTTTTTGAGCTTTTATGGGGACAGGGACGGGGACGAGATACCTACTAATATCTCTGGACCAATTCTGATTATTGTAAAAAACTAGCTTCCGCCCGCGACTTCGTCCGCGTGGTTATTAGATAAAATCCTTAGGGAACCTTCAACCAGGATCCTACCAGCCGTTTTTACGCGATTAGGCGGGTCCCCACCAAGCGAGCAGCCTCGTGCGAGGCCCGCCTCACGCGGCAAACGTCTTGCCTCGCGAGGCAGCGCGCTTGGTGGGGACCCGCCTAATCGCGTAAAAACGGCTGGTAGGATCCTGGTTGAAGGTTCCCTAAGGATTTTATCTAATAACCACGCGGACGAAGTCGCGGGCGGAAGCTAGTTCGAAATAATAGCAAGTAACCGAAGCATCTTTAACATCGTAGAAGATGTGAGAGCCTCTGTATGTAAGAAAAAAAATCGTCAATTTCATACTTTAACTCCTATTATTTTCCTGGCAACCATACAAGAGTTTCTTGTTGACTGACATGAATAAGCCTTTTTCACTTGAAGGGTTAACTCATACAGAAGAGCAAAATTACCGAGCTATTTTTAACGACATTTAATCAACCTTACCTAATTAAAATGAGCTGATTCTTATAAGGTCTGAGTATAAGGTTTGAATCATATTGTTTTACATACTCAACCTTCCGTGCTACTTTGGTAATAAAAGTTTTATACCTACTTTAAACATATTCCGTGTTATTAAAAAAAACATACACCCTGTTTATTTTATTTTAGACATTGTTGTGATGCTGTCACTTTTTAACCGACTTCCAAAAAGGAGGAGGTTCTCTGTTCGTCTGTATATTTGTTTTTTTTTTGTGTATATGTACACCGATTACTCGAAAACGGCTGGACCGATTGAAATGATTCAAAAAGGTAAACTCCCAAGTTGCAAGGGCGGATCCAGGGGGGGGGGTCATGGGGGTCATGACCCCCCCCTGAGCTGGTTCCAGAACCACTAATTGAACATAATGATTTTATTTATATATTTTGTCACCATACAGATTTTATACCTTCAATATTTAATTAATTTAATATATTATAATAACTTTGTATGATCGCAAACGTTTGGGAACGAACGCATCGAAAATTTGAATTTATTATTGGACTATACTCTGACACGTGTCGATGCAGTGTTTTGACAGCTCGAACTGTCAGTTAGTAAAATTATGTTGCCATCTCATGTCTACTAGTGACGTGAACAAAAACCAATGAGGGGTTTTCAAATTGACATTTAAAAAAAAGAAAAGTAACTATTTGCCTCACTAGATGGCGTTAATGGTAAGAGGGAAGTCAAAATTGGCTTTTAAAAATAAACGGCCAACCAACCGGCCAGTAAGCATGTACTGCACTGACCTCTATTATACAAGGAGGTCAGTTACATCTTCCTGCCTACCTGAGTACTCTTCGAAAAAAAACCACTTTGAATCCCCTATTTTTTCAATGCCATCTATCGATCCTACAGCTTTTTGTCATTTTGAAAAGCCCTCATTGAATCGTGTTCACAGATGGTCGGTATTCGCCTGGATTCTCCCGGAATTTCAAGTGGTGTCCCAACTCCCGAAAAATCTAAAAATCTCCCGAATAAACTGCTGTTCCGAAAGTTCTCTAGAAAACAATAATTTTCGCGTAAGAAACCACAGATCATCACAAGATTAGTGGATGAAAATAACAAAAAATCGCGCTGCGCGGCCGTTTTGTTTTACTATAGTATAGACAGGCAAGAGTACAAGATTAATGGATGAAACTAACTAAAAATCGCGCTGGGTGGCCTTTTTTTTCAATAGACAGGCAAGATCACAACTTACAAGATTAGTGGATGAAACTGACTGAAAATCGCGCTGCGCGGCCGTTTTTTTTCAATAGACAGGCAAGATCACAATTTACAAGATTGGTGCATGAAACTGCATGACTAAAAATCGCGCTGCGCGGCCGTTTTTTTACTATATACAGGCATTTAAGTTACGTACATTTTTAATTTTATATATTTATTTCTCCCGACAACAACCGCAAAAGCCCGACATGTTCAAATTTTCTCCAGATATTTTGGACTTTCGATCTGGCAATAGCAAGATGTGGTGAATAACAACGGCGACATTTTTGATAGAAAAAATAGGTAACTAAAATCAAAATGACCTTATTAGTTTTATTTTTATAGAAAAGTGTTCTAAGAACAGGCCCAATAAGTTCATTTTCATTTTTTTATTTTTTCTTACGAAAATGTAGCTGTTGTTGCTCACCACGCAAGTTGCCAGTGCCCTAAATGCCCAGTTTACCAGTTTTTTAGTTACGTACAATACCTACTTTTTACTTCTATTGTTATCAAAATAAAATTATAAGTTCTTGACTTGACCACGACTATGTGACCCCCTCCTGGTGCCAAAGCTGGATCCGCCCTTGCAAGTTGGTCCCATTTTTTTAAATTTGGAAATCGGTTCAGTACTTTTCAAGTAATCTTGAAAAAAGCTGATAATTGTCGTATTACTTCTTATAGTTTATGAACTGAATAAGATAATTATTTTTTGGTTGGAAGAGGGATATCTGTGTAGTTCTTTAACCGACTTAAAAAATGAGGTTCTCAGTTTGACCCGTATGTACGTATGTTTCTTCGCAATTATCACACGTTTGGCCGAGCCGATTTTACTGTCTAAATAATATATTTACAAGGTATCTACATTAAAAATAAAAAAATAAAAATTGTTTAAAAAAACAAAAAACCGACTTCAAAAAACCTACCTCTAAAAAGCAAGAAATAATATTCGTAATAATAAAATCACGTCTATTGAAGTCGGGTGGGGCTTTTAGAATAAAAAAAGGAATCTGTACTCCAGCCCCACCCGACTTCAATAGACGTGTTTTTATTATTACGAATATTATTTCTTGCTTTTTAGAGGTAGGTTTTTTGAAGTCGGTTTTTTGTTTTTTTTATTTGACAATAATAATTAGTATTGTTTGATTTATTATTGATTTAATTCACTTTTAGTTTTTTCTCGTCATGTATACATTTCTTACAAATCTGTCTTATTTCTGTTGAACGTAAATACCTCGTAATGTTTTGTAGCACTTGTTTCTCACACTGCCAGAAAAAAACAACGCTTAACGAGGGCACGGAATCGTAATACATTTGAGAGAAGAAAAAAACACATTGGTCTAATACGATTTCCGAACACCTTTTCCAATCACGGACGTGAGAAATCGCTGTAAATGGAAGCGAGAAAAGAAAATGGCGCGTTCTAAAATCAAATCGAATTCGATTAGGGCGGTGCACACTTGACGGGGTGAACTCGCTCGTTAGTCAATGTGCCTTCATGGGTTAATGCGTTTGGCTGTGTGCTCGCGGCTTTAAAATGCTCTTGATTGATTTGACTGTACCCTTTTTTGCAAAATAACTGGATGTGTCGAGTTGTAGAAAACTTAAAAGTTAATTTTGAGTTTCACTATGTGGACACGCGTCAAAATCTTGGCGTGTCTAGATGACGAAATAAGAAGCGATTATCTGTATATTTTTTGTGTCACGAACTGGACACACGTGTGTCCAGTCTCTGTGTCGAGTTGGTGAATATTGAATATTGAACCCGATTCAGGGTTAAGTGATCGCGCGGAAGCTCTCTAGAATTCACGAAACTTTTCATAGGACTTTCAAAGGACTTTCATATTATATACATTTGTTTTTAAATTACACAATACATTAACATATTTATAATGAAATTGTTCAAACGTTTTGAAGTCGGAGCCATATAAAGCATTTAATTATAAACCGACTCAAAAAATTTAAACATAAAATTTTCTCTAACATAAAAATACTTTGCGCCATTTTAACGCATCTAAAGATTGTAAAAAAACCAACTTCAAAACATAAAGTTTGTAATTATTTCCGGCTGTTCACCGCAATTTATATTTTCTCTCTATGCAGCGGGAAAATTTAGAAAAAAGCAATTTTCTAATTACGCATCTCCGAGAAAATGGAAACGGGGATGCGAGTGAAATGATATTTGCTCTATTTGGGATGCTGGTGTAAGTCATGGGATGTAGCGGGAAAGTAGTGACTAAATGATTCATTTTTATGCTCCAAAATATGTTTTATGTTTAGTTTTTACACACTTTATAAAGGACTTTGCAAAGAAAAACTAAGATAACCATAATCGATCAGATACCTAATGATCGAAGATAAGCATATAAAGTTATAGATTATTACAAATCCTACAAATGTGTAACAACTAAAATGTAAAGTTTAGTTAATACTTGTATTGTTATTGTTCGTTAACTTATAACGGGTGGCGCAAAAGTACTGGCACTAAAGAAAATACTTTTATTTTTTTTATATGACTTTTTCTGTCATTCTGTTGTTGAAAATTGTGTAGTGAACAAATATAAAATACACTGAAAATAAACATGGACCGTTTTACTCCCCAAGAACGTGGAATAAATATGGATTTAGTGAGGGACGCTTTTCCAGGCCGAGTTATCTCTCGTTTTGGCGATTTGCCTTGGCCTGCAAGATCACCCGATCTGACCAGTCCAGACTTCTTTCTTTGGGGTTTTTTGAAATCTCGGGTGTATGTGAACAAGCCACAGACTCTCGCAGCTCTAAAAGAAAACATTCGTCAAGAAATAACGAACATATCGCAGGAAGTGTTACGGCAAGTTATGCAAAATTTCATAAATAGGGCTCAAATGTGTATCAACTCTGGAGGTCACCATTTAAAAGACATCATCTTTAAATCCTAATGGTACGAAATTTAATGGCACAAATATACATTTAAAAAAACCTAAATCTAGTTTTCTAATTTAGAAAAAATGTTATAGCTGAACCAAATAGGGTCTTTACTTTTGCGCCACCCGTTATAAGAAGAAAAAGTGGTTAAAGATTTAGTAGTTTATTTAATTTTTAGTGACATTGACTTTCAGGATAACTTTCCTGTTAGTAACCTCATTTTATGTAGGTAAGTATTAATAACCTCACTTTTTTTGTTGTACTAAAAAACATTTTTCTATAAACTTCCTAGCCTCTGGTGTATAGTAGCATCATCGCGTGTGATCGCGTAATTTCTGCCTCTGTAGCATAACAAACTCGAGAGCGGTTTTTGTCTACGTCAAAATGTCATAAATAACAGCCCAACCGACGTAGACAAATATTTCGTTTATCTGTTAAAAGTGACATTTCATACACTTACTGCCACACAAATAAACAAAAAATAATACCTAGTTTATATGTACTTAGAATAACTAAACATATTGCTATCAATATAACTCCTTACGTTTAACGTATCAAAGCGTCAAATTCCTAAACAAACTTTTTGGTTATTCTAAGTATATACTTATTCTTCATTTATTTGTACGGCAGAGTTTTTGTTGGGTTCAGTATACTATAGTCTTTTTGTTGTGTCCGGTATACTGCCAGCTAATTTCCGTCTCACAGTGCTTTGAAAAAGTAGCATTACGCTACCTCTTATGACTTGCGCGCGGCCACCAAACGTGTATTTAATTTGCGTTCCGCGACTGCTTTGATGTCCGGAGGTTGCATATTAAATTCTCTTACTCCGCGGCCCTCGATCAAAGCGAATTATAATAATAATGCAATTCGCCAAAATCTGCGCAATTTTATCTTTTTTTAAGTGTGTCAAGTGATGTTTTAGCGGAAATTATTTTATACAGTTATAAATGAAAAAAAATATATCAAACAGGAAGGGAAAAACTTGTATAATCTATCAACCTAAAAAAGTGAAATAAACCATGAATTAAAACCATTTTTTTTAAAACCAACAAATTAGAAACCCAATCAAATCCTTACTAATATTATAAATGCGAAAGTCCGTTTGTTTATTTGTTACGACTTCACGCCGTAACTATTGAACCGATCATCATGAAATTTTGCATACTCGTTGTCAGGGGTGCAGAAAAGGACATATGGTACCTTTCATCCAGGAAAAAAAACATAGTTCCCTAGGGATAGCACAAAACCTTTCCACGCAGACGAAGTCGCGGACGGCCGCTAGTAACATATAAAGTCCATAACTCAAATTAGTTTTGACACTTTTGTGTTGAAGCTCATAAAAATGTCTACATTAAAAACTAAACTTCAATTTCTGATAAAATCTGGACAAGAATTTGGCACTTTATCTTATAAAATCGGTTCGTAAACGGTTAAAGGTGTTAACTTAGTACTTATTATTACTATCGGCCAATTTCAATACTGGTACGCCCACAGTGTAGCTGAAAGCAGTAAAACTAGTTTCAGAACAAGCAATTTCTCAATAAAATAAGTTATTTTCTTTGCAGCTAAACTGTCATTTCATATCTAGTGGCTCTGTAAGCCGTAAACCTGGCGTTCATGACAAATTTTTGAAAGGGCTGAAATGTTTTATTTTTCGAAATATTTCGGAAAACTGAATTGACAAAAAAACTACATAATTATCACTAGGACTGTGACTTATTGACAATTCAAATAAATATGTTTGTGATGTTTAGGGCCTGATTCCTGATATCTTCTGGTTTAAGATGAATAAATAAAGAAAAATATTAGAAAAAATCTACTCACCCGTAGCAACTCAGACGGGCTACGGGTGAGTCGATTTTTTCTAATATTTTTCATTATTTATTCATCTTAATATAAAAATAGCATTGTGAATGCAAAAAATTGTTTAAAAACAAAAAAACCGACTTCAAAAAACCTGAAAATAAAAACAAAAACAGCTTCAAAATTATATACCTCTAAAAAGCAAGAAATAATTTTCTAATCACTAGATACCTACGCATATCACTGTAATAAAACACGTCTATTGAAGTCGGGTGGGGCTGGAGGACAACTTCTTTTTTTTTATTCTAAGAGCCAGTGCTAGTGTAATCACTATACAGTTCCTATTTGATTTTGAGGAGTTCCCTTGCCTATCTTTGATACCCAAGGTCCAATAACAATGAAATCAAAATGGTATCATCTCTAAAGTATCCTCTTTCAAACAAAAAAAGAATCATCTAAATCGGTACATAAACAAAGAAGATATGGTCGATCATCCGTATAAGTTCACAAAATGGTAACGAAAACGACAGTATTTTCAGGTTTTCCTGAAAAGTACTCAACCGATTTCAAAATTAAAAAAAATGGGACCAACTTGAAAACAAACCTGATCTAATGACGTTTGAATCATTTCAATCGGTTCAGCCGTCTTCGAGTAATCGGTGTACATACAAAAAACAAAAAAAAACGGGTCGAATTGAGTACCTCCCTCCTTTTGAAGTCGGTAAAAATCTAAAAGGTTAAAATCTTCTGGTTTATTAAAAAAAATGGATCAGAATTTCTATGAAATTGTCTCAAGTAATGAAATATCCTGAAACCGCACTTCGGCACCTTAAGTAGAAAGTTAACGATTGAAACGCTCTTATTGTTACCATCATTTTTGGCATGCCCCGTATTATATTCATAAAGGAACCAATCAACCAACCATTTCGAGACTGGTGTCGATTCCATTATCATTCCAATAATGTTTTGTGGGGAGTAGGGGGAAACAAGTCTCGAAAATAAACTACTGTTTTTACGTTTGCGCTGTGTATTTATCGGCCATTAAGGATTCCGGCGAGGTGTCACGAATTATCGCGCGATTGACGCCACGCCGACTTTAAAGTAGCGCTTCTCGATAATCGCGCGATAAAACGCTCGCTTTACAACATAAACCAGATTACCGAACGGCATTACGATGTTTTGTATATTATTTTTTGTAGATGTAGTTATTTGATACCCGCTTGAAGTAAGTATTATGAGAATTTTCTCATAAAAGCTTTTATCGTTGAGTCGGTTTATTTTGTTTTATATCATTTATGCATATTTAGGTACACATTTATACTCAAAACGTATCAAAATATAACATCTAATTGACTTAATTAATACGATAAAATTATACACTCGACGTCAGAAAAACCGCACCTCTTCGACACTAAGTTTAGACTTGGCCATCTGCTATTGCTAGCTAACGTTTTATTGTGTAAATGTTGATATCTATTGAAAGTACATTTAATGAGCTTTCTTTTGATAATTGTTTCATTTAGTTAACATAACAGTTACCATAATTAAACGATTAAAGCATTATCGCTAGCGCCACTACAAAAGGGAAATAAAAGGGGTGAATTCTGGAAATGCGGGTAAATTCGCTATCGAGATGATGGAGAAAACACACTTCAACAGTTCAATAAAAAAAAGGAATACCCAAGAAAGATACTATTGCCCATGAAGTTACTCAAATATTGCAAAAAAAATAGGCAATGTAATGTGCTCGGAAACTCAATCTCAGTAATTGATTCCGTCCGACGAGTATTCCAACGGTTTCTAAAGACTGTTGGCTATGTCCGAAGGGGAAGAAGTATATAATAACACTTATCATTAAATTATATGGGATTAAATTAACTTTGAAGAAAAGGTGCGGTTTTTCTGACGCCGAGTGTATGTCTGTAAGAACCTATCTATAACATATAAATTCTCATACTTACTACAATTACAACGTGTAACAATATTAATTTCTAAACCAAAATATGGCAGAAGCACCATCCCATAAAACCTCAAGAACGATATCCATATCGATTTTTATCTTTACTTACCCCATTTACCCCTAAGGGGTTGATTTACAAAATATATGTTTGCCGATTTATTTTTAGATGTACTCCTTCGAAGTTTAAAGTTGTAATGTCTATTTTATATTATTTTTCCACACAAAATTTTAACCCCTGTAGGGACGGGAGCGGAGAGAAATGACAACTACGGATGTTTGATGCAGACTGACTATATTGGCACCAAAAGTAGAATATAAATGTAAATAGGTTAACATAGGTATACGAATATATAGAAGTAATATAGATAGTTAGGGGCTCACAGTACATCTCCCCCCTTAATTAAAAAAAATGCAAGGTTACATGCTTTTTTTTGCTTAATAACTCTATAACATATTTTTATTAACTGACAAGATAACACAATGTTTAAAAAAAAAAAAATTAAATACATAACATTTAATAATAGTCCAGCGCATTATTTAACATACAATTTCGTTCTATTTTTATGAACGATATCTGATTTATTATTAATTAGTATCTTAACATTTGTTCCTAAGTCCTCAAGTACTAAGTAAGGGCCTAAATAGATATTCTGTGTCTTATCATTACTAGGGTTCCTTAATAAAATATAATCATTTTTATTATAATATATAGGGTTCTTACTTCTATCATAAACATTTTTCCTTACAACCTTACTCTGTATTAAATTATCCCTAGCGTCCTTTTGAGATACTTGTAGCCGATACTTCAACTCTAGAGGATAATTATCAAAATTATTTAAGGGCTCGACTGTACTACTAAGGTTGCTAGGCAAATTGCAAACCTTGCCAAATACTAGTTCATGCGGGCTATATTTAGTCTCCGTATGAACCGTGTTATTATATGCGAAGCACCAGTATGGCAACCAGCTACTCCAAGAATTAGTGAAATTTTCAGAATGTATTCTAAGGTACGCACCCATAGTTTTGTGGGAGTTTTCCAGTGAGCCGATACTCTCGTGATGGTATGCCGTGGAGGTGATGTGGTTTATTTTCAGCAAACTGCATATCTCTTTCATCGTGCTCGCTATGAACTCAGTACCACGGTCGGTGGCGATTTCCTTCGGAATACCATACCTTAAAATAAATTGTTCTACGAAGGCTCTGGCTACGCTGACTGCATCTTTCCTTTCTAAGGGATATGCTTCTGTAAACTTTGTGAGTTCACATTGCAGTGTAAGGATGTAAGAGTAATTAGCGTGGTCCTTTTGAATAGGGCCTACGATATCTAAAAATATTTTCTCGAACGCTGAGTTCGCGGTCGTTGTAATAACCATAGGCTGTTTGACACCTACGGAATACTTTTGCGTTTGGCATTGGGCACATTTGGAAATAAAATCTTTTACATCTTTTTCCATTGACGGCCAAAAGTAATGTTTCTTAATATTGTTTAACATCCTCCTTATTCCTACGTGGCCACTCGTGGGAAGTAGGTGGAAATCATTCATTATAACGCGCTTATCATCGCTATTATCAATTTTTTGTACCCCCTTTATAAAACAAAATCTAGGTAACTGTTGTACCTGTGGTCCGGACCCACTTATACAATTTTCTTTAAGAAATAGAGTTAACTCATTTATTAATATTTTATTATTTTCATTTTTAATAATACATACTTCGTCTATCTTCAATTTTTTACAAAGTAACCCTAAATCTCTCACTAACACGACTCGCGTAGGAAATGATCGAGTGTAGGGATTCATAAAAATTATAGATTTTTGGGGGACATAAATGAAATATTTTGACTCCTCCATGACGTAATTATTATGTCGTAAGTTTTGTATAGTTTTAACATTAGTTGACGCTAATTCAATCATGATTTTCGGCTTTTTTTTTAAGAAGCTCCACTACTCTCGGGTGATCAGTCCTCGAGCTGCGGGGTATCTTATCGACCGAAGATCCTGTTGAATTTGTGTCTGTCCTTATCAGTTGTTGTTGCGCTCGTGTTTGAGCATGCGTCATCACACTTACTATTTTCGCGTTTATATCGCGTAACTGTTCCGAAGTTATAGAGATACGTGACAATGCATCTGCAGCTGCATTGTTACGGCCTTTTATGTATTCTATCGTGTAATTATATTGCTCTAAGCATAACCTAAATTTTAATAATCTACTTGACGGATCGCGCATGCTAAATAAGTAAACTAACGGTCGGTGATCTGTTTGAATCCGAAATCGTCTACCGAATAAATACGGACGAAAATATTTGACGCTCCATACAACCGCTAACATTTCTTTTTCAATTGTCGGGTAATTTAACTCGGCCTTATTTAACCCTCTACTCGCGTACGCAATAGGGCGACCATCTCCATTACACAACACTGAACCGATAGCCTGTCCAGATGCATCTGTTTGCAATATAAATTCATTTTCTGAGGAAAAATCGGGATATTGTAGCACCGGGGGGTTAGTCAAGGAATATTTTAAGGTATTAAAGGAATCCTCGCATTCAGATGTCCAAATAAATGCAACATTTTTACGTAATAATTTATTTAACGGTGCTACTATGTCGGCAAAATTACTTATAAATTTTCGGTAGTAATTCGCAAAAGCTACGAATCTTTTTATTTCGTCTCGCGTTTTGGGTTTCGGATAATTTTGTAACACCCTGACCTTTTCTGGATCAGGTAGTATGCCCTTTTCGGATACCACATGTCCTAAATATAATATTTCCTTTTGTAAAAATTTACACTTTCTTGGATTGAGCTTTAAATTAACTTTACGTAATCTTGCAAGGATGTCCATTAAGTTTTGATTATGACTTTTTAAATTTCGGCCAAAAACTACAAGGTCGTCTTGGTAAACGAAACATTTTTCAAAATTAAGTCCTGACATGGCAATCGTCATCATCCTAGAGAACGCGTTAGGGCTTATTTTAAGACCCATAGGCAGACGCGTCATTTGATACTGATTTGAGTTAGTAGTGAATGCTGTATACTTTCTACTTTCAGGGTCAAGGTCAAGCTGATAAAAACCTTGATAAAGGTCTAAATGACTAAAGTACATTGCACCTGTTAATGAATCTAATATAGTGGTAATATCTGGTAGAGGAAACTTATCATCTTGTATATTTTGATTTAATTTTCGGTAATCAATCACCACTCACTCGCCATCTTTTTTGACCGGATGAATCAGTTTTTTTTGGAACTAAAAGTAATGGACTAGAATATTCACTACAGCTTTCCTCGATGATATTATCCTCATAACATTTCCTTAATATGTTTCTCAATTTCGGCTTTTTGGGAATGTGGTATTCGGTAAGGTTTTACATAGACAGGACTAGTATTAGGTTTTAATTGAATAGATTGTTTGTATACATTAGTCACTGATAACTTATCCCCCGTTAAATGAAACACGTCTGGGTATTTCGCGCAAATATTTTCGACCGATATTCTTTCCTCCATATTTAGATAACTAAGATTCAACTCTGAAAATAGCTTTTTAACTCTTTCCGCATTTATACCTGGCCTATCAAAAGTACAGATCTCGAAATCACATAATGGTAACGTTTCAATGTCAAACTTACTTACTTTTATGTCTGTTTCTCTGGTATTCAATATTTTAATTGGAATTTTCCCATCAATTGGGCGAACAATTGCACTTGCTAAATAAACTCCTTCGCATAATTCTTTTGATTTTACAATGAAATCGTCATTCTGAATGGTATCTAAAAAAAATATCGATTCACATCTACTAGGTATAACTAGAAACGACTTTTTAGTGGGATCGGTTAATTCAAACGATAAGGTTAATTGTTGCCCCTGTTCATTAATCAATTGCAGTTGATTTAATTCATAATTTAGGTGAGCGCTATACTTAATTAAAAAGTCTTGACCAAGTATTCCGTCGGTGTTACTAGGCAATGAGTCAAATATGTAAAATTTATGTTCGAAATAATGATCATTATAGCACAGTTTTAAACAAACGTAACCTTTGGACTCAACTTTACCACCTATTCCATTAATCATCACTCTCTCGTTATGGATTGGAATCTGTAAATATTGGATAGATTCATACCTGATTGCAGAAATCGATGCACCCGTATCAAGTAACCAACTATGTTTATGATCGTCGATACTTAAATAGACTTTGTTTATACTGTTGCCAGAACAAGTATGATTATGAACGAAAAAAATGATCCAATGTATCGCTACTAGGGTGGTCTTCCTTTTGATTTTCCGCGTCCTGGTCAGAAAAATTTTCTTGTTCGGGAACCATCATATTAATTCGCCTTGGGTTAGCCGTACGTGTAAAAGTCGAATACTGACCTCTACGAAAACGACTCGCGCGTGGAAATCGTTGTTGACCCCTAATTTGAGGGTGTCCTTGCTTTTGATAATAATTGTTAAAAGGCTTACCTCGGTGAGCGGTAGCACCTCGTTGATAGTACGACGCCTTACCTGGCCTTTGCCATCCCCTGCGCAGGGGCATCATGGTGGGCCCCGATGACGATGTGGAAGGAAGAGCCGACATCTCCTCGTCCTGTGCGCCTCGAATAGCGTCCTTTAAAAGATCATAATTACGGGCCGCAATAATGGTGCTTAACCTTTGATCAGACAAACCATCGCAAAACCTCTTAATTGCTAACTTCTCATTGATAGGAAATAAAACACGATACTTATTTTCATCACCGTTTGCCTGTGACATAGTCAAATCCGTCAGTAGCTTTTCTAACTCGCTACCGAAATTTTCAATTGACCTTCTCATTTGAGTACATAGTACTAATTGGGAATGCAAAGAAGTATACGCCTTTTGCGAAATTAAGTATTTACGCATATCTTTGACAAGATCGCTGATGGAAGTATATGTCGCAGACAAACGCGATTTTCCGGACTCACTGAGTCGGGTTTTTAAGACATAGTTAATTAATAATTTTTTATTGGGTTCATCTAGGGTTGAAGCGTACATTTCGATACCATCTAGTAATTGTTTTGTGATGGACTCGGTTCCGTCCATTCTAGGCAGCAAAGAGGCTGCCGTTTTAAAATCGAATCCCTCCATTTCTACGGTAACCTTCTGAGGTTCCTGAAAGATACACAACTGTTCGATATTTTTATACAACTCTTTTATTTTCGTTATGTAATCACTAGTCAATGTCAAAGTTTCGGAAGGTATGCTTCCTTCTTTTAAAGATTCTGACAAAGTTTCCTCTAGAACATAAAATTTCTTAATTAAAGTTTGTGCCTCACTGTATTTAATACTCAAAATATTACCCTTATACCTTTCTTTACCTTTCTTTATTAAGTATGTTCTAATAGATTTCAAGTCTTCGTATATTTGGCATAATTCTTGTGCCATTACTTTCTTCTATAATATGCAAGTATTTATGATTATTACAATTACATTTTAAGATTAAAGTACCTAGGAACAACCAATCTATTATTCCTAAAAAAAACGAAATAATAACAAACTACTTACATGGAATTAAACTGCTTATTATGCGCTGGAAGATAAAATTAATATTACGCTAAATGATATATGTATTACGATTTTTAAATATTATTTTTATTATTTCTGGTCATATTGTTCGGAATTATTAGGTATGTTTTTATTATATATACGATTTTATTGTACGGTTTAATACGCGCCGAACACTTTTTTGTTTAACACTTCACATAACGCACAGCCACTTTTTATCCAGTGTTATCAGGCCGCATTCCAGTCCCTGGGTTCGGTTTGCCCTGGTGAGATCCCGACGGATCCTCATGCCGTCGACGCCAACTCGCGGAGGATCGTCTCCAGGCTGCTCTATTAATTTCCTTGTTGATCCATCTGCGGTGGCACCGCTTGTATCCTATGTACAACACTCCAATAGTGACCCCTACTATCACCACTACGATGACGATTAGCAAAATGTTGGTGACCTCGATGTGGCTTTGGAGCTGCTGAACTGAGGCTGCATTGTTGCCCCCTGCTGCGTTTTGGGCAATGATCACTTCTTCTTTTTCTACTGCGGAGCGACACATTTTGGCCACGAAAGTTTCTTAACGCACCGGTTAAACAAAAGTCCGAATGATAGTGCCATAATTATGAGCACTTAAAAATAAGCAGCTATATCAGACCGCAACACGACACTCGCGCATGGCTGGGTCGCCATGTAGGGACGGGAGCGGAGAGAAATGACAACTACGGATGTTTGATGCAGACTGACTATATTGGCACCAAAAGTAGAATATAAATGTAAATAGGTTAACATAGGTATACGAATATATAGAAGTAATATAGATAGTTAGGGGCTCACAGTACACCCCATTTTCACCCTTAAAGGGGTAAATCATGTCCACTCCGTGTTGGACTTCAAAATAAATGTCATTTGTCATCCAAGAAAACCCCAGTAACGACATCTATATCGACTGTGGAAAGGAAAAAATGCTAAAGCGCCAAAATGCTAGTTGTGGGAAATGAGGTTTAAAGTTTAATTTTTTCGAAAAAAATCATAACTTTTTTGTTATTAACGTGAGCAAATTCATGTGTATGAAAGACCATATTATTTATTTTTTCCCAAATTTAGGAAATACTCATTGGTTTCTAATTCTATTATATCGCGAAATACTTGTCGCTTAAGCAAAAATACTTATTTTTTTGAGAAAACTCCAGTCAGGAAAAAATTACTTATGTCCACAATATTGTAAGAACCCAGTCAGTGAAAACTGATTATAAGTCGCAATGATCTTTTCTAGGGCAATGACAAAATGCTTAATGACCTTAACTTTAACAGATGCAGTGAAGAAAAGTTTACTCAATTACCCATGTTGGCGATGATTTACCCGAACCCTTTAGGGAAAATTGCTTAAATGCACCAATGCTGTAGAATAAATGCAAACAAGTATTGCTGAACACCAACTCAATTACTCTATATTAGATTAGATTTCTTTTTTACTTATCGATATCAGTAATAAGTATTACTATGTTTCAGTTAATTGTCTATTATTTCGCCCTGGTGCGCGGGCTGCCAAAGCAGCCCGCGGGCATCGCCCTGGTGGGCTGTAAACGGCGGCCTTTGGAGAGGCTACTGCTATGCTACTGCTCGGCTACTGCCATCCGATCAAATCGCATTGGAATTTGTCTGCAAGTTGCAGTGCGGTGTGGTGATCGTGATGCACGGTGAAAATTAATGCTTTATTATTTTTTCTGAAAACTTGCTGGCTAATATTAAAATTATCATCATATCGGCCTCACGACACTTACTGCTGGGTACAGGGCTCCCCCAAGGATCTCCACGACGATCGGTCTTGCGCTGCTTGTATCCAGCGGCGCACCGCGACCTTCACCATCGTTGATCCACCTTGTCGGAGGCCTACCCACGGAACGTCGTCCAGTATGGGGTCGCCATTCCAAAACCTTTCCGCCCCAACGGCCGTCGGTTCTTTTCGCTATGTGTCCAGCCCACTGATACTTCAACTGAACAATCCTTCGAGCGATGTCGGTAACTTTAGTTCTCCTGCAGATTTCCTAATTTCTGATTCGATCACGCAAGGAAACGCTTATCATGGCTCTTTCCATTGCAAGCTGGGTGACCTTGAGCCTCCTTATGAGACTCATAGTGAGCGACCACGTTTCACTGCCGTAAATCATTATCACTGACAACACGCACTGACTTTCGTCTTGAGACACTAAGGTAAATTTGAAGCGAAGATATTTCAAAGCTTCCCGAATGCTGCCCATCCCACAACTTCAAGTGTAGTGTTCTCAACATGAACTGGAGCGGGCACAACATGCGCATTCGACATAATTTTCGTCTTACCCATGTTCATCTTGAGACCCACTCTTTGGGGAGCAAAGCACTACTGAGATCTTCGAGCATTGTGTTCAGTTCTTCCAAGATCTCAGCCAGTACTATATCATCGGTAAAACGAAGATATGTTAGGTATTGACCATTAATGTTGATGCCGAGTCCTTTTCAGTTTAAGAGTTTAAAGATGTCCTCTGATGCAGCAGTGAACAGTTTCAAAGAAATTACATTTCCCTGCAGTTGCATTGGATTTGTGCTCTAGTTCTGTACTCGTACTCGACCGGATCGACATGGTGGCATTTTCGTGTTAGTACCTGAACATCTCGATATACCTGCAGTCCACTACCCTTGGCACCTCCGGAGAGACTGCAGTACCGCCCAGGTTTCTATTGAACCAAAGGCTGTCTTTTAGTCCACGAACGCCAAGCAGAGTGGCAAATTATACTCCTCAGTCTTCTGTATTACCTGCCGCAGCGTATGGATGTGGTCCATGGCGCTAAGCCTTTACGGAACCTGGCTTGTTCGGGAGGTTGGAAGTCGCCAAACCTGCGAGCGAGACGATTCGTAAAGACTCTCGAAAACAACTTATAAATATGGCTCAGAAGTGAGATGGGTCTGTAGTTCTTTAAGAGAGTCATGCCTTCGGCGTTCTGCCTTCAACGATGACGGAATTGAAAAGCTTCTGGAGGATTTTAGTATTGGCTTATCACCCGCTCTAAGAAGTTCTGTAGTGATCGGTTGTTATTCAGCTGTTTGACAGCCATACTTCGACGACCTGAGTAGTGCAGAGGTCAACATTATTTGGGTGGGTGAAACCAGGGAAGCATCAAAATCGGTGACTTCCCATTGAGTGTCTTGGAAGCGTGAAGTAATTAGTATTACTATGTTTCAGTTAATCGAAATAATGTCAAATTATGACTTCTGTATTGTAATATACGTTGCATCAATAAATCTGAGAGTAGTATTTTCGCTAACGTACTAGAGTAATAATAACACAAACAGCTAGCAAAAATTGCTTAAGCGCCAACCGTTCTTACTTCTTAAACCAATGATGTTTTGCTAAAGCGCCAAACCATTGTAGTCTATAAAATGCTTAAATTACTAAATCACCATTACTTTTCAAATTTGAATAAACGAAAATTGCTCAAGTGGTACAAATGAAATAAAGGTGGACCGGATAAAAATTCTTATGCTACATTTGTTACAAAAATAATAAAAATACGTCGCTTTAGTCATATTGACAGCGTAAATTTGTGAAAAACGTTGAATTTTAGAAATGCTAAAGCGCCAAAAAAGTGCTCCGATTGCTTTGAAACCTAAACAGATCGACGCAGAAAAAAAAGCACTATCCAATGATATATATAACTCATAATGGCCAAAGTGGCGCTTTAGCATTTTTTCCTTTCCACAGTCGATATCGATTTTTATGTTTACTCACCCCATTTACCCCCTAAGGGGTTGATTTTCAATATAACAAATATATATTTGCCTATTTATTTTTAGATGTACTCCTTCGAAGTTTAAAGTTGTAATGTCTATTTTATATTATTTTTCCACACAAAATTTTAACCCCATTTTCACCCCTTTAGGGGTTAAATCATGTTCACCATGTTGGACTTCAAAATAAATGTCATTTTTGCAATCGTCATGCCAGAAAACCCCAATGACGACATCCATATCTATTTTTAGGTTTTTTATCCCTTTTCACCCCCATTCCACCCCCATAGGGGTTGAAATACTTACAAAAACAATATATGTCGCGTTAGATTTTCATCCATAAGCCTAAATTATAAATTTAGCGATTTTTACTTCGAAAATAAAGGATTTTCTTCAATACACAACTTCATCCCCCGTTTGATCCCTTCGGGGGTAGAATTTTGAAAAACGCTGAGACCCGTATTAATTAATTTTCAATTGTCAGCCTAAACTCAAAATTTGAAGATTCTAGCTTGAAAACTGAGGGACTTTCACACAAACTTTCATTCCTTATTTCATCCCCTTAGGGATGGAATTTTCAAAAATCCTTCCTTAGTGGATGCCTACACTGTATAAAGTATCTGTGTGCAAAATTTCAAGTCTCTAGGTCCAGCGGTTTGGGCTGTGCGTTGATAGATCAGTCAGTCAGTCAGTCAGTCAGTCAGTCATTCAGTTTACGATTTTATATATTTAAAAGAAAATAGGGACCATCAAACTGAACAAATTTTAGTATAGGACCATCTCTGAAATCGCTAAAAAAAATTAGCTGTTTCATACAATCATTTTGATTCTGATTTTTTTTAGCGATTTCATAGTTGGTCCCATAATAAAAGGTTTCCAGTTTGATGGTCCCTATCTACCACCATTATGGGTTTTTTGTATCATGTTGTATATGGGATCACCCAAAGTTTATTTGAAATTACTTACATGAATTTTGTCTTCTCGCCAAAGGTTGTGCCAGTTAGTCTTGTAAGTCATACAAATAAATATGTTCCTTCAGCCATTTTTAATGTCCCCACTGCTGGGGCACAGGCCTTACTTATGGGTGGATAAGGAGAACGGGCCATAACGTACCACGCGGGCCCAATGCGGATTAGTAGGCTGCAAATGCAGCCGGGACCAACGGCTTAGCGTGCCTTCCGAAGCACGGAGGAGCAAGGGATAATACATTTTTGGTCACCCATCCCATGACCGACCCTTGCGAAAGTTGCTTAACCTCCGCAATCGCTGGGCCAGGCCCTAAACCACTGCGCCACCGAGCTCCTCCTAATAAATATGTACCTTGAATAATACTAAGCTATATATCGTAAGATCGTCGCTCGGCTCATGTTTTTATTCAGCGAGTGGTCGCAGGAGAAGCCAATGCATACCTTACAAGACAAGCTCTGGAACTTTCTGAGATAAAATAAAATAAGCTGCTAGGCAATTCCTTAAGTCTGACCGCAAAAGTTTATACGTGTTACAAAACAACCCCTGCCATATTCCGGGTCATTTTGAACTTACCATCTTTGACTGAACTCTGAAATCGCAAAAAAAGTTGCTGTTTCATTCAAATAAAATATCGAAATGTATGAAACAGCAGATTTTTTTCACGATTTCAGAGTTGGTCCCATAGTAAAAGTTGTTCAGTTTAATGGTTCCATGGCATGGGTTGTTTTGTGTAACAGGTTGTATATCGCATTAGAAATTCTTTTGAAAATAAATTCGGCTTTTGCTTTTGAGTCCAAATGTATCAAATAGTAAATACTTATATGTAAGATGGCTAAGCTAAATTGAAGTGGATTTGAAATCAAAGTAAGATACGGTATTGAATTTCAATGAATCGGTATCCTGGTTTGAAAGGATTGCTTTTTGGATATCTTCTATGTAATATTTTATCGCTAATGTAGCTATTGATTTCTTTTTTACTGATATATTTTGAATGCTTGTACTATACATTTTGATTCAAACTATGCATGTAAATCTTATATTGCATAAAATCTAGCGTATTTAAGCCAAAGTAATTCTCTTAGATTTTTTAGAATTACTTAATTACAACAGTTCTGGCAGAAGCTCATCCTCATGTTATGATTTTTTAAACTATTAATAAAGGGATTAAAGAACAAGATTTATTGTAAAGTGTAGTCATTTAGAATTAGATACATGCATTTTAGATCATGCATTATGCTGAGTTAGTCGGTACCACAGACAAAGAAAAATTTTCGCTACGCTCAAGAAGACCAACAAAGCGTGGAAAAGAGAAGTTAACATCATACGGACACGGTCTATGTAAAAAAGAGACAAAGGACCAAGTGACATGTGCCAGCATTTTTTACAGTAAGAGCCCCTAGCGTCCTGCCTAGCAAATGAGCAATCACAGTTTGTTTAAAATATTTGTTAATCCTTATTAGAATTTCAAATAAAGGTATCGTGGAGCCATAGTGTCTTGTGCTCTATGTAATTGTGATGTGATAAAAAGAAATAATCCAAGTAATCACACTATTCAAAGGTAAATAAGATTTTGCCACACATTTCTCTAAAACCAAATTTCGCTACATTTATTCGTTTATCGACGAAGAAAACAGTATGGAACATAGTTTATTAATTTTCTTTGCCATAATATAGTCATATTTGATGTATGTAAGTAATATTTTACGTATCTCATATTAAATGTAAACATTCGTTTTTCGGATCACCTATTTATTGACATTGTTGTCAAAGTCAAAGTCAAATAAGCTTTATTCAAATAAACTTAATTATTAAGTAATTTTGAATCGTCTATATTTTCCTACCACCCGTTCCAGACTTTTTTAGCTGACAAGAAGAACGGGCGCAAGAAACTTATCAGCTGTAACAGCCATAAGTAACGATATTTACAAACTTGAATATATCGTTACCAGATAATTACAATACAACAGGGTGACAGGATTATTGGCAACAACATAGACTTATTATATAACTTCAACAAAGTACTTATTAGCAAGTTATGTGTTACATCATTTCCACGCATTTAGATCTTTAAGATAATCATCTACTTTATAATAACCTTTACCCATGAGCGTTTTTTTAACATGGTTTTTAAATTCATGCAAAGGAAGATCAATCACTTGTTGTGGAACTTTATTAATAAAGGCTATGCCTTTCCCCATAAATGAACCTCTAGTTTTTGCAAGCCTAAATCTTGGAACGGCAAGTTTATCTTTATTTCTTGTATTGAACTGGTGAATATTGCTGTTCTTAGCAAATGAATCATAGTGTTTCCTTACATAAACTAAATTATCATAAATATATTGGGCTGCCAAAGTTAAAATATTTATTTCTTTGAACAATTCTCTCAAGGTATCTCTCCGCCGTAGATTGTATATGGCGCGAACAGCTCTTTTTTGGAGTACAAAAATATTTTCAATACTGGCAGCTGAGCCCCACAATAGCAGTCCATACGACATTACGCTATGAAAATAACTAAAGTATACTAACCTTGCCGTTTCAATATCAGTTAAAAGCCTTATTTTCTTAACAGCGAATGCCGCTGAACTAAGTCTACTTGACAAGGCTTCAATATGTGGATCCCATTGCAGTCGAGAATCTAGTGTGATACCTAGAAATTTTGTGCTCTCGATAAACTCGACTTCATCGTCATTAAAATTAATATTTAATTTTGTCTGCTTAATTTTGTTGTTCTTTGGCATTCTATTTCTATGGTCGGGACCGTTTTGAGACAAATTGTGGTTAGTAAGTTTTATTTTGTTTTGTTATATGAACTGTTTGTCTCAAATAAATTTTCTTTCTTTCTTTCATAAAATCATTTTGGTGTATGTCAGGTGTAGTAAGTAGTCAAATCCACTTAGTTCTTAATTTGCGAATAAAACTTTAAAGTCACACCACTCTACACTTTGCTTCCATCAATCAAACGGACAGCGTTTCTTAACGTGTAAATCACAGGATAATCACACAAATAGGGCGTGTAAATGCAATTGTGGTGCTCAAACTTTGGCCAGGCTCCAATACAAGATGCATGGGTTCGTCGGTAGCTTACTCACCGGCTAGATTAGTCACAGTGCTAGCGGCTAGTTCGATAATTGATACCTCAATAATGTTTAACTGCAGTTAGCTAAGACCGCCTGCGGCTTGCCTTAAGTTTGTTTACTTTGTAGACCATACGAAAGCTGGGTGTATGTTTATAACTAGATAATATAGCCATAGGTAATAGTTGCTATCTTTAATCATAATATACAGGGTGGATTTTTGAGACATTACATTAAGGGCAGGTACCTTAACCGTTATAGTTACAGGAAAACGTTCCTGGGAGACCTGCCATAATTTTTTGAGATAATATGCTAAACTGCATTCACAGATTTAAGAAAAAGTTACCGTTAGCAAAAAAAAAATGCTAAAATACCAAAAAAAAATGTAATGCCAATCGATCCTATTTCATGTGAGGATCAAAAGACTCTATGGGACCATTGGTATGAGTACTCGAAACGACAGAAATGGTCAAAATCTTTTCCCATACATTTTGTACGGAAAAACGATACTTAAATCAAGTCGAAATATTTTTTTATTGCCAAATGATCTTATTTCTTACTGTGATCAAAATACTCTTTAAGGCCAACTGAAATTTGAGTACTAATTTGGTACGAGTTTGATCTAATGTTGACTGTGCTTGCGTGTAAAGCCGGTCTTGTGACTTAGGTAGGTACTGTAGTTTTTGTACTCAAATTTCAGTTGGCCTTAAAGAGAAATAGATCTTAGTCATAAGCTCAATTAGAAAAATAAACGGAAAAATTAGAACCATGTAGTTTGGATAGCACACACAAATTAAAATACTAAAAAAAAGATTGCATTCCATAGTTTTCATACAGGTGGTGGTAAAAATTAAAGTTAGTAAGATCAGTATATGGACCCCTTCGGGCAAGCAACTTGTGCTTTTTGGGACACAAATATTGTCAGCTAAAAGACGTAAAAAAGTAAAACAATTGATGGTTTAAAAATAGTGCGCTTTTTTGAAGAAAGTATATTTTGATTTGATTTGATTTAGGTACTTATACTGTGTGCAATAAGATTATCTATAGTACTTTATACTTTGTTACTAACCAGAGGGCCTACTCAAAAGGCCATTTTACTAAAATTAACGCTAGTAGAATAGAATGACAATATATGGGTTTGACAGGAGCTAAGCGTTACCTTATGTCATTCCCATACATTGTATTCTACTAGGCTTAATTTTAGTAGAGCCTGTATAAAAAGTCTGTTTACAGGGGTAATTTCAAAGGTAATTTTATTACCCAACTAGCGGCCGCCCGCGACTTCGTCTGCATGGAAAGTTTTTTTGCTATCCCTCGGGAACAATATTGTTTTTCGAGATGAAAAGTACCCTATGTCCTTCTCCGTACTTCTGAGAATGTATATGTAAAATTTCATGACTAAATCCCCAACCACCCCACCAATACCCATCTAAATAAATAAATATGTTTACAATTTTAATTTTGACAGTACCAACAGGGTTGCCAGTATAAGTTTTTATAAATAATTTAATAATTTCTCCTGTAAACAGACTTTCTAGACAGACTCTAGTATAGACATTTGAGTAGGGAGGCATGCTTGTTATTTTTCCATCAGCTAAAAACACGAAAGCAATTAATAGCTCATTCGTATTTTCGCTCACTGAAAATCAATCATTATCGAGCAAATATCGCTAAGGACCCAACGAGTCGTTTGTCAATCAGCTGTCGCCGACGACGGACGTCTGACGCACCTAACCTGTTGTTGGAGTTTAAAAATTTCATTATTATTATTATTATCTTGTCTTATCATTGCATTATTGTATTAATTTCTTGTTTGGAATTTACTAAGTAAGGTAATTTTATGGAAAACCTGTAATTGGCCTTGCTAGTGGTTAGAATTAGTACTTAGTAAAAATAAATTACTAAAATTCTAATACATAATTTTAATAAACCTTCTTGTGGATTTTTTAAGGGCCCAAAGTCTAGTATTTTACATTCCCTCGCAGTCACTGCTAGAAGATAGATAGCAAAACAGCTAAAAGTGGCCGTGTTTGACACGTTGGAATGACTGCAAAGGAATGTAGTGATACCCTTTTAAAATACTAGACCATGAGCCCTAAAAATGCCACGAAAAGTTTTATTAAAATTCTTGTGTATTTTCAATAACTTTATAGAGATAGGTATGTTTATGCGAAAACTTCTGGTTTTCGTTTCCGGAATAATGAATTGCAACCCGTCCATTATTCTTTTGTCATGAACTCATGATTTACCCACACATTTCCATCAACGCCGATGGTGTCACGAAAGGTTAGATTGATCGGTGCCATAAAAATAAAGATTGAATAATATATTATTTTATTACACAAAGTCTTACAAAAACGGTAGCTTGCACACAACGTCGAAAATTATGATGAAAACTGAAAACCACAACATTTTTGAAAAAAAAATCTTTTCATGAAACTGCGGGGGTCCCTTTTATTGCATATTAATAATCCTATTTTGAAAATCCATAACGTCTTGCCATAAACTTAAAATTTGCATAACAATTAGAATGTATATAATTTCAAAATAAATATATACCATTATATAGCATAACAATTAAAATCCATAGTTTAAATATCTATAATTATAAAAATTATAACTTTAAAATTCATAACATGAAAAGCATAACATAAACTACATATTGTATAGTGTCAGCCCTAGACCTAAATTGTGTTTTGTTTGGATTGATTATCGAAAATAATAGTTCGTTTGCGTGTAGGGTTGTCACTGGAGTTTTCCATACAAATACAAATCAAAACTTACGGGTTTAGTAGCAGCATTTTACCAGCGTGCTAGTAACACCACGCAATTTCAACATTGTTAAAGGATATCATCCACAATTCATACATTTTTGATCCAAATATGAAAGTGCCGGCCAAAAGACAGCAAAAGTGCTTTATTCTGATAGATTTTGTCCATCTAAGCATTTTTTATTATGGCACCGTTGCTGTAGCACCGCTTCACATTTGTGTCAAAATGTATCAAGAAATGCTTAGGCGGATAAAATCTATCATAATTTGCTCTTTTGCCAACTTTTTTACATTTTGTGCCAAAATGTATGAAAAAACAGACTTTTTGAACTTATTTAAAATCGAGTATAGCGGTGCTACAGCTTCGGTTCCATAGTAAGAAATGCTTAGGTGGACAAAATCTATCGGAATAAAGCACTTTTGCTTTTTGGCCGGCACCATAGTCCGGCACTTTCACATTTAGACCAAAATGGATGTAAGGTATCTGCTAAAATTATAATTCCATAAAGTCATACAGGGGTGCTCAACCTTCCCCGTAATTAAGCGCTGATATATCATACTGAGCTGGGATTAATTTAATTAATAAACTCGTTACGTCGAGTATGGCAATTTGGGCCCTTCTCCCGTTAGATAAAGTAAGTCTGTTAGGTTGACGACATCTGACTTTAGGGGGTGTAATTAGATTTATACTAGGATCATAAGGGTGTCTCGATGGGTGTGAAAATATGTATCTTTACGTAGATTGAATTATAATAACGGTAGTAATTTAAAGACCTGAAGCGATCGGTCTTGTTTGAATAAAAAATATTATAAAATCACAATATGGATTCGAACTGCCTCCTATTTTGTGAAAATCATTTTTACGAATGCAAAACTTAAGAACTGAAAGTAACCGAAAAATAAAAACTAGATAACTTTATAATGCGCCTCTTATTTATTAAAAAAAAAATTACTCATGCTACTACATAATCACTGTCAGTCAGTCAGCGGCACATCAGGTCACAGTTTTTTTTACCCAAATCTAATTTTACACCTCTGATTTTCTTAATTATAGTTTGTAGTGTAACTGTAACCAATCATGTAATCATGTACCTACAGGCGCGGTCGCAGCCTGAAATTTTGGGGGGGGGGGGGGGGGTCGCTAATAATAATACAATGAGTATCAGTAACAGGTTTGAATCCTATAGTTTTATTGATATAATATAAACACATATTGATAGCTATGAAAATTAGTGAATGAATTTTTGAAATCCGTTTAGAAATGATTGAGTTAAAAGGGTTTGAAGGAAATGCCAAGCTCAATGCAATATGTGCTTTATCGCGTACGATATAAGGTTCACGTCCATAGCGAAGACGTCAAAACTGTTTTCACAGTTAATCATATGGTGGCATTAGCTTTCTAATTAGCCATTAAAAAAAATCGTTACTGATCCTCATTGCTTTTTGTTAATTTTTTATGCTTTTTCTATGTGACATGTACGATTTGGGGGGGGGGGGGGGGGGCCATATCCCCTGTGACCCCCTCCCCCCCCCCCCCCCCCCCTTCGGACCGCGCCTGGTACCTATTGTTTACGATACCACCTTAGCAAATAGTATTGTTTAATACTTAGGTACTTGCATTTCCACCTTTTATTTAAGCTTCAATAGTGTAATGTTATCTAAGTAATTTTCGGTACTCATTGTCTAAAAATTAAATTTGAAAATATCATGTAATTATTGTAGTGACTGTTTGTTTCGTACCAAAAAAAATACTTAATCTCAAATTGATACGTTTTTTTTACAAGGTATTCAATCGAAGTCATTTCGAGGTTCTCCAATTTCTGACACCGTACATATTTTTTTGAAAAGAAAAAAATATGTGTTTCTTTTTTTTCTAAGTAATTTCTAAATAACAAATAGAAACATAAGACAACAATTTTGAAATTTTGTCAATTCTCAATAAGGGCTTTTCAAAATGTCAAAAAGCTGTAGGCTCGATAGATGGCGTTGATAAAAATGTATGTCTCAATGTATTTTTTTTACTAATATTCGAAGAGTTCTCAGGTAGGCAAGCAGATGTAACCCTAAATTTTTTCTCTTTGGGTAGATGTCAGCCAGCGAGCGCTTACTTGCCTCTTTAGTACAGGCCGTTGATTTCTAAAAGCCAATTTTGACACTTCTCTTTCCATCAACGCCATCTAGTGACGCAAATAGTTATTATATTTACTTCTTCTATTTACTTCTCAAGCTTACGCGCTCACTAGACATGAAATAAAAGACTTTTTAATGGACACTAGCGCGGTTTTATTGAAAGTACTTTGGTAATTAGTTGGTATTTGGTTTGATTTTTGGTTTTCCCGACGTTTCGGCACCTTTGCAGCTGCCGTAGTCACGGGGGACTGAAGCTACTGGTGAGCCTAACCTCAAGCGATGAATTTTTTTAAGACGTTCAGAAATTAATATTTTACATTTTTTATCTTTTTAATTGGTTTAAGTTAATTTTGTGATTTAATTAATGCTAAAGAGAGAGAATCTACTGAAACTACCACCATTACACAAAATTGGGAGGCCCCTCCAAGAAAGAAATGGCGAAATAAAACTTGGAGAGGAAAGCCGACCTCCGTCTTTTATATTTATTAATTTATTTGCAAAAGGAACTAACCGTATCATTAGATCTTGCAGTGTGTGTATGGGGCTTTAGCTTGTGAATGATGGGGTCCCAAGCTGGTGGAATTTTCCAACCATCATCTCTATTGAAATTAGGATATTTATTTCGATATTAGCCTCGCGGAGCATTCTAGGAATAAATCTACGTTCCTTAGCAAGGATTTGGGGTTTGTCAAATCTAATGTAATGGTTGGGCCCCTCAAAGGCGTGATCACACACTGCAGACTTGTTATCGCGCCTATGTTTCATGTCAGCTACATGCTCTTTAACGCGGGTCCCTATACTAGTTATTATTTTTATTTTTTATATGTCACTTTAAAGACCTAATCAGAACATTTTCGAAGCCGATTTATGTTTTTGTTTTGAACTAAATACTTTGAAAATTCTTTACTAAATCAATACTATCACCAATGGTAAAACCAGACACCCATTCCATTTATAATCGAATTACATCAACCGAATTTCCTCCCAAAACGAAAACGAGCGAACGTCTGCAGCAAAATCAAGGAAGCACGTACCTATCCCATTGACGCCAATCACAAAAGTAGCTAATTTCGTCGGCCTTACTTTCACGAGCTTCATTAACCTTGCACCTTATCAACAAAGGCATAAGATTGCTTATTCAAACGTTCGGCATTAAAATCTACGTGAGGATATGCTTCCGAATGTTCTTTCGTCGGCGGACGCGCGTGCTCCGGAATATAAGGAAAATAAATGATGCATTTGTCCGCGGGTAATTGAGTCTCTTATGAGGAAAATTTGTTTAACCCCAGTAACGGTTCGTTAGCGGCATTATGACTGGTTTTTGTAGAACTAACTTTTAGGTGATTTTTCGTGAATTTTTATTGCAAAATCAACGACCGTACTTAGGTATAGTCAGGTGAGGTAAGTGAAACATACTTTATTTTATTTTTATTTAACAAGGTGTAGTAAAGCTATAAAACTCGCAATTAAAGTAGCTGTATAGGCAATGTACTCCTAATTAAATCAGCCTTTAACGGTATGAATATAAATATCTAAAGACTTGCATTAAGCAACAAAATCACGAAAAGAATATAAAAGCTAAGAAGTGTTTCACTTACCCCTGACAAGGGGGAAGTGAAACAGTGGCCAAAATAGCTTTAAATATTGTGTCCATTTAATTAAAAACAGGACAAAAGGATCACGTTTAACCGTTAATATCCAAAATGTATCAAATTCTCATAAAATAGGGTCCAGTTTTAAAGATTTATCAAAAAAACATCGTGTTTTGCGTTTTGACATCTAATGAATTTCTTTTTGGTTTACTAGCTAGTTTAATGATCGCAGCGATATCTGTGCTGTATTAAGGGAAGTAATTCGTCATTCCTGCTTTATCGACACATCGCTATGAGAATAAACTACGATAGTTTCTTAGATATGGTTGGGTGTTTCACTTACCCCGGTGTTTCACTTACCCCACCTGACTATGCATCATTTGGTAAGATGTAGTGTAGCTTTTGTAATGAGAATGAGTATGTTCGTAACAAGTTTGATTTTGAATTGAATTGAACAAGCATCTTTTAATATTGTACACATAACGATAATAATACATATTGAGGTAATATCAACACGACTTGCCTACATTTAAACGAAGTTGAATTACAATCGAGTTGCCTAAACAAAAGCTCGCAAGATAAACCAGATCTTCTGTAAAGCTCTCGCTACAAAGAAACCGGCCATATTTTCCGTCGCCACATGTTCCTTGTAGCTTGTAGTATTATGCATTTATTTAGCTTATGGTTGGCACAAACTTTGAAAAAAAATAGAATAATAATTAGTTGGTGTTATTTAACTGACATTTTGTGTACAGTGGTATTTTCCGATTTATGCATCGAAATAAACAGTTTTAGAGAAAACACATCAGTAATTGTTGTTGGTTGGAGGTAAACAAATATTATGTTGGTCGAAGTTAACTTCCTAGTTAAAATAACTTAGATAGATGCATCGTTTATTCCTGCTCTTTAACACACATATAACATAATTTACATTAATAATTTAAGAATACAAATAAAACAAAACCTGATCTTATATAATATGTGTGCAGCAGCAACAGGGCCAAGGCTGCATAGTCTTCGCTGAAAGCAAAAAAAACGCAGATTTTCAGCCAACTTCAATACAGCAAAGATTGCTGCCTGCCTGTGTGCCTCAATACATAAAATTAAATTACAATGAGTAATTTTAAACTTTTAGATTTTTGCATTCACAATGCTATTTTTATATTAAGATGAATAAATAATGAAAAATATTAGAAAAAATCGACTCACCCGTAGCAACTCAGACGGGATTCGAACCCGCACCCTTAGGATTCCGGCCCAATGCACTTTTTTTTTCTAATATTTTTCATTATTTATTAATCTTAATATAAAATTAGCATTGTGAATGCAAAAATCTAAAAGTTTAAAATTATATGACTGTTTCACCTTAATTGATTGTTTAGCACCTGCAATGGGGCTGCTTTCGAATGTCGAAGTAATTCTCTTCACATTGGTGGGATGGCGCTGATCTTCAGCGGAAACGTAAAAAGTATTAGAAAATTTCGCCAAATTCATTAGTGGCTCGGTAGCATAATTGGTAGTGCATTGGGCCGGAATCCTAAGGGTGCGGGTTCGAATCCCGTCTGAGTTGCTACGGGTGAGTCGATTTTTTCTAATATTTTTCATTATTTATTCATCTTAATACAATGAGTAATTTTATCATTATTCTGCAACTACTGTCAGTATGTTTGCTAGAAAGCACGCTGCTGCACACGCAATATTTTTATGTTTCTAATGTCTAGTGAACTCTAAATTTAAAGTAAGTAAATAAATATAATTACGTAAAAGCATTTATTTACTAATTTTAAAAATGTGTAGTTACTTTGTAATAAAAAGTCTGAATGTTTTCTGAGACAGAAGCAGCGTTCAGCCGTATTCGAAAACGCTTCCGTTTTGTTGTTTTATTTTCACTTGATTTGTTGCGCTACGAGATGCTACAGTATATTGACAATAACTTAGTTTGGCCTGAGATTATCTATACGTAATATCAATGTGTCTACAATGTCTACTATATTACTTACTGGACACATTACGCATATATTTTTATTGAGAGTGTAGTGCCAGCCCTATCGTAGCGGCACGAGCGTTGACAGGTTTACGCGGTAGGCGGCGCGGGCGCAGGCGGGGCGCACGCACTATAGTACTGTTTCATGTCAATCTCTGGAAGGTTGTTGTGAAAATTGAACGTTTAAACTTTCTATTGTCTAAAACTACTTGCGAGCGTAACATTTAGAATCACCTTTTGATTTGCATGAAAGTAATATTTAAAGAGAAGTACACACGTCTACGTCTAAACTTTAAGTTATTACACCATGAATGCTTTCAAAGATATTAAGGTATTTTTGGTACTTAACTAAAATAATCGGAATAAAAAAGGCTAAACCTTATGTTCGTTAAAATGTACTGTAAATGTACTGTAAATTACAGTACGTCAAGATAAAGATGGGCATTGTGTTTTTGATTTTCTTGGAAATTACATTGACATTTATTTCGTTGCAATAAAGTTGAAATTGTAAATAGCTTGTAGGGCCAAACTCATCATCATATCAGCCGCACGACACCCACTGCTGTGTATAGGCCTCCCCCCCAATGATCTCCACGACGATCGGTCCTGCGCTGCCCGCATCCAGCGGCGCACCGCAACCTTCACCAGATCGTCGGTGCACCTTGTGGGGCCTACCCACGGAGCGTCGTCCGGTGCGCGGTCGCCCTTCCAGAACCTTTCCTCCCCAACGGCCATCGGTTCTTCTCGCTATGTGTCCAGCTCACTGCCACTTCAGCTGAGCGATCCTTCGAGGGATGTCGGTTACTCTAGTTCTCCTGCGGACCTCCTCATTTCTGATTCGATCACGCAGGGAAACTACTTCTTTTTAATTGTCTTTGTTATGTACGAGTAATATGTGTAGACGATTGTTTTCGATGTTTTCCGATACCCATCAATTCCTTATCTTGAAGTACTGTACAGTTTTAAAGATTTGATATTTAACCATAATTTAATCTTTCCAAAACCTTTGATTAATAAAATTCAACAGGTTATGGAAGATTAGTAAAGTATTAGAATAGAATAAAAAACCACTTATTGCTCAATTTGAAATACCTAAGCAGATGTCTGTACAACTGTACAAATATCATAACTTACATGGTAACCTCCTACCCTCCTCAAACTGTCAAATTTGACAGTTATTAGCTATTGTCACATGACGCATGTACGCAACGCGCACGCGCATGTGCAATAGCTAATAGATTTCGTCTTTGATTTATGAATGCTAAGTTCTTGAAACCAAACATAATAATAAATGGGATGTTGACGCACTAATTCCGGCCATGACAGTTCTTTTGTGGTGCACAAATAGATGGGAAGACATAAATAAGAACATTTATATAACAAAGGGTCTTGGTAATAATTAATCAATGACTAATATTTATTAGAGCGAAGACAACTGCCACACTGCCACAACCTACTTTCGATTGAAAATATTAAAAGTGCGTAGTCAAATGTGCGTTCAGATTTATTTTACTTCTAACAAGTGCATTTTTTTCATTTTTGACTACTTTTTTAACTGCAAAGAAATTCAATGGTAAGATTTTATCGGCGTTAGCTTCGATCTTAGCATGTTTTCGACGTTCCATTATGTGGGATTTACACTGGTGACTAAAACCGCACGACTTTTCCCGCATGGTGAAAATATACCTTCCATAGGAATGGATTAGGAAAATACCAAATTACGCAAATCAATATCTATAAAATGCTTATTCAATTTCATACAGAATAGAAATAATACTAGTTCCTAAACACGTAGAAAACACCATAAATTTCCCGTAACATTTCCATCGTTGTTGCAAACGTGGCAGCAACAAGTTGCGTGCTGTGTCGGCCACGAGGCAACATGTTCCTGTAACTAATGCCCGACACGAGTACGGTGGCCGTTTCGGATAACTCACTGGGACAAGGGTTACCATATGACAGGAAATTTCCTGACATGTCAGGAATTTAAGGCATCCGTCAGGAAAACGGAAAAAATTGAGTTGTCAGGGATTTTTAGAATACCAAAAAGTGTAAGTACTTAAGAGCCCGTAGGGTTTTTTTGCAGCTATCTCGCTCGCACATTTCATGTTTTCTCAAAATTTCTTAGCAATGAGTGCGTATTTGAAAAATGTGTCTTGGCCAGTTTTCGCAATATAAGATTACAGACATTTTAAAAAATATTTCAGTTTTTTGTTGCTAAAGTAGAAAAAGTTGTCGTTTCTAACAGTTATTTGAACTGGAAAATACGATAACTTTTTGTACTTCAACAACTCGAAACTGAAATATCTGTTGAAATGTCTGTAATCTTATATTGAGAAAAGTGGCCGAGACACATTTTTCAATTTGGTGAGAAAAAATATCGTGTAAATTTAGGCGTACAAAGTGTGTAGGTACTGAAAAGTCAGGAAATCTCATTGATCTGGTAACCCTAACTGGGACACTTTGCATCTGTTCTACTTTAACAAATAGTACCTACTTAACCTTAGGTACTGATGTTACAAAAGGGAATTTGTTCGGAAATTCATAAATTTTTCAGTAAATTTTCCTTCGTCCTTTTCATTTTGTTTGTATGAGGAAATACAAAATAAGGAGCTCTTTCTGTAATGTAAAAGTTTATTTAAAAGCACCTCAAAGAAAAGGCTAATTTAATTAGGCAACTACCTACTAAATTTAATTACCTAAAAAAATATGAAGGCTTTTTTATTAAATTGTCTCATTTTGACTTTGAAGCAATCTTTCCTTTAGTGCTGCCTTTTTTAAATTCTTTTAATGTAGTAGAATGTAGAGCTTAAGTTTTCGGTGTAATTATTTTTTTTAATTATTTGGTGCAAATATTTATTTTATGAAAAAAAATAAAAATAAATAAATGATTTAAAAAGCCCTTAGTGTTTTCCTTCGGTAACAACGACGATAATTAGCATCCGGAACGCATTTCTGTAATAAACATGCATAGGCACAGAATAGTTATAAGTACTACCGTACAGAAAGGAAACTTTCTGCCCCGCCCCACAATCAATTACCTCACCCCACCCCGCGAGTTCGTGTGCCGAATCGAGTGCTCGTTTAGTCGTGTTTGTCAATGTCAACTAATTTTTATATTCAAAGCAATGCGTCGTAACTTTTTAGTCGTGTTTGTCAACTGTCAACTTATTTTGATATTCAAAGCAATGCGTCGTAACTTTAGTTACCAAAAAGTTCGTATTATGATTTGTATACCGCTCGTACAGCTTAAACTGCACGGTAGCCCTAGACTCACACACACAGTTGCGCGTGTACAAAAACGTCATCTGACGTCATCTGTTTATAATGGCGCGATTGTATGGAGTGTCCGGGGTGTGGCATAGGTACCTTTTTTATTAGTTCATTTAAACACGAGGCCGCCTCGTGAGGCCGAACAATAATGGAAAATTTATTGTGTCTCATTTTGTCTGGTTCCAAAAATCCTAATATTTTTGTCTCTTTCCAGAATGCAACTGCAACGGGCACGCGCGCCGCTGCCGGTTCAACATGGAGTTGTACAAGATGTCTGGCCGCGAGTCGGGCGGTGTCTGCATCAAGTGTCGACACTACACCGCCGGCAGACACTGCCACTACTGCCGCGAGGGGTACTATCGAGACCCTAGCAAGCCCATCTCCCATAAGAAAGCATGCAAACGTAAGTACCGCCACCAGTATAAGTCTACAGCTTTAGAAGGTACTCAAGGTACATCTAAGTAAGCAAGCATACACACATCATACCTTGTTAGTTTCGCCGTCCGCTTTTGAGCAGTATATAATTGTGTCTGCATTATAACCTCTTTAACCGACTTCCAAAAAGGAGGAGATTCTCTGTTTTACTGTATATTTGTTTTTTTTTGTGTATGTCCACCGATTACTCAAAAACGGCTGAACCGATTGAAATGATTCAAACGTTATTACATTAGGTAAACTCCCAAATTGGTCCTATTTATTAAAATTTGGAAATCGGTTCAGTACGTGTTGTTCTTCCTGCCACGACCATTGATGATTTTCTCAAATCTTTTAGGTGGTAAAAAATAGCTTGGATTTTCTACTATTTATTACCCCTGTTTTGAAATTTTTTACCTACTAGATCTAGGAGATACACTGGTCGTGCTGGAAAGAATGCTTCCTAACACGACCTTGTAGACTTCCGTGTTATTCCTGCATTTCAAAACGGCATAAAATAGCTTAAGCCGGCTCCACACTCGCGCGCGAACCGCGGCCGCGAATCACGGGCGCGGTTCGCGCATGAAAACGGTGCGAAAAATATAGCCCTCCAGACTCGCGCGTGAACCGCGGCCGCGAATCTCGGCAACATTAGTTCGGCACACAAGTCCTTTGACGCGGACCAAAAAACCGCCACCGGACGGGGAATGCCGCGAAGCGCGAACGCGAAGCCGCGAAGCCCATACGCTAAGCCGCGAAACCCTCCACACTCGCGGTTCGCGGCCTTCGCGGGCTTTCGCGGCGCGAGTGTGGAGCCCTCTTTAGAATATTTACTATTTTTTACACCTATTTAAGAATTTCCTACTAAAAGGATCATAGAGATACGAAGGTCGTGTTGGTAAGAATACCTCTGTAGCACCACCAAGCTTAAACAAATTTTAATTCAGGGATTTCAAAACGGTATAAATAGCTTAGAATATTTACTATTTTTTACACCCATTTTGTAATTTCTTACTATCATGTTCATAGAGATACGAAGGCCCTGCTGGAAAGAATCACTTTCGTGTCGTGTTCTATGATCTTGATAGTACGAAATTTCAAAATTGGTGTAAAAAATAGTAAATATTCTAAATCATTTTATACCGTTTTGAAATTCCTTAATTAATAATAGTTTAAGCTTGGTCGTGCTACAGAGGTAATCTTACCAGCACGACCTTCGTATCTCTCTATGATCCTTATGGTAGGAAATTCTTAAATAGGTGTAAAAAATAGTAAATATTCTAAGCTATTTTATGCCGTTTTGAAATGCAGGAATAACACGGAAGTCTACAAGGTCGTGTTAGGAAGCATTCTTTCCAGCACGACCAGTGTATCTCTTAGATCTAGTAGGTAAAAAATTTCAAAACAGGGGTAATAAATAGTAGAAAATCCAAGCTATTTTTTACCACCTTGATGACCATTGATGATTTGAGAAAATCATCAATGGTCGTGGCAGGAAGAACAACACTTCAGTACTTTTCAAGTAATCTTGAAAAAAGCACGAAAATAGTATGATTTTGTGTGAATTACCTCGATGATAATGGTCGAAGAAGTCGGTTTATTGTTTTTTTTTAATAATTTTTTATCTACTTTATTTGACGTAACTTTTCCGGCGGCATCACTGACGTCCATTATACAATTTGTATTATAATGGACGTCAGTGGGCGGCAAACATTGTTATTTATTACTGCTGAAAGCTGTGCTACTAATAGGTATGTAGTTAAGTTAGGTACTCTGATCAAGCAAACCTTAAGCTCATTTTCCACCTTAATAAAACATAAAAACCTGGCTTCAAAAGGGATGTTTAAAAGACTATACTGATCAAAGCTTTTTGAAAAACAAATTACCAACCAAGTACTCGATTAAAATTAAATGGTCAATTCACAAGAAAGAAAGTTAAAAATTGCTCCAGAATGGAAAATCAGGAATGTGTTTGCAAAAGTCCGATTGTTAAAACTTCCTAACGAGCCACTTTACTTTTTGTTGATGTGATGTTAAAGCGAATACGGTTACGTGAATCAAATAATAAAATAACTTTAAAAAAATTAGTATGTCTGTAGTCTGGGTCGGTAATAAGTACGAGTTATTAAAAACATTCTTCTTAGCAATATTTCAAAACTAGCGGCCGCCCGCGACTTCGTCTGCGTGGACAGTTTTTTTGTTATCCCTCGGGAACTGTATGTTTTTTCAGGATGAAAGGTACCCTATATCCTTTTCTGTACCCCTAACAACGTCTATGCAAAATTTCATGATGATCGGTTCAGTAGTTAAGACGTGAAGGCGTAACAAACAAACAAACAAATAAACAAACAAATAAACAAACAAATAATATAATATTGATTGTTAGTAGGAAGTTAATTAATTACATTAACTGTTATAAATAGTCAAATAAACAAAGAGATTAATTATTATTATTTTTACTTTTTTCAATTTTACTCATGAAATTGTTAAAAAAAAATATTTTTAATTACACTAGCAACACTAGCGCAATTAATTTTCTGCAGTCGAGAGTTTATAACTAAACCATTTAATTGCTTTGCATTTTCAATTATATTGATTTCTATGAGAAAACCATACTCCTCTTCCGAGCAATGGAAAAGAAATACTATTTTCTTTAATAACTTATTATGTTATTGTTCAAATTCTAACTTTCATAAACAACGATTTATGATTTTTTAGGGTTCCGTACCTAAAGGGTAAAAATGGGACCCTATCACTAAGACTCCGCTGTCCGTCTGTCTGTCACCAGGCTGTATCTCATGAACCGTGATAGCTAGACAGGTGAAATTTTCACAGATGATGTATTTCTGTTGCCGCTATAACAACGAATACTAAAAACAGAATAAAATAAATATTTCAGGGGGCTCCCACCCATACAGCAAACATGATTTTTTGCTGTTTTTTGGTACGGAACCCTTCGTGCGCGAGTCCGACTCGCACTTGACCGTTTTTTTATATTTAAACGCAACATCGCATAGAGCTATAAACGGCTTTATGAAACAATAAAATTGTTTAGTTTATTCTAAACACGTGGACATTTATAAGTTGAAAGACTTCGGTTAGAGCCGTCTAATCATGTTTTAACATTAAACATGTCGTAAAAACCGTAAAAGGTAGCGTTATGTAATACTTTTATAATACCGCCAATTATTATATTCTGTGATATCGCTTTATATTCTTTTAATAGGTACCTACACATTTTCCTTTACAATTTGTCATTGATGAATATCGTTTAAGCTAGGGTTTCCTAGGATGACGGTGCCGTTATATTACGGCCGTAATTTAGCGGTGTAGAACGTTGTCTATGTAAGTAAATAATACGGCGCGGTTTCTGACGTTACGATGTCGCCATATTGTTTACATAGACAACATTCAACGCCGTTTTATTACGGCCGTAATATGACGGCACCGCTATCCTGGGAAACCCTAGCTTTACTCAATATAAACGATATTAAGTAGTATATAGGTATACGTAGAATGTAAGAAAAGGCAAAAAAACGCGTTGAAAAATAAATATTGTAATACATAATACTAAATTAGCACTGAAATGTAAGCGGTTTTCTATGAAACTCTGCAAATTAAGTCATAAGTAGGTACAATAACCGGAGCCTGGGAAACAGGCTCTATTATAGGGTATTTACATAGACTGACTTTGGCAGGCGACTTTAGTCAATTAGCGCTTAATCGCTTGTAAAATATAATCGCAAACCTAATTTCAATTAGGTGGCAATCCGATTTTACAAGCGATTGTCGATAAAAAGCACTAATTGCTAAAGTCGCCTTCCAAGTTGCCGTGTAAATACTCCATTATATGCATTTGGTTGCACTAAGTGACGCACTTGTACAGACAGCCACGCATGGATTTTTAAAAACATACCATTTGAGCTACTTTTTAACGCGAGGTCTACATTTCACGGAGTCACTGGTAGTACCTAGATCAAAGTAGAAAAGCCTTGTATGCAACAAAACAAACTCTAGACCTAGAGCTAATGCTGCCGTCCATACACTATAATATGCCGTTATCTGCAAAAATGACATTTCGAGATATTCGCGTTTTAATTAAAAATCGTCGCCGTTTGAAAACTATGTAACCGATTTCAAACTTTGATATATCACTAAATAGGTATTTTAAATAACCTCTAGGTGAAATTATTTTTAAAACTGTATGTAGAGCTATACTTAATATTGATTTCAAAGGATATACTCCCCATCAGCCATTTTTAATGTCCCCACTGCTGGGGCACAGGCTTCCTTATGGGTGGTAAAGAGAGTGGGCCATAACCCACCACGCGGGCCCAATGCGGATTGGTGGGTGTTAACGACTGCAAATGCAGCCGGGACCAACGGCTTAACGTGCCTTCCGGAGCACGGAGGAGCTCGAGATAATAAATTTTTGGTCACCCATCCCATGACCGACCCTTGCAAACATTGCTTAACCGCCGCAATCGTTGGGCCAGGCGCTAAACCACTGCGCCACCGAGCTCCTCGATATACTTGACTACAAAACAGTTAATTATATTTTAACCACATGAAAGTTTGGTAGAATACTTAACGGAAATTAAATTACGGGGAAGGTTAAGTGCACATTTGTTATAAAATGTTAACCGCGTTATAGCTATGGAATCGTAATTAACGGCATTATAGCATTGTATTCTTATATATGTTGATCAAATAACGGCGTTTTTCGCGTCGCTATCTCAGGTAATTAAAAAGATAGAAAATATCATAATCTATAATATATCTAAGTGAGTTTTTTTAAAGACATAAAAATAAAGTAGCTTTAAAAGTACCCAAAAACTGCTTACTCATAAAACGCGAATGACAATCCGGAAATGGCGAAATAAAACAAAACATTGGACCCTATAAAAACGGGAATGGCTTCGATAGTGTGGCACCATAAACAGGGTTGGGGCAATAGGCCCCGCGGGGTTTGGGGCTATTTTCACCCGGGCCATTTGTACCCGGGTATTGCAGCTCGTGATTGGGTCACGATGTTTTGGCAGCGCGTTGAGAAAATAGAGGGTGCTATGATAGATGATGGGGTGGAATCGGTTTCGTGGAGTCTTCTGCTTTTGGTAGATTACTTGGATATTGTCACTTGTGCATGAGAGGTATTCATATTCAGGTTTTGTTGAATGATACTCAAAATAAGATTGTTTTACCCTTTTGTTTAGATAATCAATAATCGTCAGGTGGAGAAAGAGAAAGTAAAATCATTATCCTACTTATATTATAAATGTGAAAGTTTGTGGGTTTGGATGTTTGGATGTTTGTTCCTCAATCACGCAAAAACTTCTGAACGGATTTGGTTGAAATTTGGCACACAGATATAAGATAGCCTGGATTAAAACATAGGATACTTTTTGTCCCGATATTCCTACGGGAACGGAAACCACGCGGGTGAAACCGCGGGCGGCCGCTAGTTATGTTTTAGATGTAAAAAAATAATGTTCAACAACTTTATTAAAATCAACAGAATTTGGCAGTGTCGAAAACTTAAGATGAAAAGCAAAATGTGTTTTTAATTTAAGAGTTTAGTCCGAAACTTTTCAACCCTTCTTTCCACTTTAAATTCAAAGCAACATCAGCGAAACAAACTCAGTTTACCATCCAATACTAGTTTTGTTTACCCTCTCCCCATAACGAGCACATAAAAAGAGCACGCTAGTACTATTTCTCATTCATTGGTCGCAATAAAGTAGGGCCGCGAACATATTTCGCACCTCGGAATTGCCCGGGTCCGAAACGACTGACTTTTCACCCGGGTGAAGTAGTGTATTGATGAGTCAGAAGGTTCGTTTAATATTATTGGGTGTTGTGTTTTCCTGACTGAGTGAACAGGTTTTACATATTGGAGATTTTTTTACTTATTTTATGTTGCTGTGTGCAATTGACAATTCTATATCGAAATAGTTAATTTGTTATAGGTAAAGTATTTTTAGAATATCTATGGTTTCTAAAAGTATCAGTACTATTCGATATTTTTGATGAATGAGCCACTTACATTCACTGCAGGGCGCGATATTTTCCAAAGAGTCGGCAAATAATGTGTGAACTTGGGTGAAGGTTACACAAAAATTAATATTTTGGGGGCTTTTCAATTCTTCGGCTTTGGTTATAATGACCAAAGTTCCCCGGCTAGATTCTTTCATATAACGAATGACAAAAAAGTTTGGCAAGCCAACTGAACATTCTGTAGTTTGTTGTTTTATTGCATAGATAGACAATATAAACGGAAATGGGCGACCCTCGGCCGGACACCGCATTCACATAATTGAGTTCCCGCCAGAAAGCCGCCAAGTGGCCGGTTAAATCTGGCCCGGTTCAATCTCCGAAGTCAATTCGGGGTCGGGGAGTACCAAATATTACCTTTGCATGAGTTGATACAAAATAAAATACTTTTACATCATACTGCTCGGCAACTAGGATTTACTAGTATAGTAAGAGGCCGTGTAAGTTGGCATGTGCAACCATAAAGTTAATATTACCTTGTGCAACACAGTGCATTGTTTAGATAGAACGTTCCATTTTCAAATCACTTTACAATTCAAGCATGGGTGAATGCTTTAATTGTAAAGTAACTTTACAATTCAAGCTATGTCAAACTCCTTAGTGAACCAATTTCTTTTCTTATAAAATGACGAAACTTGTTACTAAAAAAAAAACTATGAAAATTCAAGCTATGCAAAACTCCTTGGTCAAACAATTTTTTTTTCATAAAATGATAACATTCGTTTTAAAAGCGCGAAAAAAAATTAGCCGTTTTACATTTCGATGGAGTAGGCATTTTACTTTTGTATGGAACAGCAGATTTTTTTTCGTGATTTTTCCCATAATGAAAGTTGTTCAGTTTGATGGTCTGATCAACCCCACGAGAGGTTTTTAATGAACGAAAAATATCATTGTCAATGTTTTATTTACCTCGCATGAATGATGTAAAGTAGTATGCTTACCTCGGTTGTAAGTAGCTATCACACCCTCGAACTATATTCGCCCTTGCTCGCTTCGCTCGCTCGGGCGTCTAAATATCTCGGGTGCACTCGATCCATTAGCGCCCTTTGCGAGCTGCGCTCGCACGGGCGCCAAATTGGATCTTGTTCTGTAATAGCTCACTTACGTCCCTTGTGTAACAAACTACTATTATAGTACACCTGCTCGGAAAGTACCTTGATACTTTATCAAATTTACGGTAGAAAGTACGTCATTGCATATTGAACAAATATGCGGGGAGAAAACGCATCTGAGCGGGAGAGAAAAGTGTATGAAAATCCATTTCTTACGTGGTTTTTCTTTTTTAATTTTGGGTAAGACTATGCGCCGGTAACCTAAATATCAACAGCCAAAAATTTTTTACAGTGAGTTTTTATCTCCAAGTTCGCAAAATGACACTGGCCACTAGCTGTGTGTCGGATGGTGTCGGGCTGGCAGTGCGACCCTGCGGCGGCAGGATAAACAATTAGAAAAAAGAACATATGAAAATTGCAGACGCCTTGAGGATTTAGTTTAGATTTAGTTTTTTATTTTCCTCGTAGGTGTAGTATAAAGCACTATGTATCACTCGAGAGAAAGTGCGATTCCCGATCTCGGGCGTTTTAAAGCCCTCGCCTACGGCTTGGGCTTCAAACGACACCCTCGACGGTAATCGGTCTCTTTCTCCTCTCGGTGAACAATGTACTATTTTGTAGTGTCTATCGTCAAGGAAGTGCAGTCTCTGTCAAACACCTGGTTCATAATTCCTAGACTGTTCAAGATACCAATAAATGACGCTTTATGCTAAGACTAAAATCGCTATTCAGTCTTCTTGGTCTACTATCCATCCTTCTTTTCCTACATACTATTATTAAAGATCTATTATTCTACATATTACACATTTATTGTTCGTGACTCTGCCTGCTCTAGAAACTTTAAAAGGAAAATCTCCAGTGTTCATCATTGAAATGTATGTTTCGATGGTGTTCATACAATAAAACAGAAACATTATATTTCCTTTTCCAATCTCACTTTCAGCACAACATAGAAAAGAAATGGAAGGATCATTGCCACAATATCAAATAATATAAATCTACTCGATTTGTGGCAAATGCGGGTTCTATCTCCTTCGATATTTATTACTGTGAAAAGATCCTTTTCATGAATGAGGCGACTGAAGTAAACTAGTTGCTATCATTTTTAGGGTTCCGTACCAAAATAGTGAAAAGGAACCCTTATGGCGTGACTCAGTCTGTCTGTCCGACAGTCACAGCTGGATATCTCAAGAACTACTAATGCTATCAACTTGAGAATTGTTTTAGGTGACGTTTCGCAACAGGGACTGAAAGGGGATTTTGAAGGAAAATAAAAAAAAACCGTCCGTCGGTCCCCTTATTTCTCCCCCCTTATTTCCCCCCTTATTTTCGAAGTTTGCATAAAATCTGTATTTTTTCTATGTGATAGAAGTTTATGTAAAGATTATAGAAATAATAAAACGATTGCACGGCACGCCGCGCTTACACACACCGCGACTATAACGCCTATTGTGAAAGCGTGCTTAGGGCACTGCTTTATATGCGGTCAGTGGCTGGACTGGGTTACTGTGTACTGACCCCGTATAATCAGGCATAAGTCTGAACAACTTATCTTGAATTTTTTACATCATAATCATGCTGAAAATGTCAGCCGTAAAAACAAACCGAATCAATGTCTTTAAATTCCGTTTTTATTGTTGTGCAGCCTGCGACTGTCACCCAGTGGGTGCGAGCGGCAAGATCTGCAACCAGACAAGCGGGCAGTGCCCGTGCAAGGACGGCGTAACTGGTACTACCTGCAACCGCTGCGCCAAGGGCTTCCAGCAGTCCAGGAGCCACATTGCGCCCTGCATACGTAAGTATAACTTAACACTTACAACAACTGCAACCACACAAGCGAGCAGTGCCTGAGCAAAGATGATTGCATTGTAAGCACCACCTGTAATGTAACCGCTGCGCCAAGGGCTTCCAGCAGTCCAGGAGCCACATTGCCCCCAGCATACCTACGTAAGTTTAACTTTACACTTACAACAACTGCAACCACATAAGCGAGCAGTGCCCGAGCAAAGATGATTGCGTTGTTAGCACCACCTGTATTAACGGCTGCGCCATGGGCTTCCAGCAGTCCAGAAGCCACATCGCGCCCTACATATGTTAGTATAACTTTACACTTACAACATCTACAACTAGACGAGCTGGTAGTGTCCGTGCAAGAACGGCGTCACCGGGACAACCTGCAACCACTGTGCCAAGGGCTTCCAGCAGTCCAGGAGCCAGCAGCAGAGTTTTCCGAGGAAAACGGTCGAACTCCAACCCGTTTGTCAAGCGTGAAGGTTATGGCAAAATCCTCCCAGGGGAGAGCCGAATGTCCTGCAGTGGACTATAATGGGCATCCAATATATATGGTGGCATCTACCTACGTCGCACATACCACAACACACGGTACAACAACGAGTCATCACCGTGTTCCACTAGATGGCGTTGATATCAACAAATGTATGGAAACGACGAAATAGTACGGAAACCTACATCTCGGTGACGAAGTTCTCTCAGAGACTCAGCATATACAACTTCCAACCATCATCAGTTGGACCGCGGTGCCCCTTGGGCTAATTAATACTACCCATCCCGGAGGAAAATTCTAGCCACCTTCATACTATTCCATACACAATCCCCTATAAGCAATTTATGAATATAAATGCTGATCATCATTTGTTTTGTGTGCAGGTATCCCTCGCGTGGTGACGGCGGTGCAGGCGATGGAGGCAGTGGACGGCGAGCCGGGCCGCGGTAAGTAGTAAGTGGCTCCATTGCACTCTCGCCCCACTCACACCGCATGCGTGCTCCGATCACGATCCAACCACAAACTATTAATAAATTCAATAATATTTATTTTATTAATAAATTTTTGGTAAAAGCTTTTATTGCGGACAGTACTTTTGTTCGCCATATTTTCATGTTCTGTGATTGGCTCACAGACCATACAATACGTGAGTTAACATCTGACATCTAGTCAAAATTTTGATAACAAGGTACAATTTTCTTGCTGTCAAAATAAACACGCTTTTGATTTGATTACAGACGGACAGGTGTAACTAAACAAAAACTTGTAAAAAGAAAAAATTTGTCAGGGTGGAAAAGCTTTTCTCATAATATTTTACGAATTCATTAAAAAGCACTTACTTAAGCTATAAACAAAACCAACTAACTTACATGCTTTAAACATTTCTAATGCAAGAGTTACTTTCATTCCACAAGACATCGTGATCGGGGCAAATGATTGGAGTGTACGCCATATAAATGTATCTATCATTAATAATTATAAATATATATTAATAATAACAGTTGTGATATTTAGATAACAGTGCATACACTCTGATCTACTTTTGTTGATTTGCACTTTGAAAAAAAAAATACTTAAGCCTGATTCATATCAATTTCCATTCTTCAAAATTAAGATTTCATAACTATATTTTCTAATAACTAATTTTAATTCTTGATCTTCAATAATTTGTATGAATCAGTCTTAAGCTTTTATTTTGAACGTCACGTTTATTCTGAAATTCATAACTTATTCATTTAAAAAATGTTTTTACAAATTATTTTCGCTTGTTTTTCATCTTCCATCATCATACTCATGAATATTTTATTGTTTTGTTTATCAGAGCCGAAAACAGGTAAATTCCTTCTTTTCATACCTTCTTATAAAAGATTTCATTAAGTATTCTGTTTTCGATTTTATTCATTATTTTGTAAAATTCGTAATTTCCTTCGCTATACGAAAATACTTTTCTTAAACTTTTCAAGCCTTTAACATTGTTGTTTTGTATTTTCCTAGTTTAAAAAGTATTTTTTTTTCAATATTCCTTAAACTAAAGCTACAGATTTAAAACAAAAGATATTAATAGCAAGCTTAATGTTGGTGATTTTAAATTGTAACAAATTGTAAAAAAATAACGTTATCTTCAAAATATAAACAGCATAAACTCACCTTTTTAAAAAAGTACAGAGAAGGCCAAAAGTGTTTTGTCAAAGTGTTTTTTTTATTTATTTTGGTTATAAGTAGTTGTCAAATTGTTTTTTTTTCTGTTTATTTTGGTTAAAAGTAGTGTCGTAACTGTTAACGTCGTATGTTTCCGTTCAGCAGCGGATCAGTGCGGGCGGTGCCGCGCCGGCGCACGCACGCTAAACCTCAACAAGTTCTGCAGCCGCGACTACGGTCAGTTCTAGCAATATTTTGACTGTATTTGTGTATTTTATGGAGTTCGACAGTGGTTTAGCGCCTGGCCCGGCGGCTGCTGAGGTTAAGCAAGTTTTGCAAGGGTCGGGTCATGGGATGGGTAAAATTTATAATCTTGAGCTCCTCCGTGTTTTGGAAGGCACGTAAAGCCGTTTGCCTCGGCTACACTTCTAGTCGTTAACACCCACCAATCCGCATTGGGCCCGCGTGGTACGTTATGGCCCATCCCCCTTATCCACTCATTAGTAAGGCCTGTGCCCCAGCAGTGCGAACAATGAAAATGTTTGATGGTCATTTGTGTGTTTTGAGTTGTTCAGAACACTCCTTTTTACAATACTAACTTTTAAGCTACGAAGACGAAACTGTACAGACTGCTCAAAAAATATGGAATTGACCTATTTTTGATCAAGTATGTTAAAAGCTGATGCGTTTTTAGACATTATTAGGTATTCTTCTTGTCTTCTAAAGAGGCCAGTTTGAGTGAATGTAAGTTAGAATTAAAAAATATTGGAGGATTTAAGCCGTTTTCAGAGATTTCTTATTGAATAAAGTAGATTTTCTCCCAAAACCGGAGAATGTCGTAAATCTGTAACATTTCAAAAATGAAACGGTCAAGAGGCTCTAAAATTTTTGTTTATCTTATAGAAAACTTTTCATTAGGTACCTTTTGTAATCTCAATAGAACTTGTGTGCAATTTTTTAATTCTTTTTTTTCTCCCCACAGTCATAATGGGCAAAGTGGTAGGTCGCGAGGCGCAGGCGCAGGGCGGCGGCGCGGGCACGGGCGAGTGGGCGCGACTGACGCTGAGCGTGCAGGCGGTGTACAAGCGCGGGCCGCGCTCGCGCCTGCGCCGCGGCGCCACCGCGCTCTACGTGCGCCCGCGCGACCTCGCCTGCAAGTGCCCTAAGCTCAAGATCAACAAGTAAGATACACATCTAGGCCCACTAGAGTCGTAGCTAGGAGCTGGCAAGGGTGCAACCCCCAGGGAGATGAATGTTAGGAGTGTGGGAAGCACTAGGGGGGCTTTTTTGATCACAAGTAGGTATATCAAGACTAGGATACGATGCGATGAAGTTTTCCACTTAGAACACTGAGAAGTATCCACAACATAGCTTCCCTACTTATAGTACTGTACCGACACAAAATTAACCTCATCAAAAGTCATCACCATACGAAAGCCACTTTAATTATTATGACTTCAGCAGAGACATAAAATAAAAGGATTTTCTTGTCCCACAGATCATACCTAATCCTAGGAGTGGAAAAAGATGGTTACTCATCAGGACTACCAGGCTTAACAGTTGGGGAGCGAACCTTGCTCCTGGAGTGGCGCGACGACTGGCACCGGCGCATCCGGCGGCTGCAGCGCCGCGCCGTCAACTGCCACTAGCCGCCATCTTGAAAACCAAGCCAGACCAAGGCGCGTGAGCGTACAGCAAACGATTAAAGCTTCGTACAAACTGAGGCGAATTCCGCGCTACGCGGAACGTGATTCGCTCGCGCCGATTGCGTCAGCTAACTTGTATGAAAGTGTTCACAGCTGCAGCGGAATATATGCGGGATAGTGTCTAAATTTTCAGAATGCCGTTAAACCATAGATATGCGTTGAACACACAGCTTATGGGCCCATTTTCTTCTTTTCTTCCTCACATCTTGAGATTCTTCTTCAGTTAATGCCAATAACAACAAAACCTCAGCTTCGATATCAAAAGACATGTTTTCCTATTGAGAAAACCATAAATAATGACGTGCGGGACTCGCCTCAGTTTGGGAGGCTAAGCGAGCGAGCGAATCGCGCAGATTCTTGTCCCGCGTTCAGCGCAGGATTTGCCTCAGTTTGCACGAAGCTTTAAAGTACGCAGAAGGTATGCAGCCATGAGGCAGCATGCAGCCATGCAGCCAAGGGCCTCAAACGTATTCTTGTAATTCGACCGTAAGAATCCGTCTTTGTTCCGTGCAAAATGTGAATTGAAGTAGTTGTTTTAACTGTTACTGCCAATATACGTGCTGTCTAATAATAAATCTCATTAATAAAGTTTTACTAGTTCGAGTAAGTAACACCACAATATTAACGTCTGTTTTTATGCCAAAAATGCAATGTTTGTTCGTAATTTACACGAACTTCCCTTCCTAGGATTTTGTTACAAATGTGTACATGATTAATATTATTTATTTGAATAGATTAATAATTAATTGTAGATCGAAGTGATTCGTTCCATTACTTGCATTTTTGTATAAGTGTTTTTATATTGAAAATGCGCATGTTTATATTTGTTTTAAGTACAACAGGCCACTTTGTCGAATGACACCACCTGTCAAAATATCCCATCAAGGGTGACACCACCGAGTGTTTTGACAGATGGTGGGTGTTGTGTCGACGACTGTACAATTTAGATCTAGGTCATAATGTAGATGGTTCATCTCCATATAATAGTCACAATGGTTTAACGTACCTCATTTTTATTAATTAAACTTAACTGATAAGGGTTGCATATTTAATTTAAATAGTTACTAGAGTTAGATTTTCTACATTGTACGACGCTAATACGAAGATAACATGTTTAACTGAAACTTAATATTTTCGAATAATTTTGTAAGTTATAATCTTGCCAAAGTACCGTTGTCGCTAACTGTACAGAATAGGTACTTAATTTTTTCTGGTTCGCAAATGTTGGTGGGAGTTTTGAGCAGAATGTGTAGCCTAACTGGAGGTATGTACAGTATTATTAGCTTTACTAAGTTATAATGTTATTATGTAAGGATCTTTCGCTTTAAAAGAGTGCGTGCTCCAACTCGGGCGTGTAATCATTTGCAATTGAGCTGTCAGTATCGATCATGCTCAAGTACAGTTAGGTGAACAATGCTAAACCAAATTGACGCACGCTCGGATGATTTACTATCATTCGCCTGCAATCATCGGACATATAAAACGACAAGTCGATCGACATGGAGACGCGATAACTTGTCGAAAACTTTATTTATTACCGTTTTTAACTGTTAGGAGAAAAATATTGTATCTCCAGAATGAAATGTAAGTCAATTCTCAACAACCATTGATTAATTACTCGTACTATGCGTACCAAAATAGTAATCTATCGAAAAAACAAAATTTAATTATTTTTTGTAGTTTTTAAGAGGAACCTGTACTTTTTGTAATTTCTTCCTGTAGATTTGACAATAATTTTTTTAATACTAACAACAGAAAGCGATTTGATTACAAAAAAAATGTACTTAAGCAATTACATGTAAAAGATTTGTCTTTAATGTAAAAAATGCAGATTTAATTTCATATTTTTAAATATTTACCTACTTTTTATTAATATTATTAGTACTTACTGTTAAGTCAGCTACACTTTTTTAAAGCGAAAGAAAAAAACGTAAAGATAAAATAAAATAAAACCTATTTAAATAAACCTAGGAGTTTCGCTTGATCGTAACGATTGTAAAAAGTGTATTTAGTTGTAGAATCGTTCTATTAACCTGTTTCTAGTTATGCATATCTTTAGGTTTCATAATTATTATATAAGTAGTTTTTTAAATAGTTTTTTGTGCATTATTTAATTAAAACTTAGATATCTACGAAATATATTTTAATTTTTCTGTGAAAAAATTGAATTTATATAATTTTTAATGCATTTTAAGATGGTAGTTGACAGGTTTACATTATTTCTCTCTCTTGTCAATTTATATTTTTTTGCAAAAGAATGAGAAGGAATAAAATATTACTAACCTGTTGTACTGTCGTGTGCAACTACGCTATGAATATTAACGAATGAATAAATATAAACTACTTTTAACGAATGCACAAAAAACTATTCAAACCAAATATATCAGATGGTAATAGTGTTAGTCAGTTTGTATTTTTAATGGAAATAAAAATGTGAATATTGTTTATTATGATCAACCATATATTTAATTAAAGAGCCAATAGGTAATTAACAGTTTTAATTTTGTTTTTAATATGATATATACATTTGATACGCTGGAAAACCTTTTCATTAATACGAATAATAATTTAACTAATATTGTAAAGCATATAAATTGTAATTAAGTTATTGTAACGCACAAAATTAAAGGCCTATATTTGCTTCCGGTCATTCGGTCATTTAATTTAATAAAAAAATAATTTTCTCTGCGACTGTACTATTTCACAAATAAGTATTAATTCGAGCGACAAACATATTTTGTAGTGTGTAATTATTTATATTTGTAAGGGATTTGTCAATTGAGGCAACATTTTTCTGGCGAATCATAGACAACGAAGAGCGCGGTTCACTCTTGGCCGAATTGTTTATGGTTCGCACAAAAATGCGTTGGTAGCGTATTTGCTATGATCTTGATTGTGTTTTTATGATACCCTGCTCCTGTGATGTAATAAATGTTATTGGTTATATTTATTTAAAAATAAAAGTACATTAATATGCAAGCATTTTGTTTTAATTTATGTACACCCTCAGAGAATATCAACCACTGCTCATACAGATCTGACAGTTCTAAATGTCAAATTACTGACTCGAATGAAATATTTATGACAAGGCTGTATATAGAAAAACTTATGCCTGCCCTAGAGGTGAAGATAATAATTAATTAACAAAAAATCTATGAAATTTACCTGTTCATGACAATATACAATACAGGTGTCGTGTTTTCTTAAAATAATTTAACAACTTTTAAATATTCAGGAAAAGTATTTTCTATTGGAAATAAATAAATATCTACTTTCTACCATTTCCCCGTATTCCTTCGATGTCTGGCAACACAGGTCTACAATGCTACTGTCTGGAATAAAGCATGTGTCCCAAGAAGACCATAAAACAAATGTAATGGCGCGTCCACAATGAACCAACTACGATGATTTCCCAGCGGGCGCGGTAGGTTCGCCAACTATACGAATTTTCGAGGAATTATGGCGTTCCGTCCAAAAATTATACACAATGGAAATAATTTACCGCTGTTCATAAATGGACTGTTCTTCAATTTTATTTAATGGTGTTTTACCCCTAATAAGTGTGATTTGTTTCGGAAGCTGTGATAATAAATATAAGGTAAGTGTCCGAGTACTTATGTTTACAACAAAAATGTGGCCTTTGATTTGTAAAAGTATTTTAAAAGTAGAACTAATAAGCTAAGCAAATTTTCAGAAGAATTCCATGAGTTTTCTACTTGTATTATTTCAAAATGTCAGCTATGTAGGTACCTAACTCAATATACAATTAAATCATAAAACAGGGCTCCATTTTATCTAAATCTGCGATATCATCACCTCCTTCCAGTAATTTTGTTTACAATAAAGATTAAATTAAAAAAACCTTTCAACATGGGCACCCTTTTCACAGTACAGTTGGCAGTCGTTCGGAATAAAACGTAATTTGTGTGATAGTTATGAGCTGATGATGTGATGGTGAACATATAAGAGGGCCAGTATTTCATTACCTATAACGATAGGGTAAGTAAGCTTAGAATAATTTTACACCTAGAAGCCGTGTCCTTGTATGCAAAGTGAGGCAACTTATACTGAGCCAAAATGGCTCAGTTCTCAGATTTATATCCTTCATACGTTACCTAAACGTAACTAAAATCCAATAATATAATAATTAATGAGTATTTCTCAAAAAATTTGTACCTTAACGAAAATGTTGTAACTAAAAAATGCAACGAAATGGTTACATGTAACGCAATGGTACAACGAAAATGTAAGCATGTAACGAAATTGTTATTGTTAAGCGTAGTTTAGATTTTCCTACTAAATTATTTTAATGTTATGTGTAATATGTATGCTTAAACATGTCATTCGCGTTAGTACATACTTTTTTAAATGTTTAATACGATACATACAACTGACAAAGATTTCAATATTTAAAAATTATTGCGAAATAAAACTAAATTTTTCTGTACATTTGTATAGTGTACAACTAGCTTAATTTGAAATGTAACTAAAATGTAATAAAACATTTTCGTAACGTAACGAAACGTAACAAAATTTTTACAAAAATAATCTCAAAATTAATTTGAGTAGTCAAAACGCATTTTATCGCAAGAAACCAAAATAATTATTAAAGCTTATTATTTTATGTACAATGTATTTTGAATAAAGGTTGCGTATGTATTGTACTTACCGAAGAAATGGTCATTTAGTCCAGTATAACTAAATTGTATCAACGGAGCTCAGAAACTTCCGTGCAGAAAAAATGACAAATAAACTACGCTAGACAGTTTTGTAACAGCCAATCAGAGACTTCTCAGTGTTGCCAATAGTAAGTATTATAGATGCGTTCCGAAACTCTTCTAAATTAGTGGTTGTCGTATAACGAACCTGCTCGTAACTAAACTGCAATTTTTTGCGACAGAGAATAAAATAATTTTGTTTTATTTTTTTTATATGGATAGATATGTAATTAAAATATATTTTAAATAAAAAAGAAGTCTTGAACAGTATAAGTCGAACATGACAGAAAATACTTTACTTTTGAAAATTTTATACTTGATTCAAATATTCTTGAGTACTTGCGACATTGTAATTTTTCTATGGAGAACACAAAACATAGTTTGGTATTTCACAAAAAAAAATATTTTAAATACAACGTGCGTAGTTCGAGATAGTTTATCAAGAAGAATTATATATTAGTCTATGCAAAATGCAATTTTCTGTAAAGATATGACAAACTTTTATTGAGTTACAATTATTTTTCAGTTTGAGACAAGATTTTTTAGGCAGAGGTACATTTTTGCTGAGAAATACTCTAATCTCTTTAAGGTAGGGAAATTGAAACTGTTTTGTACTTATTAGGCATGATTATTTAATAATGGACAATAAAAATCTGAAAATGGCGCCATTTTGGCTGTTTTAGTTGCCTCACTTTTGACAGCGCGCTTTGTAGGGAATTATCGTTCTAGGTGTAATTATTCTAAGTAAGTAAGTTTATCTATATTTTTTTAAACCTGATAACTTTTATTCATCTTACTGCAGCGAGGTTCTACTAAATTGGCCATTCTACTAAAATTAAAGCTAGTTGGGATCATCACATCACACACAATCGTCTGTAGTCTAGCTAGGGTCTCGGGTTCGATTCCCAGGAGGGAATCTACTACTGAATTAATATATAATTTTGTCAACCCTGTAAATATGACAGGAAGAAGATATGCGCTTTCCAGTCGGAAAGAGAGGTCACATTCTAACATCTTGTGGAAAAGAGCCCTTTTCACAAGATTTCCACTAGCTAGGGCTTGCGATGCGCAGCTTCTTTGACATTCATAAGTGTTTGCAACAGCCTAGACTTATTAAAAGTACATTATTATGACAGGATTATTTCAACCTCGCAGAGGAGTAGATTAACATCATAAACAACAAATAACCCTGTATAGACAGATCGCACATGATATTCAACATAGTATTAACTCAAAAAAATTGAATTTGAGTTATTTATATATTCGGAATCAGCATTTCTTTCTCTACAATCTGGTAAAACAGTCATAACTTAGTCGTTTCGATTGCATTTTAAGATGGTCTTGCCTGTTACCGCGGCTACCGAAAAATAAATTTGTGTCACATCTCGAGTTAACACACCAAATCAAAAAAATATTTACAAATGTGAACTGTGACTTGATACTGTTTTGCCTGTCAACTTTTGAGTTATTACTGTTTTGCTTGTTTATTTTTACTCCTGTTTTTTAGTTAATACCACAGAATAGATAATAGTAATACTCTTTACACTCTAGGTGGTTCTAGAAAATAGGTTGTATATTCTTATATATTAGTGCCAACGACTTTATTTTTGAAGTACACAAAATAGTAGAATGAAGCTTTTTAACGATATAAAAATCCGGCCATAAATACTTCACAGTCAGGAACTATGATTTTTTTAATCTTTGAAACGCTATATCTTTTAAACGGAACTACGTTTTTTGAGTTGATACTATGTTGAATATCAATGTGCGACATCATCTGTGTCGTATGCGTATTATAGGCGGGCGTGTGAGCGTCGTCGGACGGCATATACAGAGCGTCGAGCGGTGCAGGCAACAATTCCGCAACAAGTGCCCGATCACGATGCACAATACTACTATTGTTACTGCGTTCGATTAGGCCGGCTACACGCCCGCTACTCAAGGCCGTAAAGCTAGGGTTTCCTAGGATAGCGGCGTTGAATGTTGTCTATGTAAACAATACGGCAACACCGTAACGTCAGAAATCGCGCCGTATTGTTTACATAGACAACGTTCTACGCCGCTAAATTACGGCCGTAATATGACGGTACCGTCATCCTAGGAAACCCTAGCTGAAACTACAATATTAGCACAACTTTCACTACCAGCTGAAATCGTGAAAAAGACAGATGTTCAATCCATTTCAACAAACAATGCGATTAATTTAATAATGTACAAGAGTGACCAACTTCAGAGCGATTGTGGTATTTGTGGTACATAACGACGTATTTTAATCGTGAAATTTTCTCTTTGCCATAGATTCTCGAGTAATGTTGCAGCAAATCACTGTCTTTTTTCAATCGAATCGGATTTTAAGTACGATACAAATTTTTTTTATTTTTTCTCAGAAACAACAGTTTTTTCTGTCAGAGTTTTATCGTAGTTTTTTTTAATAAGTACGTTTTATGCTTAAATAATAAATGTATAATCAATGCCCAATAAGTAAGTAAGTATATAGTAAGTAATGCCTGTGGTAATAAATAATGTTAGCTTTATTAAAATTTTCACAGACAAAACAACTAACGTTAATATTAAAAAAACCGGCCAAGTGCGAGTCGGACTCGAGCACGAAGGGTTCCGTACCAAAAAACTGCAACAAAACACGTTTGTTGTATGGGAGCCCACCTTAAATATTTAATTTATTCTGTTTTTAGTATTCGTTGTTATAGCGGCAACAGAAATACATCATCTGTGAAAATTTCAACTTTCTAGCTATCACGGTTCATGAGATACAGCCTGGTGACAGACAGACAGACAGACAGACGGACAGCGGAGCCTTAGTAATAGGGTCCCGTTTTTACCCTTTGGGTACGGAACCCTAAAAAGCACCTACACATTATTGAAACAAAATCATAACACTAAAATTAAAATGCTGATACTTTTTTATATATAAAGCGTTTGAGTCTATGATAGATATATTACTTGGTCACGCTTTTCTAATTACAATCCACTTTCACAGGTTTTGGATACAATTTCATAAAACCAAGAGTTGTGGGTAATCCGGCCTGTAAAACAGGCCTTTAATATTCCAGACCTTGATTTGCCGTGTCGCAAGTATGTAACCAGCCAAGTAAAAGCTCTCTCGCAATACAACAGCAACAATAGGCGATAATAAACTTTCTTTGTGCCCTGGGCACGCACATTTTAATCGCCCTCAAACAAACGATCTAAATATTTCGACGCGGAAATATACGCGGCGGCGGCGACGACGTAGGCGAAATTTGTAACCCATTGTGCGCTTGATTGCGTTTAGGTCAAGTGCTGATGCCGTGTAGGAAATAGATAGTCGAATAATATGGAGTTAAAATACGTTCATATACCTTTAACAGTAAAGGTAACCACCTACTTTTGGTTGAGAGCTTTTTCCCCCTCGTTCCTTGAAGATATAACCATAGCCAGATTACTGGTAATCTGTAAAGATTTTTTTCCTGCAGTATAACTAGTTAATTATCTCCAAGGAATATATTTTCCTTACAGATAACTACATATTTATTCTAACAGTTATCTACAAGGAAAATAAAATCCTGTAGGATAGCTATTTTCCTCGCAGATAACTGTTAAAATAAATTAATAATAGAAAACCTAAGAGATAACTGGTTATACTAGAGGAAAAAAATATTTACAGCTGATGACCAGTTATCTAGCCATGCATGGTTTGGTTATCTCCAAGGAACAAGAGCTTTTCAAGTATTATAACAGCTATAAGATTTTTAATTGTTGCGTCGGCATAAATACTTACGTGTGTTATGTATATTATGAGATTGCCGACATTTTTCTCGTAAGCTATAGGCACACTACTTCTATAATTTAAATGATGGTTCAGCCACGCTATAAGTTTGACATTAAAAAAATATCTGAGAGACTCCTTTTCCACCTCTTTTTAAAAGCAAATAACACTAATGTCTGGCTTTATAGGTAGCCCGCAAAACAGCTTTCCCTTTGAAATCTCGTAAAAGCAAAAAAACAGGTATTTTCTTCTAACTCCGTGTGTCAAAACAGCGTGACTGGGCAAACGAGCATGAAAGCCTTCTGTAGTCGCCGCTCTGATGACCCGTGTACCACGTAAACACGGGCTTGGGATGACGATCGGCGCTATGGAACCGAAACAATCGGTTATTCGAAATAAAAATGTAACCGTAACCGAATTCGATATATAATTAGCGGAAAATTTCGGATAGGGACGGAAATGAGACACGATATGACAGTTTTTTCTGCTCTGCTCTGCGCCAAGCCAACACATTAGCCGCTTATGACGTTATTTCTATTGTTTTACTATTACAATTTCCCGAAACTATCCGAAACTAAAGGGTGAGCCGAAATAATTTAATATTCGTAACCGTATCCAAAATCGGTCTAATTTACTGTCTGTCCCGCTGTCCGTTTGTTCTCCTCTGCAGGCCGCGTTTTTCAACCGATACTCGTGATATTTTTAACCGACTTCACAAAAAGGAGGAGGTTCTCAATTCGATTGTATGTTTTTTTTTTTTTTTATCGTTGTTCGCGCATATCTTCGTCATTTATGAACCGATTTTGATGATTCTTTTTTTGTTCGATTGAGTTTTCTTGCGAGATGGTCCCATTTAATTTGTTTTCAAATCGGTTCAGTAGTTTTCGAGAAATCCTGAAAATACTATGATTTTCATCAACTCACATGACGACTTTGTTATTTATGAACCGAATTAGATGTTTCTTTTTGTTGGGAAAGGGGTACATTTAGTGTAGTCTTTTTAACCGACTTCAAAAAAAAAGGTTCTCCCTCAGTTTAACCTGTATGGATGTATGTTTCTCCGCGAATATCTCACGTTTGGCTGAGCCGATTTTTCTACCCAATAATATACCTATAATAATATACCTAATATAGAAGGTACTTACACAAAAAATAATAAAATAAAAAATTGTTTTAAAAAACAAAAAACCGACTTCAAAAACCTGCCTCTAAAAATCAAGAAATAATATTCAAATCATTAGATACGCATTATCATTGTTATAACAACACGTCTATTGAAGTCGGGTGGGGCTTTTAGAATAAAAAAAGGAAGTTGTACTCCAGCCCCACCCGACTTCAATAGACGTGTTGTTATAACAATGATAATGCGTATCTAATGATTTGAATATTATTTCTTGCTTTTTAGAGGCAGGTTTTTGAAGTCGGTTTTTTGTTTTTTAAAACAATTTTTGTAAGTAGATAATTATAGTACCTATAGTTTTTTTGTCGATTCAGTTTTTTGAAACTTTTCAAATAGGCGGAGATACGGGAAATATAATATTTCAGCCATTTCGAAAAATGATCAAAAATGAAACATAAACGCAAGGTCTACAGCTCTACAGAGCCACTAATTTTTATATCCGGATACGTATTCAAGTCTCCCCGATGTGAAGATAAGGTTCTGGAATCGTTACAGGTTGACCGAGCGAAGGCGAAGCGCAAGCGATCTCATTAGTACCTATAGTTTAAATGAGGAACTCACTTCTCGGTTTAGTACTATATTCTGTGGCTCGGTGGCCCAGGGATTACGGAGGTTTAGCAACGACCGCAAGGGTCGGTTATGAGATGGGTGACCAAAAATTTATTATCTCGAGCTCCTCCGTGCTTCGGAAGGCACGTTAATTAAACCGTTGGTCCCGGCTGCATTTGCAGTCGTTAACACCTACTAATCCGCATTGTGCCCGCGTGGTGGGTTATGGCCTATCCTCCTCATCCACCCATTAGGAAGGTCTGTGCCTCAGTATTGGGGACATTAAAAATGGCTGATGGTAATGCATGCATGGATCATTGTTTAAAAAAATCTTCTTATCATTTTCATAAAATAAAGGCTTTCATAAACATATCGGGCGGTCGACAGGATGTTTAAACCTTCCAGTTAGCTACAAAACATGGAGTAAGTAGTAGTTATGGTGGAAGCGTAAACACGGCGGAGAACTTCAACATTTTATTGTAAGTATTTATTTAAGCACCGCTTCTACTTCCGCCACCCGATAAAGCTCATTACAAAACTCGCATTAAGCCGTATGCAAACCAACGCTGACTGAGGTTTTTTTCTTTTTCTTTTAGCCCAAAGGCGTCCTAATAAGCGATAGATTGAAAATGCAATCTATCGCATATGTCAGTGGGACGAGACCATGTTCAGGGTGGCATATCTCCCAGAACTTCGCAACACAGACGACGATATTTGATAACACCAAACTAATGGCTATCTTTGCAATGTGTTCTCGTCCCAATATGCGATAGATTGAAAATAAAACTCTGGGCCGGGCGGCGGCGGTCTATTTATGATTGTAGAAAATCTGAAAAATATGTGTTGCTACTTTTTTTACCATTACTGTTATTTATCTCTGTGCTAATATGATGTCTATGAAGTTTCCTGTTTTTTTTTCTCACACAGATCCCCATAACTTCTATAGAACCTCAGCCTTTGATGATTTTCGTTGACCTAGAAATATGAATAGAAACAATAAATCTCACAGCACAAGTTAAGAAAATATTGTGATGATAAATTAAAGTACGTAGGTATGTCAATTACAAAATATGTAGATACGACGCACGCTCTGTGCACGAAACAGGACTCTCACGTCAGGCTTTTAAGCAGATTCACTAATGTAAATTATTTACTGAGAATCACACGTACTAGTGTGTACAAGGCTTAATTACAGGTTTTGTGGCTTTCGGTACACCTGTTAGGTTTGTGTTATTGCAACACGATGACACGATCCATGTCGCGATTCGTCACGTTGCAATCACGCATATGCGCGTGCGCTCATAACCGACACTTATTTGACTGTAACAAGGTGTTTTACATGATGGGATACTTGATAATAATAATATTGACGGCTGTTTGGCGCAACGGTAGGTAGCGATCTTACCTTCTGCGTCAAAGGTCCCGGGTTCGTATTCTGAAAGGGGCAGATTTTAGAGTGATGAGCACAAGCATTCCTTCCCAAGTCATGGTCGTTTATGTAACCTAGAGACTGGAGACATAAATTAAATGTCGTATAGTTAATAACGCTTCTAGTCTGCATAAAAAAATCCAAAGTTTAGTCAAAGGAAACATTTTTCAGTAGGTAGGTATACTGTTTTCAGTACAATAAATTTTCGTGCTATTTAATTTGTTTGAAAAATTGTTTTTTTTTTTATTTTGTTCCTAGGAATTAAGTTTGATAACTTCAAAATAGTCCTATATGACCAATGTTTTCATTTATTTTCCCTTATGGTCACCACCCTGTATAACGGTGTAAAAAGACTTTCAACCAAGCCGAAATCCACGCATTCCGCCCATCATCAGGATATTTTTTGTCTTTTAGACTTCCTTTTTTTAAGAAAATTATGACTTAAAGCCACGTTTTCCACAGCTTTTTCTTTTTTCGGTATATAGATCCTTCACTAAAGCCAGAAAACCACTTTGCCACTTGTAAGGTCAATGAAAATTATCCCTAACAAAAAACTAGCAAACCCAAGAAAAACAAAGAGAATCTAAGTATTTTTCTAGAAGGGTGTCATATTTATGCTCCGTTATAGATTACACAAAAAGGCTCTAAGGCACCGAAAAGCTCTGGTCAAGGAACGTAGAATATCAAGCCCGACACACTCGGCTATATCTCTGAGGGGATAAGCGTGTTCTCTTATATTTTACGACTGTCCTCGCGAAACTACGTGAAAATGCACACGACGTTTATATGTCACGATACGACTCGATCAATGTGCTATCGGAAAGAAATATTTATAATCAGAAAATAAATTCATTTCGAAATAAAATGTAAACATAAATAAATTGTCGCAATTAATATTAATGCAATGTTTTCAAAATGTCTTTCTAATTAATGTAGGATTGATACAGACTTCCCGAATGCAAAGTCGGGAAGCTTCGAAAAATCTTCGCGTCCGACTTACCTCAGTGTCTCAAGACGAAAGTCTATGAACAGTGTGTGTTGCCAGTGATGACTTACGGCAGTGAAACGTGGCCGCTAACTATGGGTCTCATAAGGAGGCTCAAGGTCACCCAGCGTGCAATGGAGAGAGCCATGCTCGGCGTTTCCCTACGTGATCGAATCAGAAACGAGGAGATCCGCAGGAGAACTAAAGTAACCGACATCGCTCGAAGGATTGTTCAGCTGAAGTGGCAATGGGCGGGACACATAGCGAGAAGAACCGATGGCCGTTGGGGCGGAATGGTTCTGGAATGGCGACCGCGCACCGGACGACGCTCCGTGGGTAGGCCCCCGACAAGGTGGACCGACGATCTGGTGAAGGTCGCGGGAAGCCAGTGGATGCAGGCAGCGCAGGACCGATCGTCGTGGAAATCCTTAGGGGAGGCCTATACCCAGCAGTGGGTGTCGTGCGGCTGATATGATGATGATTGAGACTAAGCTTTCCATGTCACAGATGAGCTTTGACATACATTTGAATTTCTGCTATAAAATATTATTAATAAGAAGGAACTAAAATTAAAGCACATCCGACTTTTTGTACAACCTGATAAGAAAATCTATGCCTTTGTGAGGCCGACTTTTGTAGGACGTCAGCAAATTCCAATGCAAGCCCATCATGTATCTACCAGTGGCGAAGGGTCCATACAAGCCGATTCCCATCGGCTTACCTTTTGGAAATCCTACCCCACTGATCCACTATGCAGATCATAACATTTTTCATATTTTTTGTAGAGCGGCTTACCTTCGCCATAATTTTACCCCTCGCCACTGGTATCTACAGCGAATATATAACATTGCCAGACATTTTAGCTGGTGCAAAAGTAGTGCCAGGCGGCACCAAAAGTACGCGAAAAAGTGTTTAAGTTTGATGCCGCCTGGCACTACTTTTGCACCAGCTAAAATGTCTGGCAATGTTATATTCGATTTAGACACATAATTGGCTGGCTATAATTCTACACCAAATCCAGAGCTCTGTACTTTATATACCTTCAATCGCTTTTTCAGCCCCTTTCTTACCCAACCATTCTCAACCCGACCACTGAAAATCTGCCAGGTGCCCGGGGATCTGTTAATAATGATAGTACGGCAAACTAACTAGAGAGATTTCATTGCTCGGTAAATTGCATACCTATTTCCGTTCCGGGGCCAGCTCTTATCATTCTATAACTAGTCCTACCAAAAACATACTCGTAAAGTTTTGCAAAATAATCGTAGGATATAAAAAACATTTATGTTAAGTAGTTGGCCCCAATCCCTAAGATTCAATTTGCAAGGGTTGGATTTGCCGAAAGAATAAAACGTTCCTACGTCGCTTCAGATACGGGACGAAGTTACTACCGGTCAGTAGCCAATCGGAAAGTTATTTGAAAAGGTCAGCCTTCAAGTTATATTCGATAGTAATTGACTGCAAAGTTACTTCTGCCCAACAATACAATAATATACCTACTGCGTCAAGTATAGCACTCCCGAGACCAATTCTGAGGGGGTGGTCCGCAGAGCAAAATGTCCTCGTTTATAAAACGACCGTAATGTAGTAAGTCATGGGAGCAAAACGTCCGCAATTTTAAAGGGACTCTTTGTACGGAGCAACATGTCCTTATTATCAAATGACCGCAATTGAAATGGTCACAGGAGCAAAACGTCCGCAATTAAAAAGGTACCTAATATATAAAAATAATACATAATATTTCATGGGAATCGTGGTGGCGTGAGCGTCCGCCTTACAAGCGGGCGACTTGGGTTCAAATCCTACTCGGGACATCTGCCGTAAAGCGAATCTGTCCTAAAGCGAATCTGTCCTAAAGCGAATCTGTCCCAAAGCGAACAAAGACCTGTACCAATGGGATTTTCTAATACCTATGAACACATAATACGATCACCACTTCGGAGGGCACGTAATGCAGTCAGCCCCAGTTACTATCGATTGATAGCAGTCGTCACGAGCATCCATATAACGGGTTTGCTTTGTTCTCTATAGGTTGAGAGGCCAGATGGCAATCGTTCTCGTAAAAAAATAAAAATATATTAAAAACACGACTGTCCTGCCAAAAACTATTTAAAATGCTAAACAACAAGTGTCATTGCAGTCGGGAGACCATTTTGTGGAAGAATTTTTAACCAAAGAGAAGTAGGTCCCCCGACTGCAATGACACTAAACTTGTCTCTTTCTAAAAATCTCTAAAATAAAAAATAATATCTACATTTTGCCTGTTACAAAATAGTTTTAATTGTATTTAATGTCGTAAAGTATTAACATAAATTATTCACTTCTTAAACTTAACATTTTTACCATCCAAATCCATTGAGTGAGAGCTTGTTGAGCTGGATACTACAAGTTTCAACTTCATTCAAGCCCTATTTCCCACTTCAATAACTTATTTAAAAGACGTGGTTATTATCAATATTTAAAATCCGCTTAATATGAGTAACTCTTCTTAAAAATTCAAAAGGTGTGATTCGCTTTTCCTCCAACTTTTTTAACTCTTCTGTGTAAGTACTTTATATTAAAACTAATCTTTTTCCTTTTACTGCCATGAAATAAATTATTTCTGAATCTCATTTCCTGCCATTTAGCTTCTTTCCTTAAGGCATCAAGAAACAGTATGTATGAATGTTGGTTTCCTGTTCACTCTGGAATTAAAGCGTCTGTTCCAGCCTTCTATCATTGTAGCAACTTATGTCCACAGTTGGGTTAAGCCATTGTTTTTCGAAGTAATTGAGAAACTTGTCCATGTTGACTGAAAATTTGGTGTGTAATCTTCTTATTCTTCTGCGGCGAATTCCTTTTCAAATATCTGATGAACCGGTTTATATTTCTTACAGACTGCTTTCTTTCACCGATCCATAACTACATCAATCCTATTTTTAATATGGTTAGCCCTGCATGTATGTTTCGGTGATCGCAAAATTTATGTTTTGTCCTTATTAATTGTTATTGTCGCACTACAAATATCTCGGTTTGCACATCGCCATCTTGAAGAGCCACCTTTGTTAGTAACAATTATGTTATACCTGTAACCACTAACCAACAGAGCAGGCTTGTTCTTTTGACTGCCTATAAAAATAAACTTCGTGTCTGAGCACCCTGAACCTGAACTACTGCTAGGTGTTTCAGCCATTATAATTGAAGCCGAAAAACGTACTCTACAAGGTGTTTGGTAAAAGCCTTATAAAGCCGAATAGGGTAGATAGGGACCATCCAACTGAACAACTTTTACTATGGAACCAACTCTGAAATCGCGAAAAAAAATCAGCTGTTTCATACAAAAATTTATAACGAAAATTTCAAAATGTATGAAACAGCTGATTTTTTTTCGCGATTTCAGAGTTGGTCCCATAGTAAAAGTTGTTCAGTTTGATGGTCCCTATCTACCCTATTCGAGTTTGATGGTCCCTATCTACCCTATTCGGCTTTATAAGGCTTTTACCAAACACCTTGTATAAATAATAATGCGATTAATCAAAACAACTTTTATTTTTTCTCATGCAATCAAAATGTCGACTGTCAATTTCAGATAGATTGTTTTTAATTTAATATTTACGTTAAAAAAGGTCCTAATATGATAGGGACGTCTTGCTTTCATGTCATTTTTAATTAGTGACGATTTACTTTAAATGTGTTTATATTTGCGGACAATTTGTTGCGTGTCCCTTTAAAATTGCGGACGTTTTGCTCCCATGACTTACTACATTACGGTCGTTTTGTCAACGAGGACATTTTGCTCTGCGGACCACCCCCTCAGAATTGTCCGAGACAGAGGAAGTGACGTAGGTTTGCACAGTCATACGTCATCTATGCTATCGGTATTGAAAATATCGTTAGAGAAACAAATCACAATCAAAATGCACTTGAGTGTGACAAAAAACTTCACAGATTTTACAGTCCCCGCAAGAATCGGAGCATTGAAAATGAACACAAAAAATTACGAAAAACCAAAATCAAATCAAATGCAAAGTCCTATTATATTTTTTAAGTGACCTAGGTAGTAATTATTTATTTTTACGATTGTGACACTCGGCTCCGCCTCGTGTCACAAAAGCGCCCGCTGACTGCCTCGACGCGGCCGAAATAATATTAACCAATTTTCAAAATTTCAACTAATGCACTTCTCGTCAGGTTCTGCATCTTTTAACACTATTACCATGACGATCGGTCAATAATCATAGAAGCTACATCACTTTGTATGTACGGAAACAGCCGTTTTTCTACAATTCCAAGTCTAAAGGGACCTCCTACACATCATAACCTACAGTCACCTACGGTCACAATCATAAACCGATTTTCAAATATATTTCGCCATTTCATAGCTAAACTAATGCCCTAGGACCCTTTTTTCATTTTTTCTTAAGTCGGTTGTTTTTCCGAAATATTAACAATTTAAACAAACATCCCCCAAAAAACCCGGAATTTTTGGAATTTCGCAAAATTCCAAAAAAAGTTACCTACCAGTAGATTTTCAAAATTCAAACGTTCACACGTGTCTTGATAAGCTCCTCAACTTATGATACTATTTTTATTTCGATCCTCCCAAAATCCTCGGAGATATGGCCAAAAATACGTCTCAGGCGATTTGCATCTGATAACCATTTTCAATGGTAAAAATCTTCGAGCAACAAAAGGCTTCGTTTGTCACCCGTCTTACTCTAAGGTAAAAATCCTTCGTTCTATGCTTGCTACGCGTCGCGCAACTGAACAGTGACGTATGCCAGTGCATCTCCCAGAATGGCAGACCTTGTTTTCTTTGACCATGCTTCTGCCAATAATATTGTAAAGCATAACTACTTATTACTTATCAGCAAAGTTATGACCTTAACAGTTTGAAAACAAATCGCTTGCAAGGATGAAACTAAAAGTTACGACTTTTGGGTAAATGAAAGACAATACAGACTACTCAATATAAAAATGAACCTTAAGGTGTTCAGCTCATAGCTTTGCACGGAAACCACTCTCATAACACTTGAATCCCCATTGGCCTTATTAAAAAGCCTTCTTGTTCTCAACTGTTAGTCGTGGAGGCCGATTAGCAAACTGTGCAAACCATCAATTGGCATCGACAGCCCCACGTAATCCCGCGGGATGTTATCGCTGCTAATCCCGCGGGATGTTATCGCTGCTAATCCCGCGGTGATTTATATCTGCCCGGGACTCGGGATTACGGGTATTCAGCTAATGGCCGATTAGGGAAAGGAACGCTTTGTTTGTATTGCTTTTTAAGTGTATTAAGTTCTTTGTCATTGTGCACTTAAGTTGTGTTAAGAATTCTATATGATGTTTTGCTAAGCCCCATAGCCAGCTCCGAAACGCTACCAGCTCTAAGTTTGAGGTTATATTCAAATTCATTCATCTTAAGATGGCATCGGCATCTCAATAATCCTAATTTAAAATTTTGGATTATTTATAAAAAAAACTGTCTTTCCCGTAATGTCTCGTAGCTTTTTTTATTTTTATTTTTTTATTATTTTTTTATTTTAACAATTTTATTGAAAGTACATTTATAAAACAAATGTTACAAAAGACGGGCATAGTGCTTTAACCATTTTCTCCCAGTCAACCTTTAGGCACCGAATATTACTGAGTAATAGTTTTATAATGGTTAGCCACATTTACATTAAATTTTAATTACAAGAGTTATAATTATAGATTTTTTCTTGTAATGCTGAGCCCAAACTAAGGCATAATACGCCAATAAGTAACTTCCGCACGAATGGACTTAAATACACTGGCCAGCAAAACTAAGTACTACAGTATAGTATTATATTATCTGTGGTACTACAGAGGTCTATTTTCATACAAACGAGGTAACTTTGAAGCATTGGTTCTCCGCCCAGGATTAAACGTGGTGTGATCTGATGATGGCCATCCAGGGAGTGAATGGAGAAGATTCAGATCCCCATACACACCCAATAGATCTGATCAGCATTCTAAGAGCTGTTTGGATATGTTTAAAAAAAAACACGAAAATAGCATTAAAATGTATAGAAATGCTGTAACTGATAACTCTTATTCTTAAAGCTCTTAGGATGCTGATCAGATCAATTAAAAACCAGTTAAAAATCATCTGATGATTTGATTCAATTCAATCATACGTACTTAGATATCTAGATTGTTGTACCATAGCATCTCCAATTCAGCCTAGATTGTGCAAATAAATCAAACTTGCCCGCGCTAAACAAGTAAGTAACATGCAGTTGTCCCATGTCCTCCCATGGAGTGTCCCATTGTACGCCGGCTTCGTAAGAGATATTCTGCGCAAAACAAGGATCTAGTAAAGGGAACAGAATAAACTTAAGCCTGCTGACTGAAAAAAACCAATGAACTAAATTTTTCTGCTGAAATTGAAAACAAACAGAGCAAAGTTGCACCACCAGAACAAGAACGGAACAACAATTTATTATTTGTTGTAAACTGACGTAGATTTATCAGTAGTAGTAAATTTTGATGACGCTATGGAAATTACATATTGTTAAATTCGATAGGTAGGAAAAGCAGTTTTTTGAGAGCTTTAACAAAACTACTACTCAGACGTGTGGTCGAGAGGTTTGCTCACCCGTATAAGATGCAGGGGTACCGTGTTCTATTCCCAGAGGGGTACAATTACCTCGGAAGGTTTTTGGTAGGTACAGTCAGTGGCACCAATCATGAAATCGGGTGGGGATTTCGCGGAACGCGTATTTTGGGTATGCGTTGCGGTGAGGGGCGCGGGCGGCGAGAGAGGGGCGCGCGCTATTGGTCGCTCACAAGAACACATGCGCGAACTTATCCCCACTCCGTCGAAAAATTTTCATGATTCGTGCCACTGACTGTACTTCAAGTCCGCCTGGCTAGCTGCCACCATCTATACATATAATAAAGCTGTAGAAAAGTTGTGTCTGTACAAAGAAAATATTTTGAAAAAAAGTGGTTGGGGTGTTTAATAACAACCTATAAAACACATTTATATCATTTTTGGAATTTTTACCTAAGTCTGACGCCATAACATCAATTTAAAACTATTGTGTTTCGGCAGTTAGAGGTAAGGTAGCCAGTTAGTTCCTCAGTGATGAGGATTCCGGGAGTAGTGCACTTCCATCCATTAACATCAGGTCAGGTGAAGGCCAAGCACTAGCCAATTGTGCATTAAAAAAAATCTTTTGAAATCACTAAACCGAACACAACAAAACGAAAATACCTACACAAAGTTTTCAAAACTTTGTGTAGGTATTTTCGTTTTGTTGTAGAATGTTTGGAAACAAAACTTAGTTTTGAAACATTCTTACCACAAGTTGTGTGGGGGCTTACCATCAGCAAATACGAAACCATCCTTAAGCCGTTCAGTTCAAAAGCAGGCCTTAAACTGGACTGCTTAAAGCCCTGCCTTCGAACTAACCTTTAAGGCAGTTCAATATAAGTCCTGCTATAAGTAAGGCCCCTGCCTGCCTAGCATGACCGATATGTATCGCGTGATAAAGCGTTTTATCACGTTTAACTGTCAAAAAGACAAAGGAATTTGACAGTTGAGTGTCGATAAATGCTATATCACGCGATATAAATCGGTCATGCTAGGCAAGCTCGGGGAGTATTAATAACAGCCACGTCCGTTACGGCTGGCTCCGTGGCGGCGACACTGTGGCATCGTAAATCTGCGCGGGCGCATTGTCCATTGGGCTGGCTGCCTCTGTCTTGTTGCATCTACTTCCTGAACTGGCAGGGTTGGAATTTTGAAGCGTAGCTACCCACAAATCTCATAATAGGACTATAATATCATACTTAGGTACTGTTTGTAGTGTTTTATTATGTTTTTTAAGATATATATATATATATATATACCTACCTATTATAACTAAACTTTTGTCTGTCTTTTAAGCCACATGGAACTAAAAGTGAAATAAGAACAAGCTAGTCACTTCTCACGACGTTGCTTATTAAGGTGGTACGTCAAGATCAGTAGCGCCACCAATGGAAATAAATCATTTACGTTTTATCAAGGACTTAGATTAAAAGTATTAGTTATTTTGCGCAAATAGAAGAGTAAAGTGCAATATTTAAATATTTTCCCAAAAGTGGCCACATTTAGCAATATCCACATTCATAGCTTATTGCTTATATCTGTTTATTTACTCTTCTATTTGCGCAAAATAACTAAAACTAAACTTAGCCCTTGATAAAACGTAAATGATTTATTTCCATTGGTGGCGCTACTGAGCTTGACGTACCGTTATCTCGAGCCATAGCCTCCTATAATTGCAAGCCGTGAACATAAGTTTGGCAACGTCTGTTACTGTCAGTTCGTGGTCATGTCGTCGGCCAGTCTCCATACTAAATGTATGGGAATATTTAAATTTTAAGAGGTCGATATTTTTTTCCCTAGTAATCGTGTGAGGTTTAAAATATGAAAATAATTTTGTTCCTTTATTGAAATGCTTTGTATATTAAACAATAAGAAAAATATCAATGTTAACTAGGAAAAAATGTCTGTCAAAGATGTCATCTTTTTTGTTGATTTTCTTCAGCAGGGAGGTGATTAACACGCCCTCTAGCAATAAATGATATATCATTAGAAAGGTCTTTTAAAGACAAATATTTGCTGTTAATATACTTTATATCAATTGTTTATACTTTTGGAGTTAATGGTTATTAAAATATAAAAGTGGTTTATTGCCTATGGGAGTTGATTTTCCCCACTTCTACCAATAAATGATATATCATAAGAAAGGTTTTCATATGACAAATATTTGCTGTAAATATACTTTCAATTAATTGTTAGTAATTTCGGAGTTTTAGGTCATTAATGTTAAAAAAATTGGTCAAATTTAGAGCGTTATAACTCTCAAAGTACTAATAGTTCACGATTATAGTAATATAATAAAGTGTTTCAAATTTAAATACCTTTCCAATGATGTAAGATTTATTGCTAGAGGAGGCTTAGATCAAAATACTTATCCTACTAAAGGACCCCCGAAAAGTTCACATAATTTGACTCAAACCTTATGTTCTAATAAATAAATAATAATAATAATTATAAAACTTTATTGAAATAATCTTACATCACAATTTACAACTAGTTTAAACATAGATAATATAGGAAAAACAAATAATAAATAATTTTTAAAATAATTTTATACTATGTGCTTGACCACATGCGATGTTGCCGTTCTGCTCAACTTCAGGGCTTGGAAGATATAGAAGGCTATGCTCGAGCACATGAAGAAAGTGGCAACATTGAACCCCCCATTACGCATCATGGCGACCGTTCGTTCCCGCCATCTATGGTTTGAATTGCTTATACGTCAGCCTGTTTCTCAAAATCAACGGCCGATTTCAATTTTTAATAACCTATCCTCAGTAGAGAGATACGCTTACAAAAGATTTGTTGCCTAGCACAAACCCATAGACTTAGAAAATTTTTCGATGGCACAAACCATACAACAAGTACTAGACGGGAAATAACAACAGTTGCCTAGCAACAGATCCATAGTAGGCCTAGGTTTCTCTTACTGAAGATACATTATTGAAATCGGCCGAGTACCTACACTGACGTCCATTATACAAGAATACGCTGGACTGGCAAACGTCACCAATCGTTTGTGATATCCATTTACAAGTGCGCTGGAAACAAAAAATTGCTGTCATTTCATGACAATAGCCTGTCCAGCGCACTTGTATATGGACATCAGTGGCCGAGTATATCAGTCTGTCAATCTGTTGTTTTTTGAACGCTTATGAACGTTTTATGGTATATTTTAGGTCTAAAAAATCCTAAACTTATACCAAGAACCAATAACCAAGTAAGTATTGAGAAATGTAACAGTAACAGTCAACAAAATAACATTCCAACCAGGAAAGTAATACTTTTTATCGTGTGCCGAAACCTTAAAGAAAACCTCTCTAGTACCTACTGTTAGTAATGAAGGTTTTGTAAATCAATTGTTTTTCAATCCTAATATTTATCGGCTGTTTTCTTGTTGAGTGTCACATGTTAACTTGATATTACTTAACATTGTATTAGTGTTGCCATAGTCCATGCAGTTGTCGGTAAGCACTCACAGACAAAACATCCTTCTGACGTTTAATGCTAGTCTGTGAATCGTGGAGCAAAGACTGACAGATTGATTGACGTGCCGTGGAGCGACGCGGCACGGCACAGTGGTGTGTTTCCGGCTTAAGTCTATGCTCCACGTGAGTTTATGCTTGACAGTTGCAAGTCTATGGACAATTCTATGATAGTTATGGTAAAGCGTATAAAAGCGTTGGTTTTTGTAAATTGTACTCACTTTTGCTCGATCTGTCCTGTCGTCTGAACTGGTCGTGAAATAAAATATTACTTCTGTTAACATGGTGTATGATTTATAATCAACTCTAACAATTCAGAAGTGCGCGTTTTTTTTTTACCACGTTTCACGTTGAACAATCGACGCATACGGCATCCTACTTCGAGAGACGATGAAGAAGAACCGAATAGAGCTCTGAGGCGACTGACAATAATACCGACCGAATTATGCGGCTGGACCCAGTGCTGGAACAAATTATCAGACTACAGCCACAGCAACATCCAGCGCCCCAAGTCTCCAATGAGGAATGTATTATGCCAGAGTACGTCCACAGATATTATATCAATCAATGTTTCCGCCTTAAAACCACAACCTTCTGTTGAAGTTAACGTGCCTGCCGTGCAAAATCAGCAAATTTAAGTGAGTCTACCTCCTCCTACCCACCTTATTCTATCACTGATCAATTTATCTCACCCAGTTAATACCAGTGCAAGTAACAACCCTGTTGTGAGACAAACAGGTTTAAGGCTCAGTTATGCGGAAACATTTGTCTGTTTTTCTTTACATATGAACAGATTATGTTTTTCCTTTTTTTATCAATATCACAATTATCTTTCTTGAAGAAAAAAGTTATTTGAGAAAATTCACAGGGGGCCTATTACGAAAATAACATACGCAATTGCGTACGCAGTCACTTGGTCACGATAGTCGTCCGCAGGTCCTCGATTGTGGCTATGAAACACATTTTCAATTTGACTATCGTAGCCCCAAAGACTATTGAACGAATGATGTCGGATAGGCTAGAAAAAAACTGTCAAACTTACGCCATCACTTTGCGATATCATATACGCAAGTGCTTTGTAATAGGAAACAATCATAACGAAGCACGGACGCAGTTGCGTGTATCGCGTGAAACTTTCCGTAATAGACCCCCTGTACGGTAAAGTGTATTTTGATGTAGAGTTCAATACATTTACGCCTAAAATATGATGCGTTTTTCATGATATTCTGTTTTTTTTTCTCATACAATCATCTGTTAGGTTTATATGCAATTTAATACTTGTAGCTACTAGATAAACTCTTTAGCTTGTCGCATTTATGTTTTTTTTTTGTTGTAGCTACAACTTTACGTTTTCTTTATAAAAAATATCAAACCATTTTTCCAATCACTTGGACCCTTAAATACATCTTTGTTACATAATTTGAGAAATAATATAAGTAATTTATGATTTATCGGAAATTGTGCCTGAATTCATAGGAAATTCTAATGCTATTGTCTGTTCACGCATGTTTGCATCGATTGGAGTCATTGGCGAAGATCTACGGCTGGGATGAGAAAACACCCACCTACCACCACACGACCACCAACTGGTTTGGACACCAACAAGACATCAGACCTGACGTGGGACGAGTGGAAGAAACGTCTTCAAGACTATTCTATTCGTGTCTCCTACATAACTGCGTACCGTGCTGAGTGGGTAATAGACTTTTATTGTAAGAAGCTGGCGAAGGCGCTAGGTTAATCTTGTGTGCGTAATGATATTTGTGTTTTTATAAATATACATAATCCATTGGTTGAGGCAGGGGTTCGTGGTCTCGTGGTGCAGGTTGTATTGATACACGTGTATTATTGATTTATCTTACCGACGCGGCAATCGATTCTTATTTACCCCCAAAAAGCTAGTGAACCCTGAAAATGTATAATATTTGATGGAAAATGAAATTGATTCATCGAAAATAGAGTACAGTCAACGGCACATCAACTTATGGTGCTGTCGTGTGTATAATTCACTTGTTACATTCATAGTCCATCTATTTTCCCAATATAGGGCATGTGAAAAAAAATTACCAATTTAATAATTAGTGTTAATGTCAAAATTAATATTAGTTAATATTAGATGTACAATTGGAGAAACAACTTACACATCATGTCGTTATCATTTGATTCTGTTAGGTTAATTTTACAAGTAAATATTTTGTTTTAGGCCATTCAAACAGTTTTTGTCTAGATATGGTCAGGTCAGGTGTAAGTTCAGTTAAGGGATGTGGTACTTTATTAATGATCCTAACACATCTTATGTAACAGTTCCTTTTGTAGAGGACGGTCTGCATTCTGGGTAATAATAGTTTTTTTTAATGATGCCTAATACTTTTAAATATGGATGGGTTTTGACGAATATGCAGCACTCGAAGATATATAATGAAGAAAAAGTTATTAGGTTTAGGTTTGCTTACACGACGTCATAGGTGGAACGTTACATATTGCTCTGAACGTTGTAATTGGATATAAAAGTTTTGTTTAAGTTATTAGACCCCAAAATAGTAAAGTAAACCGTATTTAGGATTTGAAGCTACGTTGTCATGATATGCCATCAAAGAGGACTTTTGGTTTATTTGAATCGTTAGTCTTACAATACATAAGCAAATCTATTTATTTTAGCGCATATTTTCCTTGACACGTTCTTAATTTTTTTATTACGATTCCATTACGAGCTCATTATTATGAAGTATTGTCAGAACATGGTCCATAGGATCTCTATTATAAAAACGTATATATTTTTTTATGTTCATATTTTATTTATTTATTTTTGGTATTACTACAAATTTTATCATCAGAGAATAAATTACCCTGATGAGTGAGTAGTCACATGAAGTAGGTCGTTTATTATAAATAATAGTTGCCTTAGTTAGTTTAGTTCTTTGTGGAACAACTACCTACATTGTTTCTAACAACTGATATTTTACTGGAACTTATTTCTTATTTTAATTGATGTGATTAATTTCAATACATTGAAAACGATTATGAAGGATTTTTGTGGCCGTTTTAGCGATTTTAATTTATCAATGGAGCAAAGTCAAAAGCTTTGTTAATGTCGAAAAATATACATTATTTTATCAAAATTCTTGAAAGTGTTCTCAATAACATTTTTGTTTAATAAAAAGCTGCTAAGAAAGCTGACTTGCTTTCCCAAAAGCAATTTTGATATTTAGACAGGAGATTAAATTTTTCTAGAAATTTATAAGTAATGTCTCTAATAGTCCGTCTCATCCATTTAATTATTGATATTGAAGGGCTTCTGAGAATATGGCTTTAGTCATTGATAGGTTGACTAATGTCAGATTGAGTTAGTGAATGACATATACTTGACAGTTGCCTGGTTACCCATTGTTATGGATTTCACGTTATGAAAATACAGATTGCTTAATATAAATTGAATATTTATTATTGGCGACGATGCCATTTGATATAACAAAATGTCGTCGCACGCGAGGGACTCTACGCGCCCTTATTACAAAAACGCAAACCCTGTTCAATGAAGAAAAGTCACACACACAAGAAGAAATTGAAATCCGATTGACATCTTTACAGAAAACATACGAAAACTTATGTAACTTACAAACTCAAATAGAAGAAGAAACGGAAGATGACAAATTAGAAACGGAAATACAATACAGGTTTGAAACAGAGGAAATGTACACAAATTTACGAACTAAAATGCTGACAATCTACAACCAAGTGAGGCTTTACAACCAAGAACAATCATTACCCTCAACATCGAACCAACTGCCAACTGTAAGTGCCCCTATAATATCTGAACCCCAAGGTCGTTGCCCGAAACTCAGTCTGATCCCGTTCCAAGAAAATGAAAGTTTTAAAAATTTTACGAAACGTATGACAGTATACATATTAATGAACAACATCACTGATCCGAAAATGAAAGTATACATATTACTATCTACAATACCTCCAAATCTACATGAAAAGCTATACGATCTATGCTCTCCTGAAGAACCACTGAACAAAAGTTTTGAAGAACTTACAACAATATTAGATAACTTTATTGACCCAAAACCAAGCATCTGGGCCGCGCGGCATACATTCATCTCTCGACTACAATCCGCAGACGAAACAGTTGCAATTTTCTCCTCAGAACTAAGAAAATTATCTTCAAAATGTGAATTTAAATGTCAACACTGCAAGAAACCAATTTCAGACAACTTCCTTTCATTACAATTTATACGAGGGTTATCCGACGGTGAAATACGAACCAAATTATTACAAGAAAAAGAGACTAGCCCCTTCCCCGAATTGATACAGATGGCAACGGCAATAGAAATGGGAAAAACAGAAAATATTACAATGTCTAAAATGAATCAAACGCTGACACAGGGCGCATTCAAAATATCGTGCGACTCCACACCACCTCAACCCACGCGTAAAGAAAAATCCTTCAAGCCACCACTCACGATTCGAGACTTGAGAGGAAAATGTTTTAGATGCGGAAAAGAAGACCACAGAGCAAATGAATGCGGTGCTTCAAACTTGAAATGTCATAAATGCCACAAAGAGGGACACTTGGCTCGAGTCTGCCTACAACGAAACCCTAAAACAAATCAATTGCACGACTCGACCAGTAGCGTTGATTCGGACCTGGGGGCAGCCGAAATCAACTTGGTAAAGAGTGAGGTGAGTGATAAGTATATGATTACTGTATCATTGAAAATAAAAAGGTACACATGGAATTTGACACAGGAGCTTCACTATCAACTATCTCACTCAGTGACTACAATAAATTAAATCTACAAAAGAAAATATTCAAGACAGATATGAAACTAAAGACATACACAGGAGAAATTTTCAAGCCTATTGGCGTCGTTTATGTTAAATACACTTACAAGAATCAAAACCTGTTTGGCAAGCTGTACATTATAAAGAAAGAAGTTGACCCAATATTTGGAAGGAGTTGGATGAAAGAATTAAAAATAGATCTAGCTGACATACGATTGATCTCAGCAACTAAGCAAGTTACAAAACTAGATGAATTACTCAAAGAATACGAGACCACAGTATTTTCACCGAAATTAGGAAAAATTCCTAACTTTCAAGGACACTTAGCATTAAAGGAAAATGCACTACCTATCTTCATAAAACCCCGTAGAATACCCTATGCATTAAAACCAAAAGTGGATGATGAAATAGACCGCCTAGTGGAAGAAGGTGTGATCACGAAAATAAACCACTCCGACTGGGGTACACCAGTAGTCCCAATTGTCAAACCTAACGGCAGTATTCGACTCTGCGCCGACTACAAAGTCACCTTAAACAAATCGATCAAAGATGAACAGTATCCAATACCAATAATTGAAGACATCCTAGCAGAAATGAGTGGCGCACAATTATTCTGCACATTAGACATTACGCAAGCCTACCTAAATATGGAAATGGACGATGAAAGCGCCCTTCTTCAGACACTTAGCACGCACCGTGGGACCTACAAAGTAAATCGGTTGATGTTTGGAGTTAAGGTAGCTCCGAGCCTTTGGCAAAAATTCATGGACCAGCTGCTACAAGACATTGATGGTGTCAAATGTTTCTTCGACGATATTATTATCCAAGGAACTACAGAAGACCAGTTGCTAATAAGATTAAAACAAGTTTTACAAAAGCTCAAAGAAAACAACCTCAGGGTAAATAAAGATAAATGTCACTTTTTCAAACGCAGCATCAATTACCTCGGACATACAATCGACAAAGATGGATTACATAAAAATAAAGAAAAAATTACTGCGATTTCGAATACAGAACGCCCAACTAACGTAGACGAACTACGTACATTTCTCGGCATGGCTAATTACTACAATAAGTTCATTCCGAACTTAGCGTCTATTACGAACCCCCTAAACAATTTGCTGAAGAAAAAAGTAAAATTCACTTGGACCACCAAATGCGAAGAAAGCTTTCAAAAAATTAAAAAAGAAATTATGGGTGATAAAATCTTAATTCACTTTGACCCAAAGAAACCCTTGATTTTAGCTACGGACGCGTCCCCCACGGGACTTGGAGCAGTACTATCCCATAAGCTCCCAGATGGTTCCGAACGCCCAATTGCATTTGCTTCAAGAACCTTATCGGATAGTGAAAAAAACTACAGCCAGATCGATAAAGAAGCCACAGCGATTTTCTGGGGTCTTAAGAAATTCTTCCATTTTTGTTACGGCAGGAAATTCACCTTGATCACAGACCATAAGCCCCTAACTTCAATTTTTCATCCGAATAAAACCTTGCCTGCTCTTAGTACAATGAGACTGTTCCATTACGCCCACTTTCTATCTGGATTTGATTATGATATAGAATACCGAAGTACCTCTAACAACTCAAACGCAGACTACTTATCGAGATTTCCGGTTGAAAAGATGAAAGAGAACAAAATCGACCAGCACCACTTATTTCAGCTAAGTCAAATCAACACTTTAGAGGTAACACCGGAAACGATTGCTAAGCACACAAGAGATGATCCGGAATTACAACCGTTGCTTCAAGCTCTAGTTACGGGCCGATCGTTACAAGCCACAGGATACAAAGATAACGAACTTACGTTACAAGACAACTGCATTTTGAAAGACACTCGAGTCATGATTCCAAAGAAATTAAGATCTTTTATAATTGAAGAACTCCACTCCGGACACCTGGGTATTCTGAAAATGAAGCTTCTAGCTCGTAGTTTTGTCTATTGGAAAAACATCGATAAAGACATTGAAGAAAAAGTAAAATCTTGTCGCATCTGCCGCCTAGAGCAAAATGAACCTGCCAAAGCCCCATTACATCACTGGGAAGAACCAACGGCTCCATGGCAAAGGGTCCACATTGACTTTGCAGGCCCAATATCTGGTTATCAACTCCTAATCATAGTGGACGCTTTTTCGAAGTGGGTAGAAATTGTCCCCACTAAAACGACAACCAGTTTATTTTGTATCCAAAAACTTAAAGACGTATTTACCACTTTCGGAACACCATATACAATCGTTTCAGACAATGGACGCCAATTTATATCACAAGAATTTAAAACCTTTTTAGCAGAAAATCAAATAACTCATAGAACGATAGCCCCATACCACCCCGCGACAAATGGTCAAGCGGAAAGAACAGTGCAGACGGTGAAGCGCACATTACATAAACTTGAACAAGAAAGGGGTGGCCTGACAGAGCACCTGCTAAAAGTGAAGTCTCGCCTGCGCAGTTCACCAGGACCATCGGGCCTGTCACCGTACACCATAATGTTTGCCAGGGAAATCAGAACCAAGTTACACTCCATGGTGAGGAAAGAAACGGAGGGGGAGAGATCTGGCCACAGACAGAGCGCTAACGCATCAAACGTGCGGGAGTTCGCTCAGGGCGATCGAGTCCAGGCCCGGGACTACACGACGTCAGGACCCAAGTGGCAGTTCGGGGTAATCACCCAGCGGCTTGGCCGCCTACATTATCAAGTCCGGACTGACGACAGCCGAACCTGGATCCGCCACCTGGACCAGCTCCTTCCAGCTCCCCTGGTCGAGGAACTCGCGGGGGAGACGTGACATATACTTGACAGTTGCCTGGTTACCCATTGTTATGGATTTCACGTTATGAAAATACAGATTGCTTAATATAAATTGAATATTTATTAGTGAACAATACTTAATAAATATTTTTTGTGGATATTTTATCAACCCGACCGATGTGGTGTTATTGAGTGATCTTATAATTTTTAGTATTTCGCCGGCCGGATCTAAAAAGATACAAGCTTGCGTCCATCATGGTTTTATATTGTTGTCATATTTTAAATTATTTTGATATGACTATCATGTTAGCATTAGATGATCTATTTGTAATATTAGACTAAAAAAAAATTGCAAATGTCAATGAGATCTGTAATAATTTTATTATCTATCTTTATTTTTATGCAATTATTATTCCAATCTGGTTGCTCATATGATTTAATTCGATTCCATGGCGTTTTAGAAACATTTTTACTCTATTGTAAACGTGCTTCATTGTCAAGATTAATTAAGATGATTATCAAGATACATCCTTTAAGAACGGAAGAATACTTACGTTATTTAGTTTTTACTGGACTGATTTGACGATAATAGTTATAATATTCCTAAAAAGTTGATAATTTGACAATTCAAAGTCAGCTTGCTGCAGAGTCACTAAGATTATATCAACACCATACTAAAAAGTACTACACAAAAACTAAACTTCAGATTAGTTTATATATTTAAATCTAGATTTTGACATTAACCCAGTAACCAACAAATGCACTTCATTTCCTTGAATAACGAGCCCAAGCCTAAAATAAGAAAGATACTAAAATATTTATAATAGGAAACAGACTACCGGAACTACCTCACGTTAGTTTTAATTTAATTGTCAATAAAATTAAAAAGATTATACTGGTGAGTAGACTCTAAAGGCATGTTTTTTTTAAATCAAAACCAAATCAACGATACTGTTTATTTACATAATTCTGGTAATTATCTCAATATTATCTTAACTTAATATTATGGTATTCTACAATTATATAAAAAATATATAAATCATAGGAATATACTGACAAGTAATCTAATGATTATCAAAAAAAACTAAACACAATAGTTCATTATAAAAAAAAATATAGTTCTGTGTGATACTTAATTGTAACAATATAAAAGAAAATCTGGATACTTAGTAATCACTTAGCTGAATTAGATTGATTCTAAAATATAATCATAAATTGTTGTTTTTATTAAGAATATAATATTTTATTACAGGAATATAAGATTTATTCACGAATTATCTATTTGATATAAATAAAAGTAATGCAATATCACAATATTTACATGAATGCTCTGTACATTATACTAAACACTAATTAATAAAAACTTACAGTTATTATAATATTAGAAGCATTATTGCTGATTTTGCTTCTTATGAGTGCTGCTTTGGTGTGTCCAGCAGTATAACAAAAATAACAAAATAATAATAATAAAGAAATAACAAGCTGCTTTGGTGTGTCCAGTAGCTTCAATCCACCCTGGTGTGTCCGCTGGTTAAATATGGTTATAAATGCGTTAACTGCTTTGGTGTGTCCAGCAGTATAACAACAAAAAATAACAAGCTGCTTTGGTGTGTCCAGTAGCTTCAATCCACCCTGGTGTGTCCGGTGGTTAAATATGGTTATGCGTTAACTGCTTTGGTGTGTCCAGCAGTATAAATAATAGAGGTCTGAGCGAGTTTTTCACATATTTGTAATCACCTTGGTATCTATGTTTGGTGAAAAAAAACGTTGAACGCCACCTTACTTAATAAGACTATAACTAATCTACAATATAAAAATGAATCGGTGAATGTCTTGCTAAGCACAAATCTCGAGATCAGCTGAACCGATTTCGCTAATTCCTTTTTTTTTGTTGTGTTTGATATTATCAGGAGAAGGTTCTTATGAAAAAAATTAAGGCAAATTGCGCGAAAAATAAGAAAATTTAGGAATACTTAACCACCATACAAAATTTCTTTCTTTCAGGACAACGTCTGACGGGTCAGCTAGTAATTATTAAAGATACATTAATAATTAATTCCCTACAAAAGATCATAATATTGTATTTTAGTTTTTCTACATAGATGCTATGAAAATTACAAGGACGTAATTGTTTATCAGGACGGCCGAATCTATGACATACAATGACAGAGATTCGATCGTGAATAATAATTCTGATGAAAAGAAAATGTCTTACCTTTAACTTAAATGAGTTTATTTTTGTTTTTTAAAATTTCAATATCATTAATGCATGGAATTTATAAACGTCTTATATTACGAGGACGTAATAATAATTTGTCAGGAAATGCCGAATGTTAGTAATTAAGGTTTTGTAAATCAATTGTTTTTCAATCCTAATATTTATCGGCTGTTTTCTTGTTGAGTGTCACATGTTAACTTGATATTACTTAACATTGTATTAGTGTTGCCATAGTCCATGCAGTTGTCGGTAAGCACTCACAGACAAAACATCCTTCTGACGTTTAATGCTAGTCTGTGAATCGTGGAGCAAAGACTGACAGATTGATTGACGTGCCGTGGAGCGACGCGGCACGGCACAGTGGTGTGTTTCCGGCTTAAGTCTATGCTCCACGTGAGTTTATGCTTGACAGTTGCAAGTCTATGGACAATTCTATGATAGTTATGGTAAAGCCATTGAAATGTATGTATAGAATCGACCTCGCGGCCCCGATTTTTGCTCCACGCGTTGAGGTCAATTGACCTCAACTCATTTAGTCACTCGCCAACGCTCACCGCGAACGCACGGTGTAATTGTGCCGACAAAAATGCCGACCTGTGTGTTGAAGACGTGCAAAAATCGTGCCACTACGAAGCAAAAAAATTGTGGAGTGACTTATCATCGGTAAGTAAACAAAACATCAACATAAACCAACCAAAACAAATTTTTATACATTATTTCTACTGAGCCGACATTTTGTATGAAAATCATAGATTATGAAAAGTGAACTATACAGATTGTATACGTAGGTACTAAAGTAGGATAGGTGAACTAATAGCACAGTTTTACAATATAAGTATATTATTATATTCCGTTAAGAACTGCCTATGATGTAGGACAACACAGCCGCGCGCCGCCACAGTGTAGGTACTTAACTTACGCTGTCAGGCGAAAAATATGTCCAGGGGCTTGTCAAAAAAGAAAAATTAATTAAAAGTGATTATTAATCTTAAATCCCTACTGTATTTTGTTGTCGAGGCACATCCGTGCACAGAACAACTGTGCTCCATTGCCGCAATTACTCATCCCGCTCGAGTGGCAAGGCAAATAGTGAGTTTGAATGTGTACCTACATGATCCCTAGCACGAATATCTATCTAAAAAAAAACGCGCGTAAAAGTGCTCAATAGAGTAATTGTCTATGAGAAAGGAGAGTGGGAAAATTTGTATAGGAAGTGGTCCATGAACCAATAGCGACACTGTTGTTGTATTTATGTAGGGATACCTCAACTACACCCTTATGCAAAGCGGCATCAAAATCTGACTCGGTAGTTTAGAGAAAAAAAACAACACAATATGTTTTTGTAACATTTTTTGTTTTGACTATTTTAGACTGTATTATACCTACAGTTTTGGCATCGTCGATGGTATAGTGTTTTCTCTTAAAATATATTTATTATTTTTAATATATTTATGGGTCCAGCTGAAAACCAGTGTTGTGGATTAGACTCCACAACACAAGCTGAGCCTCGTCAAATTCTAATTTTTAAGATCTGTATTGTATTGAAAACGCCAAATAAATGCTTACTTTACTTTACTAATGCCGTTGACTACCGTTTGGATAGGCGCTGTGCCGGCCGGTTCGATCCCCAGTACGTTTCAATGTGTTTTTGGATTATAGAATTCATTAGTACGTTTATTCAACGCTTTAATTTTGAGGGCGCATTTTCTAGACTAGCTAGTGCCTTATCTTCCCTTTTTAATTTCAATTATAGATTTTTATTTCAATTCGTTTATTTCTTTAATGCTATGACAGAGTAATTATTATAAGCAGCAGATAAAGCAGAGTATATGTAAAATCGTATTTGCAATTTTTTTATTATAATATCGTATATGCAATTATTATGATATCAACTAGAACTAGCACTTTGTGAGCTTTCCGCGGTTTCCGGACAAGGATCTGGGTTAGTAAATATTTTTCCATGTTGCCATAGAAATATTTTACTTAATGCCAATCCTCCTTTTTCGAGTCAGTATTCACATGTACCAATCACCTAATTAAATTGCGTTCTTACTATAATTTTATGCAATTTTATTAAACAAGAAGGTATATCCTAATCATTATTATCATTACTATGGATACATGGAAAAATATTTTTCCATGTTTCCTTCCATATAGTACCTAATATTTTCCTAATAAAAAATCTATTCGACGACACCAAATGATTGTTATGAGTGCGGATACTCAATGCCCATCCTCCTTTTTTTATTTTTCGAGTAAGTATTAACATGTACCTATTACCTAATTAAATTGCGTTCTTACTATAATTTTATGCAATATTATTAAACAAGTAGGTATATCCTAATCATTATGAAGAATGTGTCGCATCTGTGTGCATGCTACTTTTTCTTTGACAACTCACGCTCGCACTGTCCATGCGTAGCCGCCATCTTTGCAATCGCTACGGCAATTTGTGCCGTAGATCTGTCCATTCTAGTTTACATACATTTCAATGGGTAAAGCGTATAAAAGCGTTGGTTTTTGTAAATTGTACTCACTTTTGCTCGATCTGTCGTCTGAACTGGTCGTGAAATAAAATATTACTTCTGTTAACATGGTGTATGATTTATAATCAACTCTAACACTACCTATCTGATAAAAAAGTATTTTATTTTACTTAATTCCTAGAATAACCAGTATAAAGTTTCACAATGTACATTATCAGATTTCCGCTACAAATTAATCCCTTTTTGTAAAAGGGATATATTTTTCCCAAACGTTTATCTTTCCTGTTGGAACGGGAAACTGTGTTCACAAATTTATTTACACGGTCCTTTCTGTTGGAGGCTTTTCCGATGAAATAAAAATATCGCATTTTCATCAACTGGTTGTATTCGATATAAACGGCTCAGGATCGAGTCTTTATATGGAAATTTGAGAAAACATTTTCGACAAATTCAGAATGAAGGAAAATATTTCTAACAAAAAAGTATGTGATGATACCACAGACCATACAACAAGTACTGTGGATAATACTAAAACAGGTTTTGCTTAAACTAAACTATTTTCTACAAGGAACATAGGTCGAAAAACAAAAAAAAACATATCCATACAAAATGGTCAGCCGACCGACGACTTTGGAAAGACGAAGAATTAAAAAAACCGACTTCAAAAACCTGGAAATAAAAATAAAATAAGCTTCAAAATTAAATGCCCTCTAAAAAGCAATAAACTAGTGGCTCCGTGAGCTGTAGACCTCGCGAAAAAATAAAATAAAATGTCGCCATGAAGTTTTCAAAGCACACAGTAGGTACGTGAGTATTGCAGCTAGGTGGTGCTTCTAATTTTGATCATTTTTCAAAATGGGTGAGTATTTTTTTATAAATTTGGAAAAATTGGCTTGACTGAACAGTTATTATCGAACCTACTCACAAAATTTCACCAGAATCTGTTGAGAAATGCGACTTGTAGAGGAGATCAAACAGCCGGAAAGCTGAAATGAAATATGTTTTTTTTACATATCTCCGTCATTTTAACAAATTTCGAAAAACTGTCTCGACAAAAAAATTCTATATATTTATTAAACCTGCTCACAAAATTTCACCGAGATCGGTTGAGAAATGCGACCTGTAGAGGAGAATAGACGGCGCCGGAAATACGGACTGAAATTTGGATTTTTTACATTATCTCCGCCATTAAAAAAAAAATGAAAAACTGGCTTGACATAAGAAATCTATACAATTTTCAAACCTGCTTACAAAATTTTACGAGAATCGGTTGAGAAATGCGACCTGTGGAGGAAAACAGACAGCACTGGAAAGCCGGACTGAAATATGTATTTTTAACATTTCTCCGTCAGTTTAAAAAATTTCAAAAAACTGGCGTGACAAAAAAAATATATATTATTTTCAAACTTGCTCACAAAATTTCACGAGAATCGGTTGAGAAATGCGACCTGTAGATGAGAACATCCAGCGTCAGAAAGCCGGACTGAAATACATTTTTCTTACATATCTCCGCCATTACGAAAAATTTAGAAAAACTGTCTTAAGTTGAAAAAATCTATATGATTTTCAAACCTGCCCACAAAATTTCACGAAATTCGGTTAAGAAATGCGACCTGTAGAGGAAAAAAGACAGAGCCGGAAAGCTGGACTGCAATATGTTTTTTTTACATATCTCCGCCATTTTGAAAAAAATCGAAAAAGTGGCGTGACAAACAAATTCTATATCATTTTCAAACTTGCTCACAAAATTTCACGAGAATCGGTTGAGAAATGCGACCTGTAGAGGAGAACAGACAGCGCTGGAAAGCCAAAAAACCTGTTTTTTTAACATATCTCCGCCATTTTGAAAAATTAAAAAAATCTGGCTCGACAAAAAAATCCATATAATTTTCGAACCTGCTCACAAATTTTCACGAGAATCGGTTGAGAAATGCGACCTGTAGAAGAGAACATACAGACATACGAAAGAATTTTTGCCCAAGCTGAAGCAGAGACGCTTCGCTCGCACTCCGTGCTCGCTCGGTCAATAATTTTCAAATCATTAGATACGCATATCATTGTAATAAAACACGTCTATTGAAGTCGGGTGGGGCTGGAGTACCTACAACTTCCTATTTTTTTATTCTAAAAGCCCCGCCCGACTTCAATAGACGTATTTTTATTATAACAATGATAATGCATATCTAAGGATTTGAATATTATTTCTTGCTTTTTATAGGCAGGTTTTTTGAAGTCGGTTTTTTGTTTTATAAACAATTTTTTAGTTTTTTATTTTTAGTGTATGTACCTTCTGTTTTAGGTATATTATTTAGGTAGAAAAATCGACTCAGCCAAACGTGAGATAATCGCGAAGAAACATACAAACATACTGAGAACCTCCTTTTTTTGAATTCGGTTAAAAAGACTACACTAAAGTATCCCTTTTCCAACAAAAAAAAATATCAACATAATAAGAAAGTCGTCAAGGTAGTTGATGCAAAATCATAGTATTTTCAGGATTACTTGAAAACTACCGGACGATTTGACCGATTTAAATGGGACCATCTCGCAAGCAAACTCATTCGAACAAAACAGAATCATCAAAATCTATATATATAAAATTCAAAGTCCTGACTGACTGACGGACTGACTGAGTGAGATATCAACGCACAGCCCAAACCGCTGAACCTAGAAACTTGAAATTTTGCACACAGATACCTTATACAGTGTAGGCATCCACTAAGGAAGGATTTTTGAAAATTCTATCCCGAAGGGGATGAAATAAGAAAGTTTGTATGGAAGTCCCGCAGTTTTGAAGCTAGGATCTTCAATTTTTGTGTTTAGGTTGATCATTGAAAATAAATGAATACGTGGTAGAATTTTGGAAAACGCTGAGCATTTTCCCAAATTCTACCCCCGAAGGGGTCAAAAGGGGGATGAAGTTATGTTTAGAAGATAATACTTTATTTTGGAAGTAGAAATCGCTAAATTTGTAATTTAGGCTTACAAATGGAAATCTAACGCAACATATATTGTTATTGGTAGAATTTCAACCCCTATGGGCATGAAATGGGGGTGAAATGGGGTAAATAAACCTAAAAATAGAAATGGATGTCGTTATTGGGGTTTTCTGGGATGACGATTGCGAAAATTACATTTATTTTGAAGTCCAACACGGTGGACATGATTTCATTCCTAAAGGGGTGCAAATTGGGTTCAAATTTTGAATGGAAAAAGAATATAAAATAGACAGTACAACTTTAAACTTTGTAGGAGCACGTCTAAAAATAAATTGATAAACATATATTTTGTGATTTTGAAAATCAATCCCTTAGGGGTTAATGGGTAAGTAAACATAAAAATCGATGTGGATGTCGTTTTTGAGGTTTTATTGGATGTTGATTGCGAAAATGACATTAATTTATAGTCCAACACGGTGGACATGATTTAACCCTTGCAGGGGTTAAAAATGGGGTTCAAAAAGAGAATATAAAATACACATTACAATTTTAAAATTCGTAAGAGCACGTCGGGAACGGGAACGGGAACGAAATACCTATAATTCTGATTATTGTAAAAAAACTTGCTTCCGCCCGCGACTTCGTCCGCGTGGATATTAGAGAAAATCCTTAGGGAACCTTCAACCAGGATCCGACCAGCCGTTTTTACGCGATTAGGCGGGTCCCCATCAAGCGAGCAGCCTCGTGCGAGGCCCGCCACACTCGGCAAAACGTCTTGCCTCGCGAGGCAGCGCGCTTGGTGGGGACCCGCCTAATCGCGTAAAAACGGCTGGTCGGATCCTGGTTGAAGGTTCCCTAAGGATTTTCTCTAATATCCACGCGGACGAAGTCGCGGGCGGAAGCTAGTCGGTCCATAAATGTCGAAGATACGCGCGAACAACGATAAAAAAACATACAATCGAATTGAGAACCTCCTCCTTTTGTTGAAGTCGGTTAAAAATGGGTGACTTTAAAATACAATTAATTGAGTAACTATTTATTCAGAACGGGCCACCAAATTACTATTTGGGCGAAAACCTTATTAGGGCATATTTAAACATATTTAAAATTTGGCATATTTTTTAAAAAGGTGACTATTATCCTAATCGAGAATTCGAGATGACAAAAATATCATGTTGGGCAGCTTAAATCAGTTATTCAATTCAAATAATTTAAGTTATATCGTTACCGACTTGGTATAATATAGGTAGTTGCCCACTCATTATTTTTATAACTCATTTAGAATTTTCACTGCTAACTTAATTTATTTATCTCTCACATGTAGTCGCCCGTTTTACATATTTTTTATTTTGGTTTTTCTTTTAGTTATTTTGCCGCCCAAAAAATAAACCGCTGCCAGGTTTGGTATTTAAGTATCCCATTAACAGTCGTCTTTAATTATTTCCAGTCACCCAATTAATTAATTCTCCTATAAAAAGTTACTTGGATTTTTATTGACACACGCCAATACCGGGTGGCGCATAATGAATTGTTATTACGCACGTAATTGCATTTAATAACTTGTAATTAAAATCAAATCAAATCAAATCTTTTTATTGCAATCATGTGGTTAGCATAGATTACGGCTGCATTATAAGACTGGTGGGTTATTCTTATGAATTTATTTTGAGAGAATTCTACAAATGATATACGGGACTGGAAAGGTTACTTTTTGAAAAAGTAACCGTAAAATATTCTTCTATATGTCATTACCTTTTTTTCTATATATTATTTGTGCGTAAGAGATTTATAATCTTTAAGTATTAATCAAAAAACAATGAAAATATTCAATGTCTTTGCACATTTTTATAGTCGAGTGAAAATACGAAAATCGTGTTTTTAACCTTAAAATAATCAAGTTCGATTATGAAACTACAACATATATTTTTATCTGCTCAAAATAAATAATGCTTGATTGTTTAAAACTGAATCAAAAATAGGTTAATTTGCAATATACTGCCCTTAACTGTTTTGTTTATTTTGTGTTCATACTTGCCAATAATTAATTTGTTATTTAAGTGTGGTTACTGAAACATACTCTTATGATTAATAGCTTACCTATCCTTAATTAACCTAAGAACATCTTTAGACAAATTGATTTATAACCCTTTACTTGGCAATGTGCATTCTTATGCACATTGCGCTTCTAAAAAATCTGCGTACGAACCTATTGCATTATACATGTATTTTTTGGATATAATGCTAGGCAATATAATTATTATCTGACGACTGGCAGCACCAAGTTGACAATTATAACAATGTGTAAAACACAGTTTTTTATGTATGTATCTTTAAATGCACACTGCTAGCTTCAGGGTGTCGTTCCGTATATTATATTTTTCTTTAAATTATGTGTAATCATGCGAGTAATGTGACAGAAAATACATTATTTGCAATTATAATTCTATGCTTTTTTTTTCAAATGTCATAATTAAAATTGCAACAAAAATAGGACCCGTAAAAGTTGCACTTTTATTCATGGCAGTGTATCTTCTGGGATACACAAGTTGATTGTTACTGACTTGGCAGTGTATATTTAAAGATACATTGAATAATACCAAAAATATATAATACAAAGATTTTTATTATTATTTATCTTACACCTCTTGGACCCCAAAGAACCCTAAAATAAATATTTAACATATATTTTGTAAAAATAATTTTCCTGCCAAGTTAAGGGATAAGGAAGTACTTATTTAAAACTAGCTGATGCCCGCGACTTTGTACGCGTGGACTTTATGACTTCGGCGTATGCATATAAATGAACTAATGTAATTACATAAGAAAATACTTGTAGAAGTGTTATGGTTCCTGCATCAGGTACCTATTTCAGATCTTCGATTTTAATACATCAACAAAAAATGCTCATCAGGCTGAACAACTTTTGCAAAGATGTTATTTTTATATTTTGTAAAGTTTAGCTGGGTTATTATGGTTGTGCATCGGGTGTTCCAGATCTTCGATTTTTATACCTCGACAAAAAATGCTCATCAGGCTGAACAACTTTTGCTAAGGTGTTATTTTGATATTTTGTATAGTTTAGCAGGACCATTATGGTTCTGCATCAGGTGTTCCATTTTCCAAAATCAATTATACCCTAAGTTATGCCCAGGCTTAACAGCTATATAACATAAAAAGTTTCATTCGAATCCGTTCAGTATTTCCGGAGATTAGCGTGTTCAAACAGACAAACAAACAGACTAACAGACACACTTTTTTTTTTTTATTCTTACTCTATTACTATGTCTCCATCGCACCAGATATTTTTTTTTGAAATATAATGTAATGTACAGACACACTTTTTTTACTGTTTTATTATATGTATAAGGAAGAATAGACAAAATTACAAAAATCTTTTCCGTCAGTGACCTACTTTTATTCTTTCACAAGTTAATAAGAAGAAGAGTAATAAAAAAATTTCAACCTAATGTTAAACATATTTTACTCGACTTTACTAGATCACCAAGAAAAACGAATCATTTATTCAAGGAATAGTGTTTTCAAACAATAAACAACCATTCTGGATAACCATTGTATTCCGGTAAAACATCTGGTAGATATCTTCCTCAACCAGTAAAGAGAATTTCTACCTCAAATCAATCCAATGTAAGACAATTTTCGCTGAAGCGCGAACATATTTTCTCAATAATATCACAGTTAAAAAAAGAACCAGTATTTCGTCCTCATAAAAACCGGCCGAAAGAGGGCCGAAATGGGGCGGTTAAGAATCTCAGAATGCTTCGGTACACAACATTTACAAGAGCGTCCTCATATTACTATTAATTACAGTACGTCAAGATAAACAATGGGCATCGTGTTTTTGCTTTTCTTAAAATTACGTTGACATTTATTTCATTAAAATAAAGTTGAAATTGTAAATGACTTTTAGGGCCAAACTACTTTTTATTAATATTGTCTTTGTTATGTAATATATAGACGATTGTTTTCAATGTTTTCCGATGCCCATTCTTTATCTTGAAGTACTGTACCTATTTGCAATTTATTTCTTACTGTGATCTGAGGGTGTAAGTACAGTGAAACCTGGTTAAGTGGGACCTGGATAAGTGAGAAACCTCTATTATTGAGAGTTGCAATGAGGTCCCGGTTCTTTTTCATTAAATTACCTCTGTTAATGGGACTTTTTGAACCTGGTTAAATGAGATTTGAATTCTCAGACTTTTTCGATATTTACCTCTATAATTGAGACTCAGTAGCTCAATTACCTGTATAAATGAGACAAATTAATCAGGTTTTAACACGTTTTGACATATTTGTTTACATACAATACATTTCGCGTCGTCTTTCGCGCATGCTTTGTTTGTCAGTAGTTCAGTACTATCTCAGGTTTTGACCTAAAAACAAGGGAATAAGAATGTACAAAATGTCCAAACGTAAATATAATACGTTATCAGTATCTGAAAAATTAAAACTTGATCTTATTTTTGAGCAATCAAGTAGGTACAAACAAACATAACCGATTACTTTAAGTAATAACGGTAAAGTACCGTATTGTCTTTTTTTTCGACGCAATACATTATGTATTACATTCATACCTACATTAAATTCATAACACCAAAAATACACTTTTTTATTAACATTTCCACCTCTAAAAATGGAATAACGGCACATTTCGACCTCTGTAAACGGGGGCCTCTGTAAATGAGACAACTATAATTTTAAACCTGCATAATTGGAAAACTGGATTATTGGAAACCCTCAATAATAGGGAATATGCATAAGTCACCGATTTTGATAAATTTGAGCTTAATCGCTGCGGACACTTATAAAAACATGATGGAACAGGAAAAAAAATAAAAAAAAATGTATTATTTTAGTTTTATCACACGATGAAATCAGGGAAAAATAACATTTTTTTATTTTTATTTTCGGATATAATGCACTTTACAGTCAGATAGAATATCGAATAAGAAACAATATTTTGTATGACACATATGTACTTAAACGCAAAATTTAGGGAGATAATTGAAGATTATTGGCTAACTCCATATTAAACGCGCCGAAACACACCTGAAACGTGATGTGTGACGTCACCATTTTGTATGGAGCGTTTTCGGCGGGTGCTGCTGCGCGCTAACTTCAAGTAACTATGTCACGAGAAAAAAACGCAAGAGAAAAGTTTTAATATTACAGTTAATTTTCTCACGCATTATACTTTTGATTAAGATTAAAAAAAAAATTGATGCATATTCCCTATTGGTACATATGTCTTGGTCCCTTGAGATCCCAATTAACCAGGTTTCACTGTAGTAATATACGAACGTAGACTGTGTATGACACTATTGTTTAGTGCGTGTGTGTAGCGGCTGTATTACATCATCATCATCATCATCATATCAGCCGCACGACACCCACTGCTGGGTATAGGCGGCTGTATTTATGTAAATATAAATATTCTTTAACTGAATAAAAACATTTCGTCTCAAGCCATTGAAACAGTTAGTTCTCTTCTAAATACAGACAGACCATAGTTCAACTAAGGAGTGAGGATTTCAGATTATTAAAGACAAAATTTCAAGGAAACGAGCGAGATACGATACTGTCACTTGTCTAAACTGTGATGATATTGTTTCTTCTGTTTGTTGAGGCTGTCAATTTTATCTCGGCCGTTGCGTCGTCTCTCCCAAAACATTGTGACACAATTTTTACAATCTCTGAATAACAATTTGGAGGAAATTGCGTTCCAAAACAAGTGGGTTTGACGAAGTTTTGTGATATAAAATAAAGATAAGTTTACGAGTCAACTATTTTTGAAATATTATGTCTTACATTTTCGATGGGTTAAAAAACAAACTGTAACAGGATAAAAATACACACACAGTCTCAATATTTCTTTTTTTCATTAGGTACACATCACACTTATATTTAGTAGCTTTCTAAATCTAGCTACTGACTAAAATTAGTCTTTGGATAACAGAAAACTATGTAGGTAATGCAAATGCATTAACAACTACCTAATTATGTTTGTATTTTTGCATTAACAATGCTATTTATATTATGCGCCGTTAAATGAAAAGGCTAGGCCGTTAATGGAACGACTGTTTTAGCTAAATGGCTGTGACATAGTAATTAGTATAGGAACTTATTAGAAAAAAAAACCGGCCAAGTGCGAGTCGGACTCGCGCGCGAAGGGTTCCGTACCAAAAAACGGCAAAAAAAAAAACTCACGTTTGTTGTATGGGAGCCCCCCTTAAATATTTATTTTATTCGGTTTTCATTAATTGTTATTATAGCGGTAACAGAAATACATCATCTGTGACAATTTCAACTGTCTAACCTGTTGTCTTTATTAATATAAAGCAAAAAACGTCAAAAAATCATGTTTGTTGTATGGGAGCCCCCCTTAAATATTTATTTTATTATATTTTTAGTATTTGTTGTTATAGCGGCAACAGAAAAACATCATCTGAGAAAATTTCAACTCTCTAGCTATCACGGTTCATGAGATACAGCCTGGTGACAGACAGACAGACAGACAGACAGACAGACAGCGGAGGCTTAGTAATAGGGTCCCGTTTTTACCCTTTGGGTACGGAACCCTAAAAACAGTCAATAGCTGCTGCTAAAAAAGCTTAAAAATCCCTCCGGACGAGTTCGTCATTTTCTTGTCACTTTCCCAACTCGTCTTATTTTTAACTCGGCTCTTTCTACAATTCTAACTTTTCTCATTTTTAACTGCGCTCTGTCTCTTTCGCTGTTTTTCCTCTCTTCTTAACCGTGGTCTACCGGATCATTTCACCTAGGTGAACCACGGACGGGCCTTTATTAGTGCATTTACTATCAACATCTAACAAGATCGTCGGTTACGCATTAATTAGAAAAATTCGACACTAATGGCAAAAGGCGGCAAAAAAGCTCGTAAGACTTCGTATTTTTTAGGATTCCGTAACCCTAAAAAAATGCGAGTTTTTAAGAGCCCACTTAAAATAAGATAAGTTAGGAAAGTGTCAAGTTTAAGAAAGTGACGAAGTCGTCCAGACAAGTTTAAGAAAAAGACCAACTAACAAAAAGCCTAGTTAAAGATGAGACAAGTTAGGAAAGTGTCAAGTTAAAGACAATGACGAAGTCATCTGGGAAACAGACAAACTAAAAAAAAGTCGAGTTAAAAATGAGACAAGTTAGAAAAGCGTCAAGTTTAAAAAAATTACGCCATCCGGAAGGTTAAAAAGCTATAATAATTCGATTTTGTAACAAGAAGGTAACAACGACGATTCGCCGAAAAGACGAAACATGAATAAATTCTGTAGATTAACCTAAAAACCTCTTGGTGATGCTCTGAATTAAACATAGAAGACGATAATCTGTGGCCTAAAATGGCGGCTACCATATCTGGATGCGCCAAATGGCGCGGCCCAAGTGAGCAATTTACTCTGGACCCTGATTTCACAGTCGTTAATTCCGTATGTTCACTATAATTTCTGAGGGTACAACCTTTGTGGTGTAGCATTTATCCAACCTCCTACAGAACTGCAAATATACTTAGAAGCTAAATGAGGGCGCCACTATCTACTAAGCCTTGGTAATAAAGTCTATTTCTCTATGAATTCATGTAAACACATTTTAGTTCTTATTTCCACCGCCACGTTTCGGGGCCGGCGGACCCGCGGAAATGCTTGTTACACAAATTTGTAATTTATTATTATTACGAAAGGGTGCATAATAAAGTAGCAAAATATACTGATTAAGGGTAACCGGCCCTTTTATTTTGGCGTTTCTTTATTTTTATTGCGAAAGAAAATCATGTTAGGTACTGCAAATAAACTTTTTAATGAGCGTGCGTGGAAAATTTCGCTGTAATATTTGGGGGTAACGTCGCGTATCGCTGAATAATTGCATACTTTGCTTTTCTCATTTCATATAAGATTATGATTTGAAGTTATCTAATAGCGGGAAAGATTGATACATACGTTTTTAAAGAAATTCACTTTCTTTAAGATAAAAGCGGATATTTATTTTGTTTTTGTGTTGACTCGTTCCTTTTAGCACTTTTTCAGAGCTTATGGTCGTTGGGGCATCCCCCCCACACAGACACTTATATAGGATTTACCAAACTTTTCACTACTGAAAGTCGTCATTTTGACTTCAATCATCGCCGAGAAAAGAAATTCACTATCTATAGCTATGCCTTTACTTACTGGTTTTTCAACTTTCAGTAGTGAAAAGTTAGGTTTCACTATAGAAAGTCGTCATTTTGTCTACATTCATCGCCAAGAAAGGAGTTAACTATAGCTATGCCTTTACGTACTGCTTTTACGACTTTCAGTAGTGAAAAGTTAGGTTTCACTACTGAAAGTCGTCATTTGTCTATATATTCATCGCCAAGAGAGGAGTTAATTATAGCTATGCCTTTACTTACTGCTTTTACAACTTTCAGTAGTGAAAAGTTAGGTTTCATTGGTACTGAAAATCTTCTTCTTCTTCTATTTTTATTTTGGTAATCTACTTTCCTCTTGGAAGTAGTTTTTGCCAGTGTCAAGTGTTTAATAGTTCAGTGGTAGGTATTGTTTCAGTTTAAGTTTACATTAGAATGCGGGTGCATTGCATTCCAATGCTACTTCGAGTATTTGGCAACAAGTAGGTATATCAAAACAGTTTACTCGGTAAGTTCTGCCGAGGTAGCTACCACTACAATAAAAGTATCAGCTTCACACAACCTAGATCGCATCTATTTCAATTATCCCACATATTGTTTAGTTGCGTAGACACTTGTACCACAGAATAAATAATAGTACAAGTACAGAAGATGCACTCCACTGAACCATTTAAATAAATAGCAACTCTAATTTCAACATGATAAAGTAGAATTCAGCTTGTACGGCGCTAATTACGAACGGCTATATTCACCTAGACGCTGCATCTCTTTCTATCGCATATATCCTATCTTTTCGGACCTACGTTAAGGTTGCAGCTTGCGACAATGAAAGCGCGGGAATCGTAAGACCCTGTGAAAACGCGCTACAGTTATTCCGAGGACGCGACGGACAACCCTGCCGATTTTGTCCACGCAGAGGACGCCGAGCGCTAGGTGCTTTTCTCATACCTACGCGCGGAGTGATGGAGCCCTGCTTGTACCACAAAACTGCACCGATATTAAGACACAATATCCACTATGAATCAATTTGCAAATAATTAAAACAGACACCGAACCGAACTCTATAAAATGGCGCCAAAAACTCCTACTGAAAGTCGTCATTTGTCTATATTCATAGCCGAGACAAAAGAGCTTACTAGCTATGCCTTAACTTACTGCTTTTACGACTTTCAGTAGTGAAAAATTAGGTTTCACTACTGAAAGTCGTCATTTGTCTACATTCACTGCCGACACGAGGAGTTACCTCACTATAGTTATGACGCTTTTTTTCATTTCATACGCTGTGAACGTCATAGATACACCTAAGACTGTAGAATGCAGACCTATCACAAAAAAGGGATTGGACAATTTTAATAACAACATTGATGAACAAATTTCTTTAATGCCATGGATTTCGGATAATCCTGATGTTTTGTACGGCAACCTCTTTCATTTAGTTACTAATGAGTTTGATAAATCGTTTAAAACCAAGACTGTTAAATGTACTCAGAAGTTACGGTTCTGCGATTGGGCTACGACAGGTATTTATAAAAGTAGAAACAGACTTTATGAACTTTACAAGCTTAGAGAAACTAACCAAAGCCCAGGTTTCTTAGAACATGTTAAAAAATATTCGAAGACTTTTAAAATACTATGTGCAGTTGCAAAGTCTAACTGCATTAAAAAACTAATTAAAAACTCGAGTAACAAAACTAAAACAACTTGGGATATCATTAATCGTGAAACTGGTAAAACTAAAGCACGGGATAGTAACCTAACGCTTAATATTAATAATGAATTAATAAAATCAGATAAAGAAATTGCTAATATTTTTGATAAGTTCTTTGTTAACATACCAGTAGAAACTACATCAAATTTGGATTCCTCACCAGCGGCTGCCGTATCTATGCTAAAGGGACATGTGGCTGAAAGTGATTCATTGTTTAATTTTAAATATATTAATGCTTTAGATATAATTAAAGCTTTCAATTCTCTAAAAATGAAAAGCTCCACTGATTTATGGGGCATATCAGTTAAGGTTATTAAAAATATTCTGCATACTATTGCCCCTTATCTTGCTGACATTTTTAATCGGTGTATTGATCAAGGAATATTTCCTGATCTTATGAAGTTTAGCAAGGTAATACCATTGTTTAAATCAGGAGATAAAGAAGACCCTAGCAATTACAGACCAATATCGATATTACCTGCCCTAAGCAAGATTTTTGAAAAAATAATACTTGAGCAATTATTAGGTCATTTTAATGTAAATAGACTTCTGCACAACAAACAATTTGGCTTTACGAAAGGTCGTTCCACTACTGATGCTGGGGTTGCGCTTTTGAAGCATGTCTTTGAGGCTTGGGAGGGGTCTCAGAATGCCCTTGGCATTTTCTGCGACCTGTCCAAGGCTTTTGATTGCGTGGACCATTGGACGCTGCTGTTGAAGCTAAATCATTACGGTGTAAAAAATAATGCCCAAAAATTAATACTGTCGTATCTCAGTTCCAGGACTCAAACAGTTAATATCAATGGAGTAAGTTCGTCAGGTTCTCATGTAAAAATGGGCGTTCCGCAAGGCTCCATTTTGGGCCCTTTCTTATTTTTAATATATATAAATGATCTACCCTTTTTTGCAGAAAGGTTCTGTGATATTGTTTTGTTTGCGGATGATACTTCTTTAATATTCAAATTTGACAGGAAAAAAACTGATTTTGACGATGTGAACAAAGCACTCTCGCAGGTTCTTACTTGGTTTAATGTAAATAATCTCCAGCTTAATGCTAAGAAAACCAAATGTGTCAAATTCGCTTTACCTAATGTACCGGCGAATCCCACTGAAATTGTAATCAATAATGAGAAATTAGATTTGCTCGATTCAACAGTTTTCTTGGGTGTTACTCTTGACAGTAAACTTCAATGGAATATGCATATCGCAGCTCTGGCGGGCAAGCTCAGCTCTGCTGCCTATGCCATTTTTTTTTTTTTTTATTATTTAAATTTCAATTGCCCACTGCACTGCCATTAGAAAAGTTAGACAGTTAACAGATGTAGAAACTGCCAGATTAGTGTATTTCAGTTATTTTCATAGCATTATGTCATACTGTATTCTTTTGTGGGGGACAGCAGCCGATATAAATACTATTTTTGTTTTACAAAAACGAGCAATAAGAGCTATTTATCAACTAAGTTCTAGAGCATCTCTTAGGGATAGATTCAAAGAGATCGGTATATTGACAGCAGCATCTCAATTTATATTAAACGGCATACTTTTCGTGCGTCGCAATATTAACTTACATACAAAACATAGTGATTGGCACAATCGGAACACCAGAAATAAAGACAAACTTGTAATGCCTCAGTATAGATTAGAAAAAGTCCGTGGTTCTTTCATAGGTCTTGGTATAAAGTTTTATAATAAAATTCCAAGTAATATCTTGAATTTACCATTTGAAAACTTTAAGACTCATGTAAAAAATTGTCTTCTCAAAAAAGGATACTATACCGTTAAAGATTATTTAATTGATAAAACAGCTGGCCTGTTTCTCGAAAGTCACAAGTTCACAAGTTTACAAGCCTCAATATGTCACAAGGACTTGTAAATTCTGTTTCACGAAGGAAAATAACAAGCACAGAACAAAATTTGATCTTAGATAACAAGTGATTCTTTTTCAGTAACAAAATAGTTGATATATGGTTGCAATAATGACAAATGCACTGGCTGATAAGATAAATATTTTATAAATATCTGTCAATGTCGCTGACAGTCTCTTAAAGACAGTAAATTGACAACTATCAAAGCACTAAAATGGCCGCCAACTTGTGATTCTGGTATTCTACAAGAGTAAAAACACAAGTGATTGTAAAAAGTGTTTCACAAAAAAATTACAAGACTTGTAAAATAACTACTAATAATATGCAATTTCACAAGTTCGATTGGATGATCTCTCTGAAAAATGACAAAAATACCATCTCAGTATTTTTGTCACTCATTTAAAATTTTCATTATAACGGGTGGCGCAAAAGTACTGGCACTAAAGAAAATACTTTTATTTTTTTTATATGACATTTTCTGTCATTCTGTTGTTGAAAATTGTGTAGTGAACAAATATAAAATACACTGAAAATAAACATGGACCGTTTTACTCCCCAAGAACGTGGAATAAATATGGATTTAGTGAGGGACGCTTTTCCAGGCCGAGTTATCTCTCGTTTTGGCGATTTGCCTTGGCCTGCAAGATCACCCGATCTGACCAGTCCAGACTTCTTTCTTTGGGGTTTTTTGAAATCTCAGGTGTATGTGAACAAGCCACAGACTCTCGCAGCTCTAAAAGAAAACATTCGTCAAGAAATAACGAACATATCGCAGGAAGTGTTACGGCAAGTTATGCAAAATGTCATAAATAGGGCTCAAATGTGTATCAACTCTGGAGGTCACCATTTAAAAGACATCATCTTTAAATCCTAATGGTACGAAATTTAATGGCACAAATATACATTTAAAAAAACCTAAATCTAGTTTTCTAATTTAGAAAAAATGTTATAGCTGAACCAAATAGGGTCTTTACTTTTGCGCCACCCGTTATATCTTGCACATGTACCTAGTAGCTTTTTATTTTATTTTTGTAATCCATAGTTTGTCGCCCCTTTAGTTATTTTGTCGCCCAAAAAACAAACCGCTGCCAAGTTTAGTATTTATGTATCCAATTACCAGCCGCCTTTAACTATTTCCAGCCACCCAATTAATTAATTCCCTTATATTTTGTTTCAAACATATTTTGTATAAAACATCACGAGTGTGATGCAGTCATCACTTTATTATTTTCCTTCTTATTTTATGTAATGGACAATAATTTATAATTTCAGCATGTAGAATGTTTGAATACCGAAGGTATAAGATTTTGACCCGCTCGTTTTGTTTTTACTATTATATTATTAGCGGTAGATAAACATTAAGAGTCCCTCGACACTGCTAGCAAAATTTCTGAAAGTTACAAGTTACAAGTGTCAACGTAATTTTTTGAGAAACGTAATTACGGTTACACGTGTAAATATTTGCTTGTGAAGTTGATCACTTGTAAAATATTTTATTCTACATATGTGTAAAGTACAGTTTCGTGAAACGCTACGCTTGTAATTTTGTTGTTTTACAAGCGTTTCTATGGTTACACACTTGTATTACAAGGCTTGTAGCTTTCGAGAAACAGGCTACTGGTCGTAGATTTTTCTATTCTTTGTGAATATTGAGAGAAATGTCCTACCTACTTATAACTTATTGTAAGCTTTTGACTCGACGCCTTAATGCGAGTAGCTTTAGTATGTCATGCTCACTTAAACATTTCTGCGGTGGTGTCGTATGAGGCGGGTCGTTACGTTCCCTCAAATATGGTTGAGCGAAGCGATGGCTGGTTCATGCGTCATGCTCGTGAACGGGTGCTGCCAGTGGGAATGGGTCTGCTTCTGTCTGCTTGTACTAAGGGCGTCGTATATTTATATATATATTTTTCTGTTTAATATTATCAATATGTATGGCACTTCTTACTCAAAACATAAAATTAATAACTAAAACTTGTTTTGATTTCTCTTTTTTTTTTTTAATTGCAATCTTTTTGCTTTCTATAGTCAGTAGTTTTGTAAGTAAAGGCCTATGAAAAGCTTTTGGATATTAGTTTTGAATTCAGTGCCTTAGGATGGGTAGCCTAAGTATGTCATGCTCTCTTTAATCATTTCTGCGGTGGTGTCGTGTGGGGCGGGTCTTTTTTTTTTTTTTTTTTTATATTGAATGGGTTTGCTCTTGACCCCAGTCTTGCCCAGAAAGCAAAGACAGGGTCTACGATGGAGCGAGCTTGCCCAGAAGGTGCTTATTCACTCTGGCCTTGAATAGAGTCAGGTTGTATGCGCTCGGAAACACAGATGCCGGCAGGGAATTCCATTCCATAGCTGTGCGCATTATGAAAGATGATGAGTAGCGTTTGGTACGCAGAAAAGGTATATCAACTAAGAACGGGTGGTAACCTGCAGTGCGTCTGGATGTCCGATGGTAGAAAGGAGAAGGTGGAATGAGTTCATGCAGTTCTTGAGCACACTCACCGAAGTACAATCTATAAAAGACCGATAGGCAAGCAACTTTTCGGCGGTGAGCTAAACTGTTAAGCTTAGCTGCTACCAGTTCTTCATCGCCTATTAATCTCTTGGCTCTGCGTTCCACCGAGTCCAGTGCAGCAAGTTGATATTTCGCCGAGCCATCCCATAGGTGGCAGCAGTACTCCATGCAAGACCGGACTTGAGCTTTATAGAGAGTTAAAAGCTGCCCAGGCGTAAAGTACCGCTTGACTTTATTTAGGACGCTCAGCTTCCTAGCTGCAGTTTGAGCCTTGCACTCGATGGAGGTGCCGAAGTTGAGATCAGAAGATAACTCCATGCCAAGAAGCTGGAGAGAATCGGTTACTTGAATAGATGTACCACGGAAAGTAGGAGTTAAGGTAAATGGACTCCTTTTCGCGGTGAACAGACATGCCTGCGTTTTAGAGGCATTGAAGCTGACGAGATTTTCATCACCCCATTGGGAGACGAGACTTAACGTCAAGTTCAATCGCTCAATCATGGCCTCTCTCATTATTTTTACCTCATCTCCACCGGTATTCGCGCTGGACAGATATCTCTCCATGACGGTACTGTCGTCCGCATAGCCAACAATGCCCGATATTAGTAGGTCATTGATGTGTAGCAGGAAAAGCGTCGCAGAGAGCACCGACCCCTGAGGAACTCCGGCATCAATCGCCATGAGGTCAGAGGAGCAGCCGTCAATGACTACTCTGATCGACCGTTCACTCAAGAAGTCGGCTACCCAGCTACAAAAGCCAGCAGGGATTCCGTACGCTGGAAGCTTGCTCAGCAGACTTGCGTGCCAAACCCTGTCAAAAGCCTTTGAGATGTCAAGCGAAACAGCAAGTGCTTCGCCGTGTTTCTCAATGGCCTCGCCCCAGCAGTGCGTCACATACACAAGAAGATCCCCAGTTGATCGACCTCGGCGAAAGCCATATTGACGATCACTGAGGAGATCGTTATCCTCTAGGTAAGTGAGCAGCTTACCGTTCAGTACTCTCTCCATAACTTTACACAGTATGGAAGTGATGGCGATTGGTCGGTAATTGGCAGGGTCAGCACGACTACCCTTTTTAGGTACTGGTTGCACATTGGCAAGCTTCCAAGACTTCGGTACGGTTTTGGACAGAAGGGAAAGGCGGTACAGACGCGTCAGTACAGGTGACAACTCAGGCGCACAACACCTCAGCACTCTTGCTGGTAAGCCATCAGGACCACTGGCCTTATTCACGTCTAGATTAAGTAGGACTCTACGGACCTCTTTGTTGTGTATTGTAATCTCCTGCATCGAAGAATTACAGCGAGATAGGGTTGGTGGTTGTGTAGAGCCAGTATCCAGACGCGAATTACTCGCAAACAGAGTGGCAAATAGATTCGCCTTCTCAACTGCGGAGTGAGCCAGCGTCCCATCGGGCTTCTGCATGGGAGGCAATGTGGGACGGCAGAAGTTAGATTCGACCGACTTCGACAAGGACCAGAATCGCTTACTACCCGGTGGATAGGATGCGAGTTTCGCCCCTATGCGGCTGACATGGTCGAACCTAGCTTTACGCAACACCCTTTTGCAAGATTTTGCGGCTAAATTAAATGCTCTCTTTTTGGCGCGGACTCTTCGCACTCGAACCTTGCGATCGCGAGCTTGCACCCAGGCCTGGTATGCAGACTGCTTACGAGCTTCAGCACGAGCACAGTCTGCATTGTACCATGGTCGGGCTTTGTGATCGAGCGGTATGTCGGAGAATGGAATGAAATATTCCATTCCCTGCCGAATCACATCAGCAACCACATCAGCAGAGCAGGAGGGGTCTCCTGAAGAGAAGCATACTTGTCGCCACGGGTAAGATGCAAAGAAGGTACGCATCTCGTCCCAATCTGCCGACTCGTAACGCCAAACTCGTCTCGTGCCCTTTGGACTGTCATCCGGAGGCGAGTGGTTCGATACGGATTTCACCACACAGTGATCGGATGTACCTAGGGGAGCTGAGACCGATACCGAATGTCTGTGTGGATCAGTTGTCAGCAGCAAGTCGAGGCAGTTGGGTGTATGGTCAGCGATATCTGGTATCCGCGTTGCTTGGTCCACCAGCTGAGTGAGATCTAGCGCTAAGGCGAACCTTCGCGCCTCTCTCCCGGCATGGTCAGTTTTCTGGTATGGGAACAGCCACTCCTTGTGGTGGGCGTTGAAGTCCCCCAGAAAAACAAGCTCCGCCGTTGGATATCGCTGAAGTGCAGCGTCCGTCGTCTCAATGAGGTGTTCAATGAGCTCAGTTGTCTCCTGGTCACCGCTGTGCGACCGGTAGACACCGACGTAGATCGATTTTTCTACCCCAGTGTCCACCAGGAGCCACAGCACAGAAAACCCTGACTTCTCAAAGCAACGGAGACGCCTACAGCATAAGTCATCGCGAACGTACACACAGACCCCTGCGGTCGTTACGTTCCCTCAAATATGGTTGAGCGAAGCGATGGCTGGTCCATGCGTCATGCTCGTGAACGGGTGCTGCCAGTGGGAATGGGTCTGCTTCTGAGTGCCTATCTTAACGCATATTGAATTGTAAAAATTGCGTTTTTTTTTTTTTTATTTATTATTTTTTATGTCATTGTAACATGTGTTTTTTAAATTTTGCCTACTTAGGTGCACTTTCGAGTAGCAGACAGAGCGATTTCCTAACTAGTTGAAAGTTATTTACTCTCACAATTACCTATCCGATATGTAGTAGGTATTTAATTTCAACCTACCTACCCATTGTGTGCAAACTTTTGTTAATTATTGTGATGGAAAATGACCTCACTTTAAATGTGGAGCTCATTTTTCAATGTTGACGACTCTGTATAAAATATACAGGGAGAAAAAAGCAGCCCTTGACGAGTTTCTTGCCGGTTCTTCTCGTTACAAGGTCTCCCGCTTAGGGTTTGCGAACCGATGGCGTAGCTTCTATGACATTCACAAGTGCTTGTAACAGCCTAGAGTGAATAAATTATTTTTGAATTTTGAATTTTTGAATTATGCCTTTATACTGTGTTAATGTGTTTATTGATAAAGATATTATTAAGATAGGATATTGCATAATAAATCTAAGACATTGTGCAACAGTCGCGTCTAATAAGCCCTTCACGCACACGCGGGGAGTGATTGATCTCCACTAATGTGTGCTCCTATGTACACGATCCCAACCTCGTATTTCCCAACCCTGTATCAATTTCAAAGGGCCTGTTTACCCCGTTTCAGGGAAATTGAAATACTTAGCAGAAATTGATCACGTTACCTATGTTGATTGCTATTTATACAACGTTTTGAATGAACCCAAAATGGGAAAACCGTTTCTTTGGACCATTAAAATGAAAAACTTTTACTAAGGAACCAATTCTGAAATCGCGAAAAAAACAGCTGTTTCATACAATTTTTTTAAGGAAAATATAAAAATGTATGAAATAGCAGATTTTTTTCACGGTTTCAGAGTTGGTCCCATATCCCATATCCGAAGAAACGGTTTTTCATTAACACGTTGTTTAATATTAACACGTAATATTATACAATAGTAAGTAGGTACTAGGTACCTACCTACCCACTTTATCGATTTTTTTATTTTTTAAAGATAAAGTTTTCTTCGGGAAAATAAAGTAACCTAACTATAGTTTCGATTACCATTTACCAATGTTTGCTTGCTCATACATAACTCTTTTTTAGATCAACGGAACGGAATAAAAATATTTAGGGCTCCTAACTAGCTAACCCCGTAAACGGCTCTGAAAAAAAAATCAAATAAGGCACTAGGTATACCTACCTTCTTTATGACCAGCCAGTCGCTATTGTTTCCCGCGCCTTTTGTCATTGTCCCAGACCAGAAAACGTTGACCCGTCACTTATCATCTGTGCCATAGTTAAAAATGTTTTTTATACCATGTGCGCGGGAGAGTAAAGCTCAAGTTATGTTGGTCAGCGACCATCGCCTGAAGCGCCCTCTACGCTGAGCACTTTTTGAGAGCCCGTTTGTGAACGCTATGGCTCGAGATATTTCCGATAAATTCCTTGTCTTTGTTAAATACAATTTTTATTAAGGACGGAATAGTTGGGGCGTTTCTAGGACGCTATTATGCAAATTCCAATTGATAAGAAAATTGGCTTTTAAATAAAAACAACAGCGAATCTAAGCAGCGGATGGATCGTCGGGCTTTATTATGATGTTATTAAAATACAAGTCTTGTGTATTGTACATTATTATTGTTAAATTGTCTTACCAAAGCATACTTATTCGTTCATGCCCATTTATAACATAACTTTTAACCTTATACTTCACGTTTCAGGTACTTTTCATGCTCAATGTGAAGTAGTATTTATGTAGGTGTACCTAAAAAAAGAGGTATTCCTCGTAGCGCACCCATTTTGAAGTTATGCACCTAAATTATTCCTCGTTGGGCACATTTAAGTTTCGCAAACAAAATCAAAACTCAATGAAAGATGCCCAACAAGGAATAGATTAGGCTCGCAAAAATGGGTGCGCTACGAGGAATATCACTAAAAGAAAAGTTGTAACCGGAACCGGAAGTATAAAAAGTTAGCATGAAGTTGACAATAGACAGTAGTGGTCCTGCAACATCACTCGATAATGTATGGAGTATGTCCCAGCGTTGCCCCCGTTTCATATTATTTAATTACTTTCATAAATAAAAAATGCTAATTACATTTTATTTAGGTATAGTATCAGTCAAGAATTCTTTTATATTTAGAAATACAATTACAAAAACATTAAGTTGTTTTATGAAGTATTTTGTGAAAAAAATGTAAGTAAATAGTACTCAAATGGTAAAAAATTGTGATTTAAAAGCGTTTTAACTTAAAAGTCCCACTTTTTAATGCAGAAAATAATTATCAATCTGATTCTAGAGTAAAATACCTAAGCTTAGGTACTCTGACATACTACTTTGATTAAGATGCGATTCATGCGATAGACTTTCATTTTTTGAGAATGGTGGGGCAAATGACATAGGCGCGATGGGACATGTCCTTTACAGATTTGTACCGCAAATGTATACGTCGTTATACACCGCAAGCGCTATGAAATTAGCCACTTGCATAGATAGAAGTAAATTCTATTTATTTACTTTGAAATATTAATATTAGCGTATATTAGCTGAATAACTTTATTGTTTTCGAGAGCAATAATCAAGTTACTAACTCTGAAATATCTAATTGCAATTTCCAAGAGGACAAAGGTTATTACAATCTCCCTTAACAATAAAACACAATCCGTACAGGCACATATGCCTTTTATTACACGCGTTATCAGATATCCCGGCGCTTAGAACAAAAGGCCATTGTGGCATCATCTTCGTTATTATGGAAGTTACGCTTATTGTCAGTAAAGTTACGCGTATTGTCAGCAAGTTCGCTTCATTTTCCGGGCAGTAAACTTAGAAGTCACTTATCTTCCTGTTTGCGGATTGTTTTGACCCAATTTGATGAGTAGTTTAGACAATAGTTTGCTTGCCTTTTGCTTGTTTCCTTATAAATGTACTAGCTGCCGGCCGCGGTTTCACCCGCGTGGTTCCCGTGGGAATATCGGGATAAAAAGTATCCTATGTTTTAATCTCAGCTCAGCTGAAGTGACAGTGGGCTGGACACATAGCGAAAAGAACCGATGACCGTTGGGGCGGAAAGGTTCTGGAATGGCGACCGCGCACCGGACGACGCTTCGTGGGTAGGCCCCCCACAAGGGGAACCGACGTGAGGGTGAACGTCGCGGTGCGCCGCTGGATGCGGGCAGTGCAGGATAGATCGTCGTGGAGATCCTTGGTGGAGGCCTATACCCAGCAGTGGATGTCGTGCAGCTGATATGATGATGATGATGATGTTTTAATCTAGGCTATCTACTATCAGTGTGCCAAATTCTAACCAAATCCGTTCAGTAGTTTTTGCGTGATTGAGGAACAAACATCTAAACATCCAAACCCACAAACTTTCACATTCATAATATTAGTAGGAAGCCGCTGGGGCAGACGAGTTCTTAAGTGGAGACCGCGTATGTGCAAAAGTAGTCTGGGACGCCCTCAGACAAGGTGGAGCGAGATCTTCGCAAGGTGGCTGGCATAAACTGGATGAGTATAGCCACGGATCGTGCTCAGTGGCGTGCTCTCGGAGAGGCCTATGTTCAGCAGTGGACGATGATAGCTGATGATGATGATGAGAATGCCCTATTATGTTAATAACTGTGTTTTGTTTGATAAACAACAACAAAAGATGTTTAACAAAATACGTTTACTTAGGTACTTGCACGTTATTACGAGAACTCCAATGATCAATGAATAGAACTAAGAATACGTAAAATACTAAATGTACTCTGTGCTTCTGACCATGAATAAATAAAAAACAATACTTAAATGTAACCACAGTGCAGTGGAGACACTAGGTAGTATAGTCGTAGTGTGTGTGCATCTCGCACGTAGGTAACTACCTATGTGATCTTCGGGCCGTAATTTGGCCCACGTAGTGCCTCCTCGACAGTACGTGCGATGAACGCAAGTTCAAGGCCCTACCACGGTAACACGATTGTAACTCACAAGAAGATATAAAACACGGAAGGAATAAAATATTTGTTGTATTACCTCATTCATATACTTCAGTCAAGTGGTTGTATAAAGTAGAATAGGAACCAAATATCATAATACTATATCTCAACTATAATAACGGAACACCAAATTAATATAAAAATTATTTTTAACCTTCGTGTTAAATTATCTCAGTGACAAAATTTATTTGCTTGATTTTGACCTCCATAAGCGCTTATAATCAGACAAAACTAAATATTTATCTTTCAGAGCTTAATTACCTAAGCACCAAGCTGTTTGGTAACTCCATCGCAACTCGATCACGTTCAATAGATGAAACAGAGCTTAAATAAGCACCGCGCTGTTGTATTTATTTATTTGTATTTATAACTCGATCGCAACTCGATCACTAAATATGGACTATTTAGTGATCGAGTTGCAGTAGAGGAGACAGAGCTTAAATAAGCACCAAAATTTTTTTAAATGTAGCACTGCCCTTCAAATATCTTCTAAGCTACCTTCTAAATATCTTCTATCCTAAACCAAAAGTTGTCGGGAATCGTTTCCAGCGATGAGACCGCCTTTGCCCACCATAGATTTAAGTTTTAGTTTGCGATTGTTCTTTTGTAATGTGTGTGTAGGTACCATGGGCAACTGCGTCGCTTAACCACTGCTAAGATTAAAATCGCTTGCACGCCGCGCCCGCTGGCACATACGTTTAGTTCGTGCAGGGCCGATACGCGCGCACACGAATTTTGTTGCAAAGTGGTTAAGCGACGCTGTTGCCCATAGTACAATAAAGTGTTCATCTATCTATCAAACTGCTTGGTAATTCGATCACTAAATAGTCCAGTAGTAGAGGAAATGGATAATAGGCCTTCCACATGCACAGGCCCGACCTGCAGGATCGTACTGAGAGGCGCGGCCTTCCGGCTTAATCTCAGCATCTGATGGAGGACCCATATGCACCATGCTGTTTGGTAACTCGATCGCAACCCGATCACTAAATAGTCCGGTAGTAGAGGACAGTGATTAATTTTCCCCGGTCGAGCTGATGCTGCACCCGGCCGGCTGTTTGTCTAGCTAAAATAATTGCCTTCTTAGTTCGCGCCAAAATTGCTTCGCTCCGGCAGATTGTGTGAACTCACTATTATTTCACGCTTTTTGCGTATTAATTACTATCATTTGGAAAAATTACCTGTGCTTTACGACTTTTTATTTAACACGACTTCTTCGAGATAGCGAAATTATTTTTACTGTGAAAAGAAAGCTAATGGTTTATAAAAACAGTCTTTATAGTTCCTACTCTTAGAATAAGCCCCTGTAGGTAAAGTAAGGCAAATAAAACTAAGCCAAAATTGCTCATTTTAGGGTTCCGTACCCAAAGGGTAAAAACGGGACCCAATTACTAAGCCTCCGCTGTCCGTCTGTCTGTCTGTCACCAGGCTGTATCTCATGAACCGTGATAGCTAGACAGTTCAAATTTTCACACATGATGTATTTCTGTTGCCGCTATAACAACAAATACTAAAAACAGAATAAAATAAATATTTAAGGGGGGCTCCCATACAACAATAGTAGATTATACAACAAGTGAATAAAAAGGGAATTTAGTTCGAGGGACTAAGTTGGATCCCGAGAGTAGCGAAGGATTCTAGAGTTGAATCCCGAGCGTAGCGAGGGATTCAAAAGTAGAATCCTGAGCGAAGCGAGGGATACAAAGGACCGAGATGAAATTTTTTTTTCACGAGTTGTGTACTCTACTTTTTACCATTGACTGCGAGAAAACAAATACCTAGCAGTATCTACTTTATACTTAGTATTTATAGTTGACCATCAGCCATTTTTTAATGTCCCCACTGCTGGAGCACAGGCCTTCCTTATGGGTGGGAGGATGGGCCCTAACCCATCACGCGGGCCCAATGCGGATTGGTGGGTGTTAACGACTGCAAATGCAGCCGGGACCAACGGCTTAACGTGCCTTCCAAGGCACGGAGGAGCTCGAGATAATACATTTTTGGTCACCCATCCCATGACCGACCCATGCGTGAAATTAGAAGTTTTCCAATGACATAAAACAACCACGCTAAGAGAAAGAATACATGATCAGTCTGGGATCAGTCCATTTCATCAGTCTATATAGACTTTAAACTTTTTCAGACTGAATATCGTACCAGACTGATGGAATAGACTGAACATTCAATCTCCCTCTAATAGATGGAAAAGAACCCAAAGATAAGACACTGAAAAGAACCTAATTAAATTGACGCTAAAAAGAACTTAATTTTTGGCGGGATATTTTTTTTTCGTTTAATTTTATTGTGTAACTATGGCTCTATGGAATAGCTCCATAGCAGGTATAGGAACTTTTTTGTACTAATTCATGATGCGCGCTTGTTCCAAATTCAAATTATTTTTATTCACTCGGTGAATAAAAACGCTTATTATTCACTGTTATCGTTGAATTAAACGCACTTTTTAGAGTGGCGATGGTAAAAAAGTGTTTTTTTTGCCGTTTTTTGCTCGATATTGATAACGACTACAGGTAGACAGTTAAAATTTTCACATATCGTGTATTTCTATTGCTGCTATAACAACATATGCTAAAAACAGAATAAAATAAATATTTAAGGGGGGCTCCCATACAACAAACGTGATTTTTTGCTGTTTTTTGGTACGGAACCCTTCGTGCGCGAGTCCGACTCGCACTTGGCCGGTTTTTTTAAATTTATTTCTTTCATACGTTATCTAATCGTAAGTCGTAACTAAAATCGCCAAAATCTCCTCACTAGGGAAATTGAAACTTTTTCGTTCTTATAAGTAAGATTGGGTAAGGTATGAAGAATACAAATCTGAAAACTGAGCCATTTTGGCTCAATTTTATTAGCCTCACTTTTGACAGCGCGCTTTGTAGGGAACTATCGTTCTCTTAGGTTGTTGTTTTTCTAAGTTCCTTCATAAAATTGGTTTTAGAATCCTTACATTTCGATGATAAAAACAACTTTTTTTATTTAAGTAGGAGGTACTTACTCAACGGGGTTGCCTTGATCTCGTTCAATGATAATGTAAAATAGCATCTTTTTAAATTCCCGATTAAACGTTGCATCGAAGAATCTCAAACTTCTCTAGACAAATTAAAATTAGGGTGAGCGTAAACGTTTACAGTAACCGAACGAAGGGGCATTTTTTACCCTTTGTCCCTCCGAGGAGTCCGAGGGTGACAAGTTCCAAATTAGTTTACACTTGCCATTTTCATGTTAATTTCTTCTCAAGTAAAATACGCACCGTAATGGCGAAAATTAAAATGCGGCCGGTACCTATGAAGAAACTTAAACATTTTTTTTAAGTTTTTTACTACTTATGTCAAAAATTTTAGGTTCCTACTTACACGTCAGTTTGTTTGTTTGGCACGTTTAAACTACTCTACCAATCGTCACGTAAATGCATAGATGGTAAATCTGTGCCTACACGTTGCCATGGGAAGGTACAGAAAAGGGCATGTTTGTACTTTTTCCGAGGAAATAAAAAACAAATGTCCACGCAGATAAAGTAGCGGGCGGAAGCTATATAGTGGTAGCATAAAACCAATGATAACTATTTCCTGAATAAATTATCTAAAATGTAAGTACATAAAATTTATAAATTACAGGAAACCTACAAAATTAAATACTTTAAAGAAATTGAATGCTAAGCAGTTCCCGCCAATCCGCCATTTTGATGAGAGGAGCGGTGCGTTCAGAAACGACGCCAAATCAACACCCGCGAGATTGGCATACGTGCCATGAATACGCACGCACATCTCGCTAACGACACAATTGATAAATGTACGGTAGAATACCTTTGCTTATTGAAAAAAATATTTTAAATGTTGCACTACAAAATCACAAATTACATGTACTTTTTTGTGTTGGAAAGGTTGGAAATCTTAGTTCCCTTTACGGAAATAGGTGGCATTCTGCAGCTCGAACGAAATTCGATTAGCGTTTGAGATTTTTTAGTGATAAAGTGCGAGACACACCGGATCCGTACTCAACTAGCATACTACTCTACCAGTTCCAAGTACTCTACCAGTTTTAGGAGAGTAACTGTTTTCACGTAATCTTCATTTTGTTAGTCGAGTGGTTGGTTGTTTAATTTATTAAAACGCCTTGAACGTCAAGAATCGTAAATAAACCATAAAAACCATATTTTAGCCTTCATTCTCAGTAGATCCATTGGCCAGATCCACAATGGATCTAGTGAGATTTTTTTTCTCATAAGATCTATAATGGATCTAATGAGAACTTAAATCTCAGAAGATCCATTGTACAGATCCATAATGGAAGTTTACCTCCTCTAAATCTACGATACCCTGGTACTTTGGTAACGTAATTATTTTTAATGAAGAGAATGATTAATTGCAGCTTTCAAATAAGGATTGAAAATGGAGCGATAGCATGTGATCGAGAAGATAATATGTACGAGTTGTACGACGCCCACAGAACAGAGAGTTTTTCCCCCATAAGCCGCATGTGGGCGGTACCTGTGTAACATCAAGTACCCATAGCTCCTCAATCCCCATACCATTATCTATTCTGTGCCCATACTTTGAGTTTAAGTTCTCTGAGATTTAAGTTCTCATTAGATCCATTATAGATCTTATGAGAAAAAAAAATCTCCCTAGATCCATCGTGGATCTGGCCGATGGATCTACTGAGAATGAAGGTATTTTAGTAGGTACTCACTCTATCAATGCTGTCTACATTATTATAGCTAAGTACTATACTATGATACTCCACCGAGCCGTATAGGTACTCTACCCGTGTACAGCATGCTTTATTACGATTCACCTCTCCAACTATTGTAAGAACAAAAAAATTCGCTTGAATATTTTCATAGCATTTTCTTTTAACCTTAAAAATCAGTATATATACCGTCCTACTCATCAACTATGCTTTCAGGATCTGTTTTACATAAGAATCCGAGTTCTCGAACCAGTGGCCCGAATAATAGTCCTGCCAATGAATACAGGAGGCCATCGAGCTCGGCTCCGAAACTTTAAAAGTAAGTCTAAACCGAATCTCGAAAGCTCACGCAATACATTCGATAAGGCATTGTGTCGGATGATACTTTACTTTTTACTATGAAAGTCGAATAATATAACGAATACAAAAAGTAAATACGTTTGTAATAAAGTTAAATGCATTTTTCATAACATTTTATTGTTTTCTAATATACTTAGTTAATATACAAGGTGTTTGGTATAAGCCTTATAAAGCCGAATATGATGAATAGGGACCATCAAACTGAACACCTTTTACTATGGGACCAACTCCGAAATCGCGAAAAATAATCATCGTTTCATACAAAAATTAATAACGAAAATATCAAAATGTATGAAACAGCTGATTTTTTTTCGCGATTTCAGAGTTGGTCCCCTAGTAAAAGTTGTACAGTTTGATGGTCCCGATCTGCCATATTCGGCTTTATAAGGCTTTTACCAAACACCTTGTATTATGGTGTTAATCTAACCTCTAAATAAGATCAACAACTTGACGCGAACTTGATTAATGTTCCATGTCAAGATTTTTAAGTACTTACACATTTATTTAATCTTCCCGTTGCTGTATCGATAAAAACTTTAGTAAGTAAACAAGTAAGCACATAAAACCGCAACAATATTTGTCCAAAAGTGGAATACTTTTAAATGGTGAGCTTATTTCCGACGAAACCGTTCGGAAACGCGCGCGAATCAAAAGGACTCGTCCTTTTCTATTGCAATGAATTTCCCGCCTTAGTTGTATCCACGAAAGCCGCGAGTAACTAACAAAGAATGGAAAAGTTTGTTATTTTATATGATTTAACAAACAACCTTCAACATCTATGTTATAATTACAGATAAAATACACTCGCGAGCAAAAATAAGATGTCAGGTCTATTTTCATACAAATGAGGTATAAGTTTGAAGCCTTGGTTCTCCAGCAGGGCTTGATCAGGGAGTTATCTGATGACGGCATTCAGAGAGTGAATAGAGAAGGTTCAGATCTTAAAAGACATCCAACTGATCGCATTAGCCGTTTATCCCATAGATTATCTTGAAAAAAAAAACAGCGAAAATGACGATGTTTCGTATGGAAATTGTGGCACTAAGAAATCCACGCGGTCTATGGGCTGATAGGCTCATCTGATCAGTTAGATGTGTTTTAAGATCTGGACCTCTTCCATTCACTTGCTGAATTGCCATCATCAAATAACCCCCCGATCGATCCCTGCTGTAAAACCAAGGCTTCAAACTTACGTCGTTATAGTAGGCTCTTATTTTTGTTCGCGAGTGTAACTGCCACTAGATATAAAAGTCACATCACATAGTTCTGAACTTTCTAATAAATCGTCTTGACGATTTGTTCGGAATCGCGACGATAGGTAAGGTACGCTGGTGGAATAACTATCATCTCAGGGCATGGAGGTGACCCAACGATAGAAGAGTATTAGATTAGGCGGGCGGCAGCTACGCTTGGGTATGTAAGTTCTCAAGAGTTATCAGGTTGTCGGGGTTGGAGATGTTGCTTTGCTGCAATGACCCGTCGCCACCATGTGAGCATGTACAAGTTTTTAGCAATTTATAAGTAATACCTACCTAGGTACCTATAAAACAGTTTTTGTGTCATTATTATTCGGCCTGTTCTTATATCCGCTTACTTAATGGCCTCACCGGATTTACTTAGTATCCGCTGCTCGCGTCGCATCGCGCGGATATTCGTCTGTCTGCAATCCTGCCGATCGCCACTACCACGGGAACTAGAGACAAGAAAGTCGAAAGAAGCAAAAGAAAATAATTAAATTCAAGTTTTTATCGCATTTTCATGTTATAAAATTATGTTAATGAACCTTATTCTCGTAGCTGCAGTTTTTAATCAAAAACTGCAGCTACCTACGAGAAACATTTTCTGAAAGACGTTTTTTGAGGGTGAATGTAATTAATCATTTTCGGTCTCTCCTTTTTCAAACATTACGACACTAAAACATTTCAGTATTTTGCAGGATCCATAGTGTCGTCCCCATCTTTCCCCATCTTTCCAATCCCCAACTTTCGAGACAAAGTTATTTATTTGTCTGTCCGAGTGTCGAAGATGTTTATGTAGTGTATATAATTTCAGTTTATGGCTTGTCAATGACCCCTACCAAGAAAACTAGAAGATTGTAGAAAATAATCATTATAAGCTAACGTAGCTGGAGTGTGATGGTTTAGTGAATACGGAATCTACGGTTGCGGTTTCAGATATTGCATTGACAATGTTGGAAATAGATCCTACATATTTATTTCGACTACAAAAAGGCACATATACAACATGTTACAAAATAACCCCTAATGCCGAATATGGTAGATAGAGACCATCAAAACTGAACAACTTTTACTACGGGACCAACAACTCTGATATTGCGAAAAGAAATCAGCTGTTTCACATATACATTTTGATATTTTCGCTATTAATTTTTATATGAAACAGCTGATTTTTTTCGCGATTTCAGAGTTGGTCCCATAGTTATAGGGTAAAAGTTGTTTATAGGGCCTAGTGCAAGTTGATGTTTTTATATTTCACTATCGAAAACTATCGGATATGCTGCTCATAGTCAATGCGAGTGAAAGAGAGAAAACTATAGTTTTCGATAGCGAAAGTGAAAACATCAACTCGCACTAGGCCTTCAGTTTGGTGGTCCCCTATCTACCATATTTGGCATTAGAGGTTATTTTGTAACATGTTGAATATGTGCCTTTTTGTAGTCGAAATAAATATGTAGGTTCTATTTCCAACATTGTCAATGCAATATGTTAAACCCATAGACATAGAAAAATTTTCGCTGCGCTCAAGAAGACCAACAAAGCGTGGAAAAGAGAAGTTAACATCATACGGACATGGTCTATGTAAAAAAAAGATAAAGGATCAAGTGACATGTGCCAACATTTTTTACAGTAAGAGCCCCTAGCGTCCCGCCTAGCAAATGAGCTATCACAGTTTGTTTAAAATATTTGTTAATCTTAATTAGAATTTAAAATAAAGGTATCGTGGAGCCATGGTGTCTTGTGCTCTAAGTAATTGTGATGTGACAAAAAGAAACAATCCAAGTAATCACACTTTTCACAGGTAAATAAGAAATTGCCACACATTTTTTTTAAACCAAATTTCGCTACATTTATTCGTTTATCGACGAAGAAAACAGTATGGAACATAGTTTATTAATTTCCTTTGCCATATTATAGTCATATTTTATGAATCTAAGTCATATTTTACGTATCTCATATAAAATGTATGAATCGTTTTTCGGATCACCTGTTTATTGACATTGTTGTTCTTTGACATTCTATTTCTATGGTTAAACCGCAACCGTAGATTGTAGGTACCTACGTTTAGCTAATAATGATTATTTTCTACAATCTTCTAGTTTTCTTGGAAGGGGTCATGGACAAGCAATAAACTGAAATTAAATACACCACATAAACATCTACGACACTCGGACAGACAAATAAATAACTTTGTCTCGAAAGTTGGGGATCTGTTGCAAAAATAAACTTTAAATAAATGCCTTATTGCAACGTAAGCTATAAATATCTAATAAATATGGGGTAGAATCGAATTACACACGATCGAAAACCTTTTTTTAAGCATCTTTCCACTGAGGTACCTATGCTTGTATACGGTAGTACTTATATCTATTCTGTGCTTGTAGGTAGGTATGCAGGTCGTAGCTATGTCTTGGGGTGCACTAAGTGATTGTTTCGGAGACAAGGTACCTACCCCCTGCATTCACACGTATAAACTTCATAATTATTCGTGTAGAATTTAGAGAAAAAGTTAGAGAGGTAATTAATTAACTCAGACACCTCATACCCAGTATTAAGTTAGGTGTCTGTGCTTTAACGAATTGGCGGACAAAGTAACGTCTTTTTCAATTGGCAACATTTCCGAATGCAATTTTCTCTTCGTTCGATAAATTGCTGGATTCACTTCCAATAATGACATTAGCATTCGGACTTAGCTTTGTTTCAGTGAATAATCGAAACAGTAAATCGAATTGAAGGTTAATAATATTAAGTAGTTACTTAACTAGGTAGTTGAAAATCGTCGTTGTGTTGCGATATACCTAATCGAAAGTTCAACAAGTGAAATAAGAAAAAAACTTGAATGCAAATGGGGAAGGCAACTGTCAAAATGGCGCTGAAGGACTTTTACTTAAAAAATCGTTTTTACCATTGAAAATGGTTATCAGATGCAAATCGCCTGAGACGTATTTTTGGCCATATCTCCGAGAATTTTAAGAGGATTGAAATGAAAATAGTACCAAAAGTTGAGGAGTTTATCGAGACACGTGTGAACGTTTGAATTTTGAAAATCTACTGGTAACTTTTTTTGGAATTTTGTGAAGTTCTTTGGGGGATGTTTGTTTACTAAATTGTAAATATTTCGGAAAAAAAACCGACTTAAGAAAAAATGAAAAAAGGGTCCTAAGGTATTAGTTTAGCTATCAAATGGCGAAATAATTTTGAAAATCGGTTTATAATTGTGACCTGTAGGTGGTCCCTTTAGATTTGGAATTGTAAAAAAACAGCTGTTTCCGTACATAAAAAGTGATGTAGCTTCTATGATTATTGACCGATCGTCATGGTAATAGTGTTAAAAGATACAGAAGCAGACGAGAAGTGCATTTGTTGGAATTTAGAAAATTGGTTAATATTATTTCGGCTGCGTCGAGGCAGTCAGCGGGCGCTTTTGTGACACGAGGCGGAGCCGAGTGTCACAATCGTAAAAATAAATAGGTACTACCTAGGTAACATTAAAAATATAATAGGAGTTTGCATTTGATTTGATTTTGGTTTTTCGTAAATTTTTGTGTTCATTTTCAATGCTCCGATTCTTGCGAGGACTGTAAAATCTGTGAATTTTTTTAAGTAAAAGCCGCCGGTACCAATAAAAACTATTTCGATCTTCGATCTCACAAAGAAAATTGTCATCGAAGGCTTTACGCAAAAAGTTTGTAGCAAAAAGGTCGCACTTTATACATTCCATAAACTTAATATTCACTGAAATAGACGAACAGAGTTCACTTGGCTGCGAAACCAAAAGTGAGATGAGCCAGTGTTTGTAAATATGTAAACGTGTGCGTGAATTTAGAGATGCACTGAAGTCCATTTTAGGTTGTCGATAACCATAATGTATTATTGCTCTAATAAATAAAACACAAACAAAATTTTGAACAATTTTATTTAAATAATTTCTTAAGGTCTCCTTTGAGGCTTCCTGCTTATTTATTTATGACATTTATCCAGTTTAATTTAATCACTGGATTTACAGAAAACCTGGAAATAATTGTTAAATTAGTACTTAAGTTGGTATAATTTACTATTTGAAAACTGTCGGTTACAAGCAGCTTTAAATAAAATTATCAGTGTTCACAAAGACAAACAAAGTTATATTGGAAATCATCGACATGAGTATCGATAATTTTTTATCAATATCTACGCTTTATTTTCTCAAGTTCACGGACATAATATCTTTTTATCTAACACATAATGTTTAGAAATCAGCCTTTATTTAGGAAATAGGCGTTTAATAGCATCATATTAGTATATAACTTAGTGTGTTTGGGAATATATTCAACTAAAATATGAATTATGAAAATGGTAATAGTACAATCATATTTACCTGTGAAATGAGTGTTTATTTGGGTTATTGTCGTAAGTAACATTACAATCCAGTACAGAACACGACACCATTATTGATTTATATAGCTTTGAGAGCCAAACCGACCCGATCGCGATCAAAATTACAAAATAATCTTGTTGACGGTGAAAAGTCACCAAGGTGATAAACGATGATAAATGAAGTCAAACCAGGTTCAGCTGTCAGTTTGTTTTTACTCTTTTTCGCACATCGCATAAGCCGTAAGAATCGGTTTCTCACTCGCACCTTTGTCCGTCTACTTGAGCATAGCGAAAATTTTTCTAAGTCTATGATACATTCCGCGTGCGTTCAGTTTTATTGGAGTTTCAACGATTCGCCCAATCAAAGTTGCGACGAAAAAGAAACTAGACTCGATGGTGACACCTAGACAAAGGTGAGTTGACACTAAGTGACAACTTATTTGTAAGATTCGATTAAAATATATCGAAACTGTTTCTTTTTCATCGCAACTAAAGACTGAGCCATACATTTTTGAAAGTCCTATAAAGTAGGTATGAGCAACTTTATTGCTCCAATCATGGACGTAGCTATAGCTTTGACTAGGGGGGGGTCCTCAACGCAAAAAAAAACAGTGCTCTAACGCCAATAATTAATCTATCATTTACAAATTAAACATTGCCTGCCAGTGCCGGTTTTAGCACTACCAGTGTCCTGGGCGACATTTCTACGAGGCGCCCCCTATCTGCAATTCCAAGATTTTAAATTTTGCCTGTTAGTTAAAAAAATGGCCGCGCAGCGCGATTTTTAGTCAGTTTCACCTTCTAATCTTGTAATTTTAGTTATTACAGTAAAAAACCGCCACGCAGCGCGATTTTTAGTCAGTTTCATCGACTAATCTTGCTTGTTTATATTAAAAAACAGCTGCGCTGCGCGATTTTTAGTCGGTTAATCCACTAATCTTGCTTGTTTACACTAAGAATGGCCGCGCCGTGCGATTTTTCGTTAGTTTCATTCGTCGCGTCGTCGCTTGTCTCCAGGCAACAATACGATTGATAGTTGACCGGTTGTCGGGCGTTTTCAGCGCCCCACACACAAGGGCGCCCAGTGCAGTGGCACCGCTTGCACCGCCCTAGGGCCGCTCCTGGATTTTACAATGGCCAAATCTTAAATGGCACATGGTAGCGAGCGATGAAGTTTCGACGAGATATTGCCAAGTTGTTCTAATCATGTTTTGCCACCATAACGATTTTGTCGCTAAAAGGGAATTTACGATAGTAATTGTAGGACTGTTTAAAGGTTAACTGTAAAGGTGTGCGGCTGGGGATATAAAAGGGAGCCACGGGCGGTCGCCCCTGCTTGACCTGAAACCCTGAAAGACCTGTGCTAACTTCGTAGTGATCGAAAAACCTCAACTTATTTTAGTTTTTGGGTTACAACTTAAAAAAATGCATTCTACCGCAAAGTTTTCTATAACACTTTTAAAGAAGTTAAAATTACCAACAATTTACTCCGCTTTGAGTGTCGTATAATATCTCGAGATACACCCTGCGGCGGACTAAGCTTCTATCGTTTTCTACAATCGGCGCGGTGCATGTAATTTTTTTCTGTTGGACAGTAAGATGGATATAAATGGGGGGGGTCCGGACCCCCAAAACCCCCCCCCCCTTATATACGTCCGTGGCTCCAATTTTTTTTCTTAGAACCTACGTCGTAGCGCCCGTAGCATCCTACTAATATTATAAATGTGAATGTTTGTGGGTTTGGATGTTTGTTCCTCAATCACGAAAAAACTACTGAACTGATTTGGTTGGGATTTGGCACACAGATGGTAGATAGCCTAGATTAAAACATAGAATACTTTTTATCCTGATATTCCCACGGGAACGGAAACCAAGCGGGTGAAACCGCGGGCGGCCGCTAGTAGCGTATAATGATTACTATAAATATACAACGTGTTACAAAACAACCCCCCTAATGCCGAATATGGTAGATAGATTAGGGATCATCAAACTGAACAACTTTTACTATGAGACCAACTCTGAAATCACGAAAGAAAAATCAGCTGTTTCATACAGTTTGATATTTTCGTTACCTACCTATTAATTTTTGTGGAAACAGCAGATTTTTTTTCGTGCTTCAGAGTTGGTTTTCCCATAGTAAAAATGCCCAGTTTGATGGCCTCTATCCACCATATATTTTTTTACAATACATTATCGCTGCAGGCTGAGAGAACGAGTGACTGACATCTCGGAAAAAAATAATTTTGGACACTTTGTGCGCACTGACCTGATTTTTTTTCTATTTAACTGGACTGGCTGTCTGTATGATTTGACAGCAAAGTTCTTGTGCCTATTTGATTTTGACGTACAATGAAAATGGTGAATCTCCAGCCTCCAGACTTTAGTACCATGTCCCTCACGCTATGCTCACGCTACGTCCTTCACAAAATGGCGGAAATCAAATAGGCACAAGAACAGTTTGACAGCAGCCAAACAGTTTGACAGCAGCCAGTCCAGTGGAATATATACAGGGGGCTAATTGTCTAATTTCAAAATCTATCGCAATCGCTTTCAGGATGTGATACATTGATGCTTCTTTTTGGCACAAATAAAAACTTATCAAAGAAATGCAGCAATGTGTCACATCCATATATCTGTCAAATGAAAGCGATTGCGATAGATTTCTAAAATTAGACAATAGAGGGGCAGGTCAATGGTTGTGCGCAATGACACTTTATTATTTTTCACTGACGGACACTTACAGTTAAAGCTGTTTTGTTCAGTCAGATAAAAAACGGTTTAACTATAAAAGTGTCCGAAAAAAAACAATATTGAATGAGTACTAAGCCCAGCCTACTCCACTATAATACAATCCGTTAAACGCACTGTTTTACGGATTGTAGTATTATATTTTACGGGCACTGAAATAAAGAAACTAACTCGATTTGTAGCGGCGGCACGGCGCGAGTCGCGACGGTTATAACTCCAGTGAAATGCTAGAAAAAGGTTTTATTGGTTTTTCGAATAATACAACTTTTTTGATTTGACTTTGAGTTAGATTCTTCTACCAATACAATGCGTTACAAGAAACCCCTAAAATATACAAGATTATGCGTGTATTCCGCTCTACAAAATAAGTTACAAATACAATAAAAAGGAAATGAGATTCTGCAGTTCATTGGCGTTCAAGTAAGGTAACTTAACTTTTTGTTTGAGAGTTCCGAAAGATTTGTCTACCCTCTCCGGAATACATCGCGATTTGCGACCAACTTTAGGGAACATTTCATTCAATTTAATGCCAAGCCAGTAACAAACATGTTTATTTACTTACCTAGGTACTACAATGTCCCGACTGACTCGTCGGAGGTGCTACGGTTGACTCGATTTTTTCTAGTATTTTTTCTAATATATTAATTATCTTAATGTATAGGTAGTATTTTGTTCACCTATTAAAACATGAGCATGTCATAATCAGCACACATCTGATTTTTTATAGCTCAAGTTCCTACATGAGCTATAAAATTCAATGCTCACTCATCTCCTCAAAAACTGTTCGAACTCGCCCAACTCACCCTAACAGGTGCCTATTTAATTTAGCCTCCGATAAGTTATTCTAAGGAATTCAAATTTAATTTTGATTAAAAAGTTATTCTAGACTTAGTACCTACCTTACTTAGGTCCTAGAATAACTTTTAAATTTAAAAATGCAGGGACGGCTTGAAATAAAAAAAGAATTAATTGTATTCAAATTCAGCATCGTTGGCTGAACTCTCAGCGTGAACTTTGCCTATAACATGCAAATGGGCAAAGTTTGCCTAATTGCGTGCAAGACCGCCGCATGACTGCCCGACGACAAAATGTACTTAATTAAATGCTCAGCGTCCAATCTACAAATATATTATAACTCAAAAAAAAACCTAGTGGGGTAACTAAAAATAGTAAAGATAGATACCTAGTTACTTAGTTATAAGGTAAGTAATAAAAATATCGATAGTTACAGTGGATAAATACCCTACGTTGTGAAGTTTTGGCTTAATAATTACAGAAAGACTTCATTATATGCACATGGTAAAATTAAAATATTATTAACTAATAAATTCGTATAATAAGGGTCTACACGAAGTAGGGCTATGCTACGAGAATGACGTCTACGAGTCTACCGCCCGATTGCACTAAACTTAAGGATCGCCTAAGTCTTTTCCTAACTACAACACGACCAAATTAAAACGGTGTCATAAACTAAGCCGTCACTGCAGGCGCGGTCCGAGGGGGAGGGGGGGTCACAGGGGACATGACCCCCCCCCCAAAATCGTACATGTCACATAGAAAAAGCTTCAAAAAATTAACAAAAAATAATTGTATTATTATTAGTGACCCCTCCCCCCCCCCCCCCAAATTTCAGGCTGCGGCCGCGCCTGCCGTCATGTAGCTGTCAGTCGCCTAGTTATCTTGGTCGAGTTGTAGATAAGGAAAGACTTAGGCGATTCTTAAGTTTAGTGGTTTTGCAACTACGTGTCTTATAGTATAGTCTATGAATCTACATGTCTACGAACCATAAACTTAATATTCCACTGTAATAGCGAAAAATTTCTTAAGTCTATGCTGCGAACCTACGAGCCTACTTGGTGGGTGCGTTTTTATAAGGGTTCCGTTGCTTATTATTCCATGTTTTAGCTTGTTAACTTACTCTTATTTCACTTTTCTTTAAAGCACCCCTAAAAATATGTCTAAGAAATAGAAAAAAATTAAAAAACAACCCAATTTAATACCAGTTGTATAAGGTAGGTACCTACACTACAACTATTAAAACACACAGACCATACAACAAGTACTAATGTCTGTGAACAAACATAAACTCTAGATTACTGAATTATCGCCTGTCGCTAAAGTAGGTAGGTAGGTACTTGGTACTTGCAGTTTCGACTTTCTGGCTAGTTTCACAACGCTACTAGGTACTTGGCCACTAGAAAAATAATAGCATCCATTATTTCCCCGTCTATCTGTCCGCCCCACCTGCACCCCGAGCGGTTCATCACGAGAGATTACCCCTAATCCTGCGGCCAAATTGAACATTTCCCCTGTCACACCGTCCCGCCATCGCAGCCAGTCGAGATACTGACAAATTGCCGATTGTTACGTTCAAATGCCATTCGCAAAGGTTTACCTACCTGCGAGATCAACCTCAAAAAAAATCTGTAGGGTCCTACTATGGGCAATCGCGTATCGCCCTTGCACGAACTAAACGTATGTGACCGCGGGCGCGGCGTGCAAGCGATTTTAACCTTAGCAGTGGTTAAGCGACGCTGTTGCCCATGGTACGTAGGTAGGGAGTAAAAAAAATCGATGGAGTAATTTTGAATGGGAAATTGGTACAACGCCATTTACCGCCGAAAAGCGAAACGAAATGTTCCATAACTAAACTCTACAACGTGTTAAAGAACAAAACCTCTTAGGTGGTGATTGTGCTCTTGAATATGAGTGAGTCCCATCCACCCCGGTGGCTCTGTCCTGGTACCGGGACCGATGGGAAAAAAGTTCCATCCGCCCCGGTGAATCGTATCTCGATGTTTAACGATGTCCTAAAGTTAAACGCAATACCGGCGGTATGATAAAAGATCTGTGCCATCCGCCCTTTTAAATAAAATTCTGGGGTGGGTGATACTTTGTGAGTGCGATCCTCTCCGTTAAACATCGAGATACGATTCACCGGGGCGGATGGAACTTTTTTTCCCATCGGTCCCGGTACCGGGACAGAGCCACCGGGATGGATGGGACTCACCCTTGAATATGAACAACTTTTACTATGGGGCCAACTCCGCAACTCAACATTCTGGTCGAGTACCTACTTAGGTATTGACAACTTGAGGTTTTGCGTTTATTCATTAACACGTTGTATATCGAGTAGGTATCTACTACCAAGAATTTTATCTTCATATTTTTTATACCATTTGGTAGGTACGCGTGTTATTTTTTCCCGAAAGATGTTCGTGCTAGGATATGGATAAAATAAGGAATGAGTATGTCAGAGGAAGTCTGAAAGTAGCACCAATAACAGAGAAGCTGTAAGGGAATCGTCTGGCTTGGTTTGGGCATGTTATGAGAAGGGATGAAAGGCATGTTACTAGAAGAGTAATGGATGTGGATGTTGAGGGCTGGAAAGTATAAGAGGAAGACCGCAGAAAAGATGGATGGATTGTGTGCGGAATGATATGAATGAGAAGGGAGTGGATGAGGAGATGACGAGTGACAGGAAGGAATGGAAGAAAAAGACGCAATGCACCGACCCCAAATAAATTGGGATAAGGGTAGGGGGATGATGAGATGTTCGTGCTGGGGTACTGTTCTGTAAGTTCAACCAGCCACTTTTTATGTGGCCAAAAGCAAGATGGGTGACCGAATTAGGCTCGTTAAAGATCGTGCAGATACTTTTTATGTGGCCAAAAGCAAGATGGGTGACTAAATTAGAAAAAAAAGATTGTGCAGCCACTTTTTGTGTGGTCAAACGCAAGATGGGTGACCATACAAATTTGAATAAGAAAAGACTGTGCAGGCACTTTTGGTGTGGCCAAAAGCAAGATGGGTGACCGAATTAGGTTCGACTAAGATCGTGCAGCCTCTTTTTGTGCAGCCAAAAGCAAGATGGGTGACCGAATTAGTCTCGATCAAGATCGTGCAGCCATTTTTTGTGTGGCCAAAAGCAAGATGGGTGACCATATGAGGCTTGATAAAGATAGTGCAGCCAGTTTTTGTGTATTTTTTATTTTATTTATTTTCCAACTTACATCTATCATTACAGGCTCTTAACCTAAGGCGCCCATTACACGATAGGTTTTGCTGTCAGTTTAACCACAGTCACGGGCTGTGATTGACGATTAACCTACCGTGTAATGTAGTGACTGACGGTTGCATGATGTGATTTGTTCTTTCCATCAGTCAATCAGTCAAACGTAATTCATGACTGATGGAATTTGACTGACGCTTGCATGACCATGTAATGGCCGCCTAAGGCAGCCATTACATGGTCATGCAAGCGTCAGTCAAATTCCATCAGTCATGAATTACGTTTGACTGATCAGTCAGATGGAAAGAACAAATCACATCATGCAACCATCAGTCACTACATTACACGTTAGGTTAATCGTCAGTCACAGCCCGTGACTGTGGTTAAACTGACAGCAAAACCTACCGTGTAATGGCTGCCTAATGCGTGTAGACTTATAATTACCTACTTACTTATGGTCATGCAAGCGTCAGTCAAATTCCATCAGTCATGAATTACGTTTGACTGATTGACTGATGGAAAGAACAAATCACATCATGCAACCATCAGTCACTACATTACACGGTAGGTTAATCGTCAGTCACAGCCCGTGACTGTGGTTAAACTGACAGCAAAACCTACCGTGTAATGGGTGCCTTAGGCAGCCATTACATGGTCATGCAAGCGTCAGTCAAATTCCATCAGTCATGAATTACGCTTGACTGATTGACTGATGGAAAGAACAAATTACATCATGCAACCATCAGTCACTACATTACACGGTAGGTTAATCGTCAGTCATAGCCCGTGACTGTGGTTAAACTGACAGCAAAACCTACCGTGTAATGGGTGCCTAAAAAATTAACTATTATTATAACAAATAACAAATAATGCCGTCTTTGTGAATGCGTCCAGTGAGCAACCGAATATGTCCACGGTAGTCAAAAACAAGATGGGTGACCTAATTAGGCTCAATATTGAGCAGCCATCAATCAGACTTTAGAGTTATCATTTGACATTTAGCAAAATGTGACGAGTTGCGAAAAGTGACGAGTACGAGTTACGTATGTGACGAGTTGGTATGTGATATAAAGTTAATATAGGTACTTAATTAACTTTATGGTATGTGACGAGTTGAGAATCCCTTTTAAAAAGTGACGATTTGCTTTTGTGACGACCTGCCTATTAGTTAATTTGCAGATCAATGCAGATTAACGACCAAGAATCGAAGAAATCCGCCGCCATTGAAAAAAACATAATACCTACCTACCTACTCAAATAAAAAAGAAATTGTGAATTATCTCTCTGTACTGTAGTACACTCCGAACTCCGATCAAACTTTGTGGTACTTTTTATCACTCAAACAATATTTTTGGGACTGTAGTTTAGTTAAATGGACTTTTATTGCTAAAAGTGGCCACTTTTCGCAATAAAAGTCCATTTAACTAAACGTCGATCGGAGTTCGGAGTGTACTACAGTACAGAGAGATAATTCACAATTTCTTCTTTATTTGAGTATTATGATTTTGTTTTCAAATGGCAGCGCTAGTGTGCAGAATAAGCGCTCTTATTGAAATCACATAAAAGGGGGTAGACACAAAAGCGGGGGTACAAGCTTCATCACAGAATACATATGGCTTCATGACAATAGCTGACGTTGAGAGGTCGCAGCAGCCACCAGCCCTCTAGCCATGGGCGTATATTATAGAGATATTTTACAAATTCTGTGGCAAAGCTAAGGTAGGGGAGGCCTATATTCCCATCTGACCCCTTCAAGCTCCGCCACCCGGGTGGTAGTTGGCACTAATAGGTGGCGATCACCACCCCGGTGGTCGATGGCTGGGGGGGGTGCTAGAACCACATTTTTTCTGGGGCACACGTCATGTCATGGAGACACCAGTTGACACCACGTAACTAGAATCAAAACTTCCCGTCAGGGAACGGAAGTCACGAGTCACGAGTTCATTAAGACCCTACAGGTGCCTCCAGTCAATTTTTGACTCCTATATGAAATCTATGAGCAATTGTGCATTTACAATGTTTGTTCTTTTAAAACTTGCTTTCGAACCAATTTATTCACTTCACTAGCTAGGTAGCGAATAAGTAAGCTAGTCTAGTAGGTACTAGTAGCGTCAAAAAATAATTTAAGCAAAAAATCTTATAAAATGAAACTTATTATTGATTTTGGAAAAATAAGCTATTATTGTAAAGGAACGCCTACGGACGAACGTTCAAAAACCTGTACCGATTTTATATTTGAAGACTTTGGTTGGGACGATTCTTTTGTGTAATTTATGCCTTAATTTTTTTTTTAAATAAGGAGACACTAAAACAAATAATACATAAATCAAATAATGAATTTCGTCATTTTATAAAAGCAATAATAACAAGGAATCAAAATCAATACGGCATTCTATATTCATGTTTCAGAACGAATACGTCAATACGCAAACGTCAACGTCAAAGTTACGTCAAGTCGAAGTCGAGTGACCGTGACTGACCGTGTCATGGTCTATTTAGTATCTTCTTATTCGTCTGTGCTATTTTGCTTGTGTTGTGTGCGTGGTTAATTCCTTTCCTTGCCAAAAATTAAATAAAATACAAACAATTTTGTGAATAACATATAGTTTTCTCACTACCGGTGATGGCTGGGAAGCTGAATAAATTCGAAACACGCAGCTCCGCTAGCTCTGATAGGTAATACGTGTGATATAACCTAATCAAATGTTTGTTTGACCAGCTGTGTCGTGTCAATATAATACGGTGCCCAAGTAACATTTTTCAGTGGTGCCTTAGTCATCCTCGAGTGTCTGGAGTGATCTCGTGTGCGGTGCTTGATGCTAAAGTAGTTAACCTTATTTAACGCTACTGCAAAGTAACCTCCTCGCGCACGCATTGTAATTTATTTTTAGACATTTATTTAGTACGTTGGCAAGTCGTATCGTGCTGAATGGTTACGGGCTGAGTGGAACACGTGCTCAAATGCGGTCTTGTTTTGAAACACGTTGACACGTATGCGAAATTTAAGGAATTCTGAAGATGGACATGGGGTCTCTTGTCTTCCCAAATCCGTAAGATTACTATATCATTACTCTTAGCTGTCTTGTGACCAGTTTTTTATTTATAACTAGTTTTTAAAGAGCTTTCTGCACTTCTTTTCTCCGCTAAGGAATGCTAATCACTAAATTGAAGTAAATATTATCTTTCACAGAAATAGAACCGAAGAATAATAATTCATAATGTAAACATTGACAGTGACCTTGAAATCAATGTCTTGTGTATTTTAATCAGATATGCCATTCACCTTGTTTTGATAAAAGTTATATATCTCATCTTCGTAATATTTGCAATGTTTATGAGTGATTATATTGCATTTCTATTGTGCTTTTAATTGTCTTTCACTAAGATAACTGTGTTAATCATTATAACATCTGAAATTCCATTAAAGTTAAGAGAAAAATCATTAGGTAATGCATGTGTAATCATATTCATAAAACATCTGAACATTTACAATGAATCGTAATACTATAATTAGCTGTTTCATTAAACAATCTTCATGCATAAAAAAACTGAAAATACACAAAGATTTACAGTAGTGAAAAGCAAAATCACTGCATGTGAATAGATGTTATGAAGTTATAGTTTTGCCTGCAAATACAATCTCTACCTTTTACTTTACTACTGCATGATCGGAAGATAATTTAGAAATAAAAACTTTCACTTTGATATAGAAATTCAACAAGAACTGTCAAGTTATTGTCAGATAACATTTGTATCTGATATCATATCTACCTGACTTCAGTTAACACAATTCTTTGAAATATACTGAAGAACTCTAAAGAATGTTGGTCATGTGTGTTAGCTTACCAAACAATTAACTATTTACATTGTTTCTAATATTCAGTTACATATTGTATGTTTTCTGTAACAGCACCTTACTTTGACTGAAACATAAAATTATTGCATCCATAAAAATACTATTAATCAAAAATGCATGCTATTATATAAAATATAAATGTAGCCATCTCCATTAAAAAAAATATGATTAAACAACACTAAAATTTAAATGTCATCATAACATGACCATTTTTTGTTCCCCTAGACCAGGGATGCACAGACCGCGGCCCGCGGGCCACATGTGGCCCCCCAGCAATATGCCAGTGGCCCGCCAGCAAAAATAATCCCCCGTACATTTGAAGGAAATATTATTTTTTTGCTTATTTTTATGTTTTTAATTTGTGCTGGTGGCCCGCCATTAGTTAATTATTTGCCCAAGTGGCCTATGGTCTTAATAAGTCTGTGCATACATGCCCTAGACTTACACCATAAACTATAAAATAAATTGGATACAACAATAGAGTATAAACTGGTTGTTGCATATGTTTTCAAATATTCTAACACATTATGCCAATACAACTGATTTTGAACTTTAAAGCAAAGAATTTTAGATGCATTATTGAGTTCTTCATTATTATTTACTGCAGTTTTACTGAAGTCTGATGAGACGGCTGCAATATCTTGGCTTGTTTATGTTTATGATGAAATTGTAACTAGGGAATGCAAATCCGTGTCTGTTTCAAAATGTGGATTTTTAAGAACAGATGTTTTGTCAAATCCCGTCTGAACATTATGGATTTTTACATTTTTTGTTTAAAAAAGTAAAGCTGCTTGTCTCCGTTTATCCATTTAGTCATAAAAATTATTTACCAACTAATAAAACTGAGTTATATCTACAGGTAAACTATAAATAGCAAAAATCTTTTACTGTTCTATAATGTAAGTAAAATATGTTGTTTCTGAACAGATTTCAATAATTTTGATAGTTCATTGTAACACATTATTTATAAAATGAAGGTCACTTGTTATGAAATTGATTTCAACAACACAAAATGAGTCACTCGGAGTCAGAGCCCATTGTTCTTTCACAGCTGAAATAACTTTACTAAAGCACCAGGTTTGAAATGATTTTGAATAAGAAAAGTATATGCATTTTATTCCAGTTTGAATGACATAAGATTATTTATTATTTGAAAGATGTGAATGTAGATATTACTTACATAATAAACTGTGTAAACAAATTGTTGCACATATTTCAAGGTGAAAATTATGGATTTATTGGTGATGTTTATGAATACATCATACTTTACTCAACCTGCGCACAACGGGGTTGGCTTCATTTATAATAATGTGTTACTTTTAGAATGCTACATACAATTTGTGAATGTAGTTGTTTGTTGTGCCAAATAAATAAAAAAAATGCAAATAGAGCCTTATCAGTAGGTAAATGTTTGGCACTATTTCCTGCATTTTTTAAGAAAAATATGTTCTTACATGTCCTTCAGCCATTTTTAATGTCCCCACTGCTGGGGCACAGGCCTTCCTTATGGGTGGATAAAAAGGACGGGCCATAACCCACCACAAGGGGCCCAATGTGGTTAACGACTGCAAAATGCAGCCGGGACCAACGGCTTAACGTGCCTTCCGAAGCACAGAGGAGCTCGAGATAATAAATTTTTGGTCACCCATCCCATGACCGACCCTTGCGAACGTTGCTTAACCTCCGCAATCGCTGGGCCAGGCGCTAAACCACTGCGCCACCGAGCTCCTATGTTTTTACATACTGTTCTACAAATTTCTATTCATCATCATCAACCAAATCACCGTTCTACACCAATTTGGATGTGACAATGTGACAATCGCTTATTTCTTCCTACCGACCTTCTATCAAGGTTGCGTAAACGCAAAGTATGCAAGCTAGAATTTTGACCTTTTCAAATAGGTACCGGTGAAGTTATATATTCAATAATTATGTAATATGTTTACGTGGATCGCAACATTCGCAACAAAATCCGCAAAAAAATATATAACGCCTGACTGATGACCTATATTTGTATTATTGTGTAACTTAATAAAATCTGGAGATATCGAAAAATTTCGCGATAACGTCGACGAGGAATTAAGGCGTCTTTGAGCGATAGTGTTTCATGCAATTTATTTTCTGTTACTATGAAATTTTGTCAATGTGGAGTGTATGTGTGTGTTAAGGTAAAGGATTTAGCTATAGTAAGACTTTCTGCATCGCTTTCCCGACATGCTGACTGAATCGCTGCAAAATCAACAGTGTTTATGCAACTGTAGTATAATGAAGGGTATTAAAACACGACTGTGATAATTATGTACAGCAAGTCTTTTTCTACACTCATGATATGAATCTTCAAAGGGTTTTGAAACGGCGGCTTATTGGCAAGATTAAAACAACCATAGTGTCATGTCATGGTAGCCATATATCCGAGCGAGGGCTTAAGGTCATAAGATCATCCAAACGAGTGTTTTAATGTTGTGCTGAATTTCATAATATAACTCCTTCGGCCGTGGGCGCGGGGAGTGCGACATGCTCTCGTTCAGATATTGTGGTACTATGATGGTTATTGGCTATAAGCTGTTTCGGAACCTTTTAGTGCTCATTGAGCAAAAAGTTTTTATTAGTTAATTGAGCTTTTCCCTCCTGCTTGCAGCGACACGGAGCTGGCCCTCGAGCTCAGCGAGCAGGTGTTCCTGGACGACGATGACTACTCTACCCGCGCGCCCGCCTCCCCCACCACCGTGCCGGACGTGCGCCCCTACCGCCCTCCCTCCACTGGTATGACACTTATAAAATTCAATTCAAAATTATTTATTCAGTCTAGGCTGTTACAAGCACTTGTAAATGACATGAAAACTACGCCATGGGTTTGCAAACCATAAGCGGGAGACCTTGTAACGAGAAGAACCGACAAGAAACTCGTCAAGGGCTGCTTTTTTCCCCTGTATATTTCATACAGAGTCGTCAACATTGAAAAATGACCTCCACATTTAAAGTGAGGTCATTTTCCATCACAATAATTAACAAAAGTTTACACGAAATGGGTAGGTTGAAATTAATTACCTAGGTACTACAATATCGGATAGGTAATTGTGAGAGAAAATAACTTTCAACTAGTTGAGAAAGCACTCTGTCTGCTACTCGAAAGTGCACCTAAGTAGGCAATATTTACCAAGAAACACTTATATAAAAAACGCAATTCTTACAATTCAATATGCGTTAAGATAGGACATAGGTACTCAGAAGCAGACCCATTCCCACTGGCAGCACCCGTTCACGAGCATGACGCGTAAACCTGCCATCGCTTCGCTAAACCATCTGACTACTCTACCCGCGCGCCCGCCTCCCCAACTACCGTGCCGGACGTGCGCCCCTACCGCCCTCCCTCCACTGATATGACACTTATACATCTATTTATAGTTCGAATCACGAAAGATGACCACAAATGGCGCCCATCTTCGCGTCATGACTCATGTAGAAAAGACTGGACAGAATAATATTTCATATTCTTATAGATATACATATATCGATATTATTTAAATATATAAAATATTATTTCCTTAAAAGTCTTTTCTTCATGAGTTATGACGCGAAGATGGGCGCCATTTGTGGTCATATTTCGTGATTCGAACTGTATTAAAAGGTGTTTCCTCTGCGCTAACACCTGGACCCTATAACACCAAAGGAGAATGGCAAACTGGGAACCATTTTCCAAATTCATAAATACTGAGCGTGCCCAATTCGGACCTTATGAGATTTAAAGGTCATAATTTGGTGGTTACTTTTCAATTTAAAGTGTTCGTAAAGAAGGAGGCAACATTTAGAAAAACAACGTCATCCGCAACTAAAAATGACAAAAACAGTAAAATTCTAATAGGTAATATAATGTATCAATTATTGAATTCTTATTTTCAATAAGAAAGGGTCTAGGTATATGAAAAAAATACAATTGTTTTTCGTTTTTGAGGTTAAAATCATGGCCGCCAGGCGCATTACCAATTGACGCGGATTAGTACCTACCTATCGTTATCATACTATGTTTCAGGTCAATGATAGATAGGTTGTAGGTAATTCAAAGTCAAAGTCAAATAAGCTTTATTCAAATAAACTTAATTATTAAGTACTTTTGAATCGTCTATATTTTCCTACCACCCGTTCCAGACTTTTCTATAATTGTCTATTACGGTCTAATTACTAAATATTTGTAGATTTCATGACCAGCCTCACCTATAGCTTTTAAATAAAAATCATTCTGTGTAGGTTATGTAATGTATCCAAAGTAATTGCCTACTAGGTGCTGTTTTGAGGTTAGGTTTTAAAATAACTTTTTATCCCCAGTTTTAAAGTGTATCTTACGATTACATAATTTATTAGGCTTTAATAGAGGATTAAAGGCATGCTATTTACTTCTTGGCACGCTAAGCCTTTATGTGGTTCTGAAAATATATGGACACCTGCCATTCTCCTTTGACATTTGTCAGTGACATATGTCAGCGTTTTTTACAGTTTCCTTACTTTAATAAGGTAAAAATTATGTTATGCTTATGAAACAGGGATAAGTTAAGTCGACAAATTGTCACGCAAACTTGACTCAGCTCCAATCTCATGTCAAGAATTACTGACAAATCTATAAATATGTCGACTTGTAAAAAAGATCCCTGTTTCACAACGTACTTGTCCCTAATTAAAGTAACGACAGTTGTAAAATTAACGGACATTATTATGTCACTGACAAATATCGACTTGGTAAAATAGGGCTCTGGACTCTCCGAGGAGCTAAGCGCGAGAAAAATCGAACTGCAAATGCACTGCAAAATCTAACTCATAAGAAGGCGTTTTATGAGTTTACGCTTTAAACCGCCTCTGTGGTCTAGTGGTTTGCCCACCCGTGTAAGACGCAAGGGTCCCGGGTTGCGATATTAGAAATGCCTGTTGGGTACAGACACTGCCTGCTCTGTAGCGCTCTGGGTTTTTCAAATTAATAACGTCGAAAAAGCCTGTGTGTTTCAGAGCACCGCTTGCTCTGTATCACGCGGGGTTTTTCAACAAAAAAATTAATAATGTCATCCTAAAAAGCCTGTGAAACACAGACACCTTGCGCTGTGATCCACAGTGATTTTCTAAATATAAATACCCCGAGCGATACAGACGCGTAAGGCACTAAGTATCGTGAAACTTGGATATTAAACTAAAATATCAAATATCTCTTATCAAAAAAACTTTTAACTCGTCAAAAAACATGGGACATCATTTATTTTTGGTAGGTCCTTTTAGAAAGAAATCCCCAAAGAACAGCAATTTTATCGTAATTTGCAAAATTTCTCGAAAACGGCATAGCACAATTAAACTTTTCATTTTACCTACCTTACCTAAAAATGTGTGTAATGTGTGTAGGGAATTGAAAATATCCTACCATAAATAATATTAATTGAGAGTTTTACAAAAATTTATATTTTTATAAAAGAAAAGTATTTTGTTAGTTTTTCGCAATTTCCGAGTGCAATAACTAACAGCCGAACGTTATTTCAATTTTTTTATTTCGTTTGATAATGTTTGTACCTACAGTCAACAGCACATCAGATTTAGACTATAGGTACTTGACCTTGTGACCGCCTTTATGCCGTACGTTATAAAAGCTGTTTTGCAGTTCAACTGTTTAACTTAACGTGCTGTCTTGTATACCCACATCAAAGAGTACTTTTGTAATATAGGAAATAAAGAATCTTGCTGGCTTTTTCTGTTAACAAGAAAATTATAATCACTGATAATGTGTTTTTTTGTCTTTTTTGTAATATTCTTTATTTATAACAAAAATATTAATGAAAAAATAATAAATCGAAATGAAAAACACATTAAGTATCACATAAATATTACTTATGTCAGATTAGTGATACAATAAAACATAATTAGGTATTGTTTATTAATTATCCAAGAAACTTGAAAATGAGCTCTATCAAGCTACCGCCCGCGACGTTCTTAGGAACCAAAGTCTGCTATATTTTAATCCAGGTTAAAAAACTATCTGTGTGCCTTTCATCCCAATCCATCCCATTTAGCATAGCCTGCCATTTTTATGGGTTTAAGAGAAAAAATGTTTTAACATACACAATAAATTAATATTAATAGTAGAATAAACTAAAAAAATATACCACTTTAAAAAAATATCGCTAGTATGACTATAAATCACTATTTTAATATTCTACATAATTTACCGAAACATGAAGAAGGAATACTTTAACCACAACTGTAATTTTCTGAATTGTCTGTGTTCCACAGGCTTTTTACGGTGATATTATTAAATTTTTAGTCGAAAAACCCCGCGCGCTCCAGAGCAAGCGATGCTCTGAAACACACAGGCTTTTTCTAACGTTATTAGTTAGAAAAACCCAGAGCGGTACAGAGCAGGTAGTGTCTGTACCCCACAGGCATTTCTAATATCGCTCCCGGGTTCGATTCCCAGGGGGGGTATAATTTGGACTCGGTTTGGTTGGTGGTAGGGCTTATTTCAAGTCCACCTGGCTAGCTACCACCATCTTACCTAAGTCTGACGCCATAACAATGATTTAAAATTGTTGTGTTCCAGCAGTTAAAGGTAAGATAGCCAGTTTCTTAGTGATGAGGATTCCGGGTGTAGTGCGCTTCCACCTTCGGCCTTATCGTCACTTAACATCAGGTGAGGTTAAGGCCAAGCACTATCCTGTTGTGCATAAAAAAAACCGGCCAAGTGCGAGTCGGAGTCGCGCACGAAGGGTTCCGTACCAAAAACGGCAAAAAATCACGTTTGTTGTATGGGAGCCCCCCTTAAATATTTATTTTATTCTATTTTTAGTATTTGTTGTAATAGCAGCAATAAAAATACATCATCTGTAAATATTTCAACTGTCTACCTGCAGTCGTTATTAATATCGAGCGAAAAACGGCAAAAAAATCACGTTTGTTGTATGGGAGTCCCCTTTAAATATTTATTTTATTCTATTTTTAGTATTTGTTGTTATAGCGGCAACAGAAATACATCATCTGTGAAAATTTCAACTGTCTAGCTATCACGGTTCATGAGATACAGCCTGGTGACAGACAGACAGACGGACAGCGGAGTCTTAGTAATAGGATCCCGTTTTCACCCTTTGGGTACGGAACCCTAAAAACTATACTCATTAAGCTCTTTAAAGACTGTAGGTAGTTAACATTTGTATGAAAACTTTTAGTTTCGTGTAGTTACCGCCAGAGGCGTTGTCCCAAATTGCATACCTACAAAGTCGCTTACTGCAGTCGCTATAGAGAGATTACTTTAGTTTCGTCTGTGCAAACTCATAACAGACACGACCTCTAGCTGAACGATCAGCAAATATTTACAAGTTTTTGGTCTCGACCAAGAAAGTAAAAAGACGATTATAGTGAATTACAATGAAATATCTAAAGTTATTATCTGACTTATTGGCCGTTGGAGCGGAAAGGTTGGAATGGCGACCGCGCACCGGACGACGCTCCGTGGGTAGGCCCCCGACAAGGGGGACCGACGTGAGGGTGAAGGTCGCGTCGCGGTGCGCCGCTGGATGCGGGCCAAGCAGGACCGATGATGACCGATCGTCGTGGAGATCCTTGGGGGTGGCCTATACCTATGATGATGATAACATCAATGGCAACCGTGCGTCACATTCACATCTTCTGTGTCTTCAGTCAAATATAGAGGCTGTCCCTATCTACCACAATCTTTTGGCTTTATAAGTGTATTTATTACCAAACACCCTGTATGATTTTAACCAAAGCGAAGACATCAATGTCGTTTTTGCGTGAAAGATAGTAGATAGACCTTGATTGAATCACGATATCGACCTTGAACCTAAGTTGGCGGAAAACTGGAGTTAAATGACTTGGCTAAAAAATATTCACGGAAAATCTCGCGTATCTCGAAAGATTTGTGACGTACTGTTATGTTCTTAATCGTGATTGTAAGGAAACATTGCCAAGACATATCTGAATGGGAATGTCAAAACAAATGTACGGTATCTGCGAAAAATTATGGTTGTATGCGTATGCGCATGAGATTGTTTACACGACCACATGGATCGCTGAAATATTTACATTACATGGTTTCGCGATCCGCTCATTCGTTAGTTTTTAACCGACTTCACAAAAAGGAGGAGGTTCTCAATTCGATTGTATGTTTTTTTTTTTTTTATCGTTGTTCGCACGTATCTTCGTCATTTATGAACCGATTTTGATGATTCTTTTTTTGTTCGATTGAGTTTTCTTGCGAGATGGTCCCATTTAATTTTTTTTCAAATCGGTTCAGTAGTTTTTGAGAAATCCTGAAAATACTGTGATTTTGCATAAACTAACTTGACGACTTTGTTATTTATGAACCGAATTAGATGTTTCTTTTTGTTGGGAAAGGGGTACTTTTAGTATAGTCTTTTTAACCGACTTCAAAAAAAAGGTTCTCTCTCAGTTTGACCTGTATGAATGTATGTTTCTCCGCGAATATCTCACGTTTGGCTGAGCCGATTTTTCTACCAAATAATACACCTAATATAGAAGGTACTTACACTAAAAATAAAAAAATAAAAAATTGTTTTAAAAAACAAAAAACCGACTTCAAAAACCTGCCTCTAAAAAGCAAGAAATAATATTCGAATCATTAGATACGCATTATCATTGTTTTAATAACAACACGTCTATTGAAGTCGGGTGGGGCTTTTAGAATAAAAAAAGGAAGTTGTACTCCAGCCCCACCCGACTTCAAAACGTGTTGTTATTAAAACAATGATAATGCGTCGAATATTATTTCTTGCTTTTTAGAGGCAGGTTTTTGAAGTCGGTTTTTTGTTTTTTAAAACAATTTTTAGTAGAGACTAGCGGCCGCCCGCGGTTTCACCCGCGTGGTTCCCGTTCCCGTGGGAATATCGGGATAAAAAGTATTCTTTGTTTTAATCTAGGCTATCTACTATCTGTGTGCCAAATTTCAACCAAATCCGTTCAGTAGTTTTTTTCGTGACTGAGGAACAAACATCCTAACACCTAAACATCCAAATATCCAAACCCACAAACTTTCACATTAAAAATATTAGTAGGAAGTAGGATTATAAATATTACCTCATAGAAATAACAAAACTGAACTAAGCTCTAAAGAAGTTTCTTTTATATCAGTTTTTTTATCAGCGCTATCTTCTTTATTTTACTATTTTTATCTTATATTTTTATGAAAACATTTTCTTTATTATCTATTTTGCAATCAATAAGCAAGAAAATATATATTTTCATGATCGTCATCTCGTGTGTGCCTTACTCCTTCAGGCTTGTGAGCTTATAAATCCTTCAGTGACGGATAAACAATTTCTTATTTTGGTATTCAGAACAAACGTAACGCTAGAATTTATGAATTATTGACGTTTGAACATGGTCCTCACGAAATGACACTGAATATCATGGATGCTGGAAATAACAAAAACTAGCTAACGAAAGTGCAGTTTCACTCCATAGATGCTCAGTGACGCAAAAATAAATAAGATTTAACATTCGAAAACCATACAAAACAGAACAGAACTCATAAAATCGTTGTTTAAACGTGGCACACACGGAACCGTATGTGCCAGTTTTCATTTGTCAAAATATCTACAACTAAACCCTTTGGAGTCAAATAAAGCAGTCTAGCAGCGTTACGTTTGATAAGTGACAGCATATAACACTTTAAATCCGTTCGCGAAACAACACATCAATAGAAAAAGCAAAAACAATATTTCGACCCATCAGACTGTGTGGCCCACAATTAATACCGTTACGTTACGTGAATTTTGCGTTACTTAAGTTGTAAAGCAGTTTATAGTAATAAAAATTTCCGTCACTGAGGATCTAGCTTTATTTGGAACCAATCACTGCAGTACTTACGATGCAATTTGAGATTTAAATTAGTATGTAGATCACCTAGGGTGACCACGAAGTATTTTTTTGCGGACATCGTATCGTGTTGATGTTTACTGAGACTGCAGCGTATCGTTACAACCCACGATGGATGGAACGGAACGGAGGCGGTATATGCATTTGGGGTAAGAGTTTGCATGTGTGTTTGTATGTTTGTCTGTTACTATTTTCCTCTTTCGCGGCAACAGGTTGTGCGTGATAATTTTTATTAAAGAATTAGTAGTTAATTAAAGAGCGAGAAAATGCTTGCATGCATTGCTTAAATGCATGTTGTCTGATGCAGGTTGAAAAACGTCGAAAAACGAAAAATAAAGGCATATTAAAATAAAAATGAAAATGTGGCTGACGACATGCCGTTTACTGCAGCGAATGGCGCTGTTTACACGTTTCATTTATCGTTAATTTTCGATGCCGATGATTGATGAAAGGCAGATACCGATGAAAGCAAACGGCCGTCTAGTGACTTTCATCAAAAAGGCACATCAGTGATTAAAGATGAATTCATAATTAGACACTTCATTTTCGATGCTTCACTAATGAAGCATCGAAAATAAACGTAAAAATTAACCATCTAATTTCGGCTTAAGCGAACGCTGGCTGACATCTACCCAGAAAGAAACATTTCAGGGTTACATCTACTTGCCTACCTAAGTTCTCTTCGAGGCTTGGATGTTAAAAAAATCACCTTGACACATACATTTTTAACAATGCCATCTATCGAGCAGACAGTTTTTTGTCATTTTGATTGAAAAGCCCTCATTAACAGAACGGTTATATCCTTTCTGTCCATCAACGTGCGTACACTGTTGTCACCCTATCTTAAAAATCTCATACAAATTGTATCATGAATTGTATTGAAACTACTGCAGTGATTGGTTCCAAATAAAGCTAGATCCTCAGTGACGGAAATTCTTATTACTATTAACTGCTTTACATCTTAAGTGACGCAAAATTCACGTAACGTAACGGTATTAATTGTGGGCCACACAGTCTGATGGGTCGAAATATTGTTTTTGCTTTTTCTATTGATGAGTTGTTTCGCGAACGGATTTAAAGTGTTATATGCTGTCACTTATCAAACGTAACGCTGCTAGACTGCTTCATTTTGTTCCAAACGGTTTAGTTGTCGATATTTTGACAAATGAAAACTGGCACACACGGTTCCGTGTGTGCCACGTTTAAACAACGATTTTATGAGATCTATTCTGTTTTGTATGATTTTCGAATGTTAAATCTTATTTATTTTTGCGTCACTGAGCATCTATGGAGTGAAACTGCACTTTCGTTAGCTAGTTTTTGTTATTTCCAGCATCCATGATCTTCAGTGTCATTTCGTGAGGACCATGTTCAAACGTCAATAATTCATAAATTCTAGCGTTACGTTTGTTCTGAATACCAAAATAAGAAATTGTTTATCCGTCACTGAAGGATTTATAAGCTCACAAGCCTGAAGGAGTAAGGCACACACGAGATGACGATCATATATTTTCCATAACACATATTTTCTCCGTATCGACTCGATAGCATAATTGGTCAGTGCATTGGGCCGAAATCCCAAGGGTGCGGGCTCGAATCCCGTCTGAGCTGCTACTGGTGAGTCGATTTTTTTCTAGTATTTTTTCTAATTAAATATTTATCTTATCATATTTGCGCGTGTATTTTCTTTGAAGTAACTCAATCATTATTACTCACTACAGGAAAAGTCCGACGCACCATTATTTACCTCTATAAACGTGTGTATCAGTCATCACGTTTGTTATACGCATATTAGTTGAACTAAAACTTTTCAGACATATTTTCAGTTAAAACCAAGCCATAACGTTAAGTAACATAACACCAAATCAGCTAACGACTTGTTTTGACAATGAAATCGAATCAGTGACCTTTTGAGTTGCATCGATCGCTCCACCGCAAGGTAGGACCACACACGTGTCGCGATTTTGCGACCTACATACTTCGTACATGACGCCTGACTTATATTACCTGTTATGACCATTGTTCATGGTGTGATGTATTATGTTTCTTTATGGGAACGATCCGTTATTAAAATTGCGTAGATTCTGTTTCACGGGTCGGTTGCTACAGTTGCAGAAATCTTTTCGTGTGCACCTGCTGTAGACAGCCAGTTCCTCAGTGGTGAGGATCCCGGGAACGCTGACACTTTCGGCCTTATCGTCACTTAACATCAGATGAGGTGAAAGCCAAGCAATCTCCCGTTGTGGATAAAATAAACCTGCATGTAAAGTAAATACATACCTACATGTTTTTATTTTTTATCAATTCTTTACCTACATATAATAGGCATGTCGAGACTGATTTATCATCGTATAGCACTAAAAACTGGACGTGCCAGCAAGTTCTTACTGTGGTACCGGGCTGAACTGAAACTTAGCATAGGTACAGATAGTTTTTATTATGACGTCATCCATTCGCTTAGAACGGAATCATAGAATCAAGTCATAATTTTGAATATTCTTTATGTATATACACTGGCCTGCAAAACTAAGTACAGTGCGAGGCATGTATCTTGAATATTTTTCGACGGATTGGGGGATAAGTTCGCGCATGTGCTCTTGTGAGCGACCAATAGCGCGCGCCCTTCTCTCGCCGCCCGCGCCCCTCACCGCAACGCATACCCAAAATACGCGTTCCGCGCAATCCCCACCCGATTTCATGATTCGTGCCACTGACTGTACTACAGAGGTCTATTTTCATACAAACTAGGTAACTTTGAAGCATTGGTTCTCCGCCCAGGATTAAACGGGGTATGATCTGATGATGGCCATCCAGGTAGTGAATGGAGAAGATTCAGATCCCCATACACACCCAATTGATCTGATCAGCATTCCAAGTGGGCGGGGCTAAAAATGCTGGCATTTAGTCTTATTTACACCAATAGCATTGTTTTATTTTCAAAAAGGTTTGGTATTGGTACGGTACCCTAAATGTGCGAAATCGGACACAGACTTGGCCGGTTTTTTTAACTTGGAATTTTTGACTCGAAGACGATAAATAAGTGATACCTAATCAATTACCTATTTAGGTTTAGTTGATTTATTTACGGAGCGTTATACTTAATGAAAACAGTCACAGGATTTATTATCAGTTTCATGTCATTGACATTGAAGCGGATTGATAAAAATAAAACAAACTATTCCTTACAATGTTATATACAACTTAATCTTTGTTGACCGAGATTTAAATTGGAATAATACACTCGAGAGCAAAAAAATGGGTTCACAGGCCTATTTTCATACAAACGAGATAACTTTGAAGCTCTGGTTCTCCGCCCAAGATTAAACGGGCTGTGATCTGATGATGGCAAATTAAATAATGAATGGTGGAGGCCCATGCTAAAGAAACCTAATGGATTTGATGAGTCGTTTAGCTCAGGGTTAAACTTAAAAAAATACAATCTAAAATTACATCAAAAGTATGTAAAATATATCACTAAAAACTCCATACAGGCTCTGTAAACGACGCTTCTGATCCGTTGGGTTTCTTCAGCGATCTGATCCTCCATTTACTCTTTGGATGGCCATCATCAAATTACACCCAGTTTAATTCCTGACGAAGAACAAAGGCTTTAAAGTTACCTCGTTTGTATGAAAATAGGCCTGTGGCTCAATTTTTTTGCTCTCGAGTTTATTATCGTTTGTTTTTACAAAACTACTTACCTACTTAAGACTTTGTATGTAACTGCAGTACAGTGCCCTTAGGTAGTTTACGTAAACTTTGAACAACAGACCTCGATATAGGTCTGTGCTTTCGACGATATCAAAAATAGCGGATATTTTGTTAATGTGTCGGTAAAACATCCAATAAAAATAGACATTAGCTATGTTTTATCACAGAAATTCTCAAGGGAAGTAGATTTTCAAGTGGACAAAGTCGTGGAAGTTAGTAAAGCTAATAAATTTATACCTTTTTTATGCACAATGGGATACGGTGCTTGGCCTTCTTCACCTCACCTGATGTTAAGTGACGATAAGGCCGAAGGTGGAAGCGCACTACACCCGGAATACTCACCACTGAGAAACTGGCTATCTTTCTATCTACCTCTAACTGCAGGAACAACTGGAACACAACAATTTCTTAATTGTTGTTATGGTGGCGTAACTAGCCAGGCGGACTTGAAATAAGCCCTACCACCAACCAAACCGAGTACAAATGTACCCCCCTCCTGAGACCCCTGCGTGTGGGCGTACACGGGTGGGCGAACCACTAGACCACATAGGCGGTAAACAATAACAATTTATCAAGAGTCACCGTCCTACAGTATGTCCAGTAGAAAAACATACTACAGTAGTCAATGCCACCTGTTATAGGCCGACCGGTTAAATGAGTCCTCGCCCGCGGGGCACAGGGGCGCGAGGGGAGACAAGAACGGGGGCGATGCGGGCGACGGGCGGCGAACCCCTGCCGCCTGCACCTCTCACGACCCCCGTTCTCGTCTCCCCTCGGGCCTCTGTGCCCCGCGAGGACTCATTTAACCGGTCGGCCTATAGTGCCAAGCCAATTAACCCGTGATGAGGCCCTGCAACTCGGACGAAACCGCGTAGGTCATTCATTAGTCGCCAAAAGCCACTGTAGTTTTCAGCGTTATTCTGTGACGACAGTCATTTGTGCGCTTTTTTATTATGAGGCCCACTGATAGTCAGTTGAGAAATTGGAGTGCCAACCAACCACTGGTGGTGGGATTTGGTGGTCAGATGGTCCGAAATGTGGTTTCGCCCCGTACAATACACCCAGTACTTTGAACTTTTCCTTTAGAAAAAGTGAACTCATTAACCGAAAACTATTGTCTAAATATAATAATTTGGTCTGAGATAATAATAAAACATTATATTTAGTTTTTTAATCTTACAAGTATAAGTAAACAGTTCAAGGTTTGGCTTTCTAATTCGAAACCTGTTTTATTATAACATCACTTGGTTGTTATTTTTATAACTAGTTTATATTTTGCACAAACCTGTTTTTATTTGCTAAAAGATCGAAATAACGTCGCGGTAGGTTGTATTAAAAAGTTATAAGATATAAGTTCTAAGGATATTTAGAGTTATTTTTGCTGTTGCCTGAAACAAAAAGGATACCAAGTAACGACACAAAAAGTGAAAGGAAGAAAATCGAAAAAATACTGCGTTCACATTATAGTTTTAGTCAATCTTGTAAGTTTTTTGGAATAACGTTATAGGTATGTAGGATACCTCAGTCAGTACGTTAGATTAAATTCTTACATGCTGTCGGCTATCGTCCTTATCTCGTAAACTATTTGTTTTTTATTTAGACATTTTAGTTAAGTTGGACTGCTGTTCGCACCAGCGACTTCCCGCGACCTTCACCATATTGTTGGGCCTATCCACGCGGGGTCGGTCGCCATTACAAAAAAAATACAGCCGCAATGGCTATCGTTTCTCCCACTTCAGCTATATTTATTATTATTTTAAATTCTTTAAAATATTTTTATTTCCCAGGTTCAAACATCCTAAAGTCACCGCGAGCGCGTCGCGTGCGCACGACGTCAATGTCGCAGTCAAACAAACGCACCACAGCCGAGAGCATCTTACACGCGGACCGACGGACCATCTACACGGCCGGCCGCCCGCCCTGGTACAACTGCACCGGGGGGCAGGAGGTGGAGCCTTTCCTCATTGGTGGGTCCATTTTGCAACACAATGTCATAATATTGCAACTTAAACAATAGCAACGAACAAGCGTACCACAGCGGAGAGTATCTAAAGTATCTTACACGCGGACCGACGCGACTGGCCATCTACAGTACAAACTGTACTGGTGGGTAGAAGGTGGAGTCTTTTCTTATTGGTGGGTCCATTTTGCAACACTTTTCACAGTATTACATTACATTACAATCCATGGTAGGTAGTTCCAATAAGTGCACCACAGCCGAGAGCATCTTACACGCGGACCGACGGATTATCTACACGGCCGGCCGCCCGCCCTGGCAGGAGGTGGAGCCTTTCCTCATTGGTGGATCCTTTTGCAACACACTGTCATAATATTGCGATCTTAACACTAAAGCAATGAACAAGCGTACCACGGCGGAGAGTTTCTAAAGTATCTTACACGCGGACCGACGCAACGGGCCATCTACAGTACAACAGTACTGGTGGGTAGAAGGTGGAGTCTTTTCTTATTGGTGGGTCCATTTTTCAACACTTTTTCACAGTATTACATTACAATCCATGGTAGGTAGTTTCAATAAGCGCACCACAGCCGAGAGCATCTTACATGCGGACCGACGGACCATCTACACGGCCGGCCGCCCGCCCTGGTCCAACTGCACCGGGGGGCAGGAGGTGGAGCCTTTCCTCATTGGTGGGTCCATTTTGCAACACACTGTCATAATATTGCAATGTAAATAGTAGAGCAATGAACTAGCGTACCACAGCAGAGAGTATCTAAAGTATCTTACACGCGGACCGACGCGACGGGCCATCTACAGTATAACTACTGGTGGGTAGGAGGGAGCCTTTTACCATTGGTGGGTCCATTTTGCAACACTTTTTTACAGTATTACATTACATGGTAGGTAGTTCCAACAAGCGCACCACAGCCGAGAGCATCTTGCACGCGGACCGACGGACCATCTACACGTCCGGCCGCCCACCCTGGTACAACTGCACCGGGGAGCAGGAAATGGAGCCTTTTCTCATTGGTGGGTGGTTTTTTCAACGCTCTTCATACTTAATATTGTAATCTAAACAGTAGTGCAATGAATGTTCTCGCACAGAGCGAGGCACAAAAACTCGCTTAATTTGCTGCGTATTCGAAGGTTGTAGCTTGCAGTAAGGGAGGTCCGGAACAAATACTTGCTCGCGACGATCCTGTTTCGACCGCCGCCGCCCGAGCATCAAATCTTTGCTTTACGTAAGTACGCATGTCGTTGCGCTACTGTATGGATTGTATACTGTCTGCTTTATGGCTAAGTTAAGAAATCTACCAATATTCTAACTTAGTACAAATGGTCGAAATGCGAGCCATACCTACGCGACTCGATCTCGGTCTGCACTCAGTACACAACAGTCGCGAATGCGCCGCAGTGATGAACGAACGGTGCTTTTGTATTTGTGATCAGTGAGCGTGATATTTGTGAATTAGTAAGATTGATTGAAATAAAAGTAATTACCATAGCAAATTGGAACTTTAGACTATATTGTGATGTTGATGGCTGCCTCAATTCATCAATAACGCACCCCGGGATAAATATATAATAAATTTTAAATTATCTGGAGAGTCCGAAAGGTAAGTCTATAAAAGACTTACTTTTTTAAACCTGCTACCTAATACGTAATTTGTTTCTCCTTTAAATAGAAGAGGCATTAAGATACTTTTATTTATAAAATATAACATACAATCACAAAATTAGAAATAAACTCAAGTAGAGACAAGTACTGTTATCATAATTTCATCTACCTACTTGAGTTTGTTTCTAGTTTTGTATATACAGATGCGGGCAGGCAGCCCTATCGTATGTTGACGTACGCGCGGCTCTTGGTACGTATTTCAAGGACAGGGTCGAGTTAGATTAGAATACTGGTAGATTTCTTTACCGTGGCTAAGTTCATATGATCGCGCGGTGCCGAGCATCGTCGCGCGGTAGGAGCATTCACATGATCGCGCCCGCGCGGCAGTTGAGAATGGATTTAGAAAATACAATTCATTAAAGAACCGCACGGCTCAACTGAACGGGCCGGCGATGCAGGTTTGTAGATCTTGATTACCGCGCGGTAAAGTAGAATTTACATCATCTGCACTACATTGTAGATGATTTAACAGTTTGGTATAATCTTGTACCACGCGGTTAGTTCCGCGGGGTCATATGAACTTAGCCTTAATCTCTGCTCTTTTTCAACTTTCTCCTTCCTATTTTTTTTCAGTTTATTTCTTTGTCTTTCTAAATGTTTTTATAAGTGTTATGTTTGCTTGGATGAGGGAAAACTATACTAAATTGGAAGAAAGAGCCTAAGTCGGTTAAACTTTAACAAAAAGAATCTTCCCATAGTGGCTTTTCCTACTATATATCGTTTTTTAATAGTTAACAGTTAGGTTAACTTTACAAGTGTACGTACATTGCCTGCAGGAAACACTATTAGGAAAGCAATATACCTTTTGTTTCATCATCATTAATCATTCATACATCAGGGATTAAGTGCGAAACACACCGGATCTGTACACGTACACGTGGACGTACAATGACGTTGTAAGGTCTGGAACTTTATTAGACACGGCACACCGCTTGCGTAACGTATACGCAGACTGTATGCGTGCCCCTACGCATTGCAGCTCCAATGAGACAAACAAGCTGCGTACCTACGCAAAGCGGAACGGCAACGTCGCATTGATGCGTGCAGTACCTAATGACGTTGTACTTAATGACATTCCTTATTGGACGTCACACCGAATAAATTCGAACACGCACGTATCTTTGCTGCGCGTCACTACGCGCGTTACTACGCATTCAGTTGTATTTGTTTTCAAATACTACCGGTAGTTAATGGTGTTTTGTTTTGTTTTTCAATAATGAATAACGAAATTAAAGAAAATCTTATTGAATTAATGCGAAAAAAATTGTCAATTCATCCAATCTTCGTCTGACATCGTGCACAAGAGTCGCAAACATAAAAAGTATGGCTGCCGCAGCGGCTGGGTACGCAAGTGACAGGTTGCGTTGCGTGCCCAGCACATATGCGTAAGCGTAGACGTATGCGTGCATAATCCGGTGTGTCAGGGGGTTACGTACGTCACTACGCGCGTGTCTACGTCAGTCTACGTGCACGTGCTGCAGACAGAGCCGGTGTGCTCAAGCCTTTACTGTTTTCAACTATCTTTTAAAGTTAAGCTTGTAAAGAATATTGTTAAATGAGTAACATGGCGTTGATTTTCAGGTTGTTTTTGTTTGAAGGTATATGCGGCGCGAGCGCTTCCGGCAAGACTACAGTCGCCGCCAAAATCATTGAGGACCTCAACATACCGTGGGTCACCATCGTCAGTATGGACTCCTTTTATAAGGTACGCTATCGATACATTCAATTCAATTTTTCAGTCTTGTCAAAACTTGCTTGTACTCTAAGAGAAGTTTAAGTCCTAACATTCTACCTTGAGGGACACCAAATTTCAGTACTTTTTCCTCAGATGTGTATTTCTCTATTTACTAAAAGTCCTTGTGTTCCATTTGTATTTTCCTCATGTTGTGATCAAATAGATTATGTGCATTATTATGCCATAACGGTAAATAATTTTCTAGCACAATATCGATGTTCATAATACGAAAAAAAAGACAAAACACTTTTTAACTAAAATAGGTTTGGCCATCAGCTTAATGTCTCCACTGCTGGGACACAAGCCTTCCTTATGGGGTATTTACATGGGTAACTAAAGCCGCACAACTTTCGACTCACGGCGAAAATTCGACCGTGTAAATGGCAGTTCGGCCTAGGCCGCAGGTGACTGAATAAATTATCTGATCCGGTGGCCAAAACTGGAACTACGTTATTACATATTGTTATCTAAGTTAAGCCATCAACTACCTATATATAAACGACAGCGACGCCATCAACTGCGATTCAATTTTGGGAGCGACTTGCTAGGTGGCTAAAGTCTACTAACACAGTCCACTAAAATCGATTCATGTAAATGGCCCATTATGGCACAGAATAACTAATACTACAAGTAGAAGCAGCACTCCGCAAAGTCATTTAAATAAATAGCGACTTTTGCTCCAACACAATAAAGTGCAATTCAGGTCGCGCAGCGCTAATAACCTACAGTTATATTCACCTAGTAGTTACCTCTCTTTCTGTCGCGTGCTCTTGCCTTTTCTGACGACGCAACGTTAGGGTTGTTTTCTTTTAAATGAACTGCGTAGCATATATCATAATATGAAAAACGACAATTGCTTATTGGTTTTTTGATTTTGAAATCCGTACACGGCACAGCAATGTCGATTCAACATTGTGACTATTATAAAGAGACAATACCTACTTGGGCAGTAAGATGCTGCGCGACTACACAGGCGGGCGTGTGGAGGCCCTCTGCTCACTTGTGCCACAGAATACATAATAGTACAAGTACAGAAGATCCACTCTGCAAAGTCATTTAAATAAATAACGACTCTATTCCATACCCAATAAAGTGCAATTCAGGTTGCACGCCGCTCTCGTTATATTTACCTAGAAGTTGCCTCTCTTTCTATCGCGTAGCTCTTATCTCTTCTAACGACTTCAGGGTTTCTTCTTTTAAATAATAATTAAATAACTGGTAGTTAATTTATTACAAGTTATGTGTTTGTGAAATAATGTGTAGTTAAATACGTTTAAAAAAACATAGGCTAGGTACAGTCAACGCCACATCAGACTATACATGCTGGCTTTAAAGCAATTGGCTTTATTACGAAATGAAATTGTAATTATAATTAATTTGATTTCGAAAGTAGGTAGGTAAGTAAGTACCTACCTAATCTATAATTTTTTTTAATAAATAGTTGGGCGAAGATTGTTTAGCAAATAAGACAAGTAAATACCTAAGAATAAACGGATACTAGTTATTAACTTAACTAGGTACCTAGACAAGCACTTCTTACGTTTTGATGTCCTTTGGAACTTTTGGAAGAGTGAAAAACGTGAGGTGCGGATCCTTTTTATTCGTATTAAGGCATACTATCGAAATCGGACTGCTAATGTGCGACCCAGCCGGCACGCGGTAGCCCTCTGAAATTAGTCCGTCCGGACGGACCCGCTACCTACTTGTAGCTTTGTACCTAAAGCGCGGAGTGCGCCTAGCCTGCTTGTGCCTTCGAAAGTTCGAAGGCACGGCTAGCGGTAGGTGCTTATCGCGCGACCGAGTGAAAGAGGCCTGATTATGGGTGGATAAGGAGCATCCTCCTTCGGCCCATCGGCCTTTTTTTTAATAACGTGGTAAGAATTGAAATAAATCAAAAACATCGTTTGTGTAGGTGTTAAACGAGAAACAGCACCAGCAAGCGATGCGCAACGAATACAACTTCGACCACCCGGACGCGTTCGACCTCGAGTTGTTAGGAGAGGTGTTACAACGCCTGCGCGAGGGCAAGAAGGTGGAGGTGCCCATCTACAACTACGTGACGCACTCCAGGGAGAACCGCACGGTATGACGTCACACTTGGTGCTCTAGCTACACACTATACTGCAGCAAGAAGGTGGAGGTGCCCATCTACAACTACGTGACGCACTCCAGGGAGAACCGCACGGTATGACGTCACACTTGGTGCTCTATCTACACACGCCTATACTATGACTTTTCTCATATCACTTGAAGGGCAGGATAATTTTGCTGATTCACAAATCGTCCACCAGTCGGCGCACTAGCGTCAACTTGACGCTAGTGTTGATATACCTAGTTGGTTACTAAGTTCTGTAACTATGGAAAACATGAATAATACTAAATTTACAAATAATGCTACAATGAATTATATACCAAATGAAAGCACAAATATTTAAGATTATCATGTATTAAAATTATTCGAAATGACCGCCTCTGGCATGAATACACGCCTTTAGACGACGAGGCCAGTCATCGATGGCAGCACGAACTACCACCATATCCAATTCTGCGACTGCCTTGAGAATAGCGCGCTTAAGAGAGTCGAGATTCATGTGGGGCTTAGCACATGCTTTCTCCTCAATAAGTTGCCATATGGCATAATCCAGAGGATTTAAGTCTGGGCTGGAGGATGGCCATTCTTCCTGCGCGATAAAATCAATTTTGTTAGCCCGAAACCATGCTTGTGTAGATTTTGCTTTGTGCGCAGGGGCAGAGTCCTGCTGGAAGACCCATGGCTGGTTTTGAAATAAAGTGTGGCTTAAGGGTTTGACAACAGGTTCCAGAACGGTATCTTGATAGACTCTAGCGCCAGTTTTCACACCTTTTTCACAGAAATGAACCTTACTTAGCCCTGAATAGGACACCCCCAGCCAAATCATCACTGATGAGGGGTGGTGACCTCGTTAGACCCTCGGAGCAATCATGCTGGCTTCTTTACTATTCTTAGCGTATACTCTATCATTTTGACGGTTAAAATTTTCTTCGACTGTGAAGATTTTTTCATCAGTAAACAAGATTTTTCGATGGCCGTTTTGTGCGTACTGCTTTAGTAGAGCGCGACTTCGTGCTAACCTCATAGCCTTCAATCGTGCGTTTAGCAGATGGCCCTTTCGTCTACGGTAAGCGTGAAGCCCAAGGTCATCATTGATAATTTTTTTAAGGGAACTTCTCTTCACAGTCATCTGTATTGCCAATAACTTTTGCTTCCGGACGGGATTTCTCGTGATTCTCGCCTTCACTGCCTTGATCACAGCTGGTGTCCGAACGGTGCGTGGTCTTCCTGATCTTTTTCGGTCATCGACGGTCAAGGTATTACTGTACCTATGGATAGTGCGATAAATAAATTGCTTGTTGATTTTAAACTTTTGTAGCAACTTGAAAATCATATTCGGTGGCTGCCCACATTTGTGCAGAGCAATTACAGCGACACGATTCTCCTTCAACCCCCATTCCATGGTGAAATAAACAAAATATGATATACGTGTGGTATGGAATTATAGCTTATAAAACTGTCAATAATATGTCATTTTTATTTTTTCTTTTCATTTGTTTTAATGGCCAGTAATCGATAAAGAAACTCAGTAACAGAACTTTTGACCAACCTGTGTAGATTTGCCATTTTGTTGTTTTTAACCGACTTCCAAAAAGGTGGAGGTTCTCTGTTCGTCTGTATATTTGTTTTTTTTTTGTATGTACACCGATTACTCGAAAACGACTGGACCGATTGAAATGATTCAAACGTTATTACATTGGGTAAACTCCCAAGTTGGTCCCATTTTTTTAAAATTTGGAAATCGGTTCAGTACTTTTCAAGTAATCTTGAAAAAAGCACGAAAATAGTATGATTTTGTGTGAATTACCTCGATGATAATGATCGTATTACTTCTTGTTTATGAACTGAATAAGATAATAATTTTTTTGTTGGAAGAGGGATATATGTTTAGTTCTTTAACCGACTTAAAAAAGGAGGTTTTTAGTTTGACCCGTATGTATGTATGTTTTTTCCCAATTATCTCACGTTTGGCTGAGCCGATTTTACTATCTAAATAATATACCTACAACCTACACTAAAAATAAAAATTGTTTAAAAAAAACAAACGGGTGGGGCTGGAGTACAGATTCCTTTTTTTATTCTAAAAGCCCCACCCGACTTCAATAGACGTGTTTTTATTATTACAACGGGAATACACGCATTATTTCTTGCTTTTTCTCATCAATTTTGTGAAAGTTGGAAACGAAGTATTTATTTTGTGATGTGATATTTTTTTACCGAAAAAGACTCATTGACCCACAATAGATATAAAAGACTATTCTACAATGTAGGTTCCGGAATCGAAAGCCAAATTAAGACGTTTTTATTCTTACAGCATCTATTATTTTTTTCTTAATATTCAGATTTTTCGGAAATTTGTAAGTCAATATTTTTACAGCCTATTACACAGAAAATGGTGATTTTAAAGCTATAAAACGACATTTAAATTAAAAGTCCTTTGTTTTGACCGGCGACTAAAATCTATAGAACAAGCATTGCGCTCAAAAATGGCACCTCATGAAAAGTACAACTAAGTGGATGGAGTTAAAAAATGCTGGCATTTAATTATGCAGTCCAAAGCGTTTGAGCACTGGTTGCTTATTACCGACCATAATTTGTATTCAAATCTATTCTATACTTTTCTATACTTAAACGAAAAAATATGATACGTTATTTTTGCATATTTTTACTGCCTTCTTTACGTTTTTATTACACCATTTGACTACACAGGACTTCATTTCTAATAAACTTTATCTACACTCACAACGTAATGTTCCAAATATGAATTCAAAAAAGGTAGTATAAATACGTACTTTATTTTCGTGGATAGGTAAAATTAAAAAATAAACTCATTACGATGCAGTCAACTGCATCATAAAATAACTTTTTTTCTCATTACGATACAGGGCAAATCCAAAAAGAAGGCAGTGCCGTAACATTAAAAAAAAAACGATATTTTCCCACATATTTTTCATGATTAAAATGTACTCTATGGTAATCGATGACTTTAGTGCGATTAGTTTGTTGAAATGCACTGATCAAATTTTTTTTTCTAATGGAATGCGCGCCAAGCATTTCCGATAAAGTTTTGATTTGAATTTTTACATTTTGTTATACTTAAAATACTGAATTTTGTAGGTTTTTTTATTCTTGCTTTAAAATGTGAAAAAAAAATTACTCTGCCCGATATTTTAGTTTAGATGCAGCTAAGGAATGACTTATTACAAGGTAGGTTGCTAATACAAACAAAGTCTCTCTCTCTTTTCTAACGTTGATCTTTTATTTAGTAGGTTCAATCCCAAATGTATGAGTGTAGATAAAGCAGTGTATGAAACTGCACATAACTAGGTATTAAAACACTCGTGTGATACTATTAAAAACCTCGCCTACGGCTCGGTTTTTAAACACACACTCGTGTTTTAATACCCCTCTTTATGTGTCAGTTTCATAAACTACTATTATCTTTTTCTCTTTTCTCTACAATACAAACTGCAATTATTATCCTACATGGCACCAGACTCCACAAGTATTATTCCTATTACATACAAAATGTATCTACTAATCATAAGTTTAAGACCTACTTGTGGAAAATTGCAATTATTTTTTTTTATTGTAAAGAACGCTAACGTCAGTTACCGGGCTGGCCCAACTAAAGCTGAGCGAGTTGTACTTTTTCGGTCTCGTTTTTTAAGCAATATTTGTTTGCAATTTCACTTCCATAGATTTCAGTTCGCTGGTTTTGACAGTTGTCGTGGAACTAGCGCACGTAGCGCCATTTTGACAGTTGCCTTCCCCATTTAAGTAATCGTATTGTACTCGTGTTCAGAAAACGATGTACGGCGCGAACGTGATAATCTTCGAGGGCATCCTGGCGTTCTACAGCGCGCAGGTGGTGCGCATGCTGGACATGAAGGTGTTCGTGGACACCGACGCCGACATCCGCCTGGCGCGCCGCCTGCGCAGGTACACAACTAACACCACAAAAAAAAGAGAACCTCACCCGTATTCACATTCACTACTGGCTTCTTGACTCGACGACTTAGTACGGCTGCCCTAAACCAAATCCAAGTATCTCATTCCAGGCAAACTTTACAGGAGAGCTTAAAAACGTTATTTCGTGTTTTTATTGAAAAAAAAATGTCATTCTGAACACTAAAATGTTAAAATATCATTGGTCTTTAAGATAAAAACCTATTTTTGTAAAAATAATAGTTGTCATACTTACCTACATTTTGACGAACGAAAATAGTGTTCTGCGTAGAAATATGTATTGATTTGTCAATAATATTCTACGCTATAAACAAGTAACTTAGATTCTCTATTGTACTTTTAGTAGATGCTTGTTTTCAGCTTTGCATTTTTCAGCCATAGAATACACTCCTTAATACTATAAAATAAATACACAGAAATCAAGTATCTGCTAATCTATTTTAAATACAAGTATCTTGATAAGACTTGCTAGTTTTTAAGTTAGAAACGGGAAATATACTTTGTTGTAGCGTATATTTTGCAAATAGAAAAATATTCTTGAATTATTGGCTATATTTCCCGAATTAAATAGTAATGTACCACGCCTATGGACATGCTTGGCTATCCTACGGAGTGGTCCTGTGGGGTGGTAGTACGGATGCGGCGTTGCTACTTACTCTACAAAAGAAGTTGATCCGTATCATAGCCAACATCGAAGAGACGGAGAGCTGTAAACCCTATTTTCAAAAATATCAGATACTTCCCTTGCCATGCTTATACATTTTAGAAGTTTGTAAGTTTGTACGCAAACATATGGAATTTTATATTAAACGTCAAGACATACCTTCTAAATATCCAACACGGTACAAAAACAAATTAATAATTCCCAGTTCCAGACTTGAACTAACATCTAAAAGTACATTTCACTCTTCAATAAAAATATATAATAAATTGCCAGAATCAATAATTAACGAAAATAAATACCTCATATTCATAAAAATATTGAAAAAATATTTACTATCTAAATGTTATTATAGCATAAATTAATATTTAACTGATAACACCAGCAAATAATTTATAAATAAATACAATAATAATTCAAAACGTCTTGTCTAACATTTTAACAACTTTATTTTTTTAATTTGATTTAATTTTATGTAGCTTTCTTTTATATTAAGCGTTTCCTCTCTTCTCTTTTATTACCCTTTTGCGTGCCCGACAGGGTCCATAATGCTCTTATATATAAAAATGTACCATCCTCTATACACACATTATGGTTGCAAATAAAATATTGAGTATTAAGTATTAAATCGAATTTTAATAAAATAAAAAATGGTAGATGCGACTTGCTTTGCTTAAACAGAAAATGAAGTAATCATTTTTTTTTTGGGAACTGAGTTACTTGACTTTTGCGTAGCGCAGCCGAGTAGGGGTTGCTTTAGTATGTCATGCTCACTTTAATCATTTCTGCGGTGGTGTCGTGTGAGGCGGGTCGTTACGTTCCCTCAAATATGGTTGAGCGAAGCGATGGCTGGTTCATGCGTCATGCTCGTGAACGGGTGCTGCCAGTGGGAAATGGTCTGCTTCTGACTACCTATCTTAACGCATATTGAATTGTATGTTTTTGTTTTCTTGTAATAATAAGTTCAAACTTTGAATTTAGCTTGAACCCTGTAAATTGATTAAGAAATTTGAAATTCATTAAGAACTGAGCTAATTAAATAATGTTATTTATTTTTTAATCTTTGTTAATATAATTATAAAGTCTGGAAACGATATACATATTTGTAAATATCGTTCCATCTGATAAAGCTGATAAGTTTATTGCGCCAATTTTTCTAGTCAGCTGACAAGAAAAATTGTCGTCGTTTATTATGTCGTCTTTTAGCTAAAAGACGACATAATGGGTAGTAGGGTAAAAGAATTGACGATGTAAAATGCTTATTATGTGAGCTCATTTAAATAAAGTATATTTCACTTTAACTTTTACATTTCACTTTCACAAACAACACTTAAACTTAAAGTGATACTGTAACATGTGCTTTTATATAAACACGGACACTACATACAACTGCGCCATTACAAACAGAAGACGTCAGATGACATTGTACACGCGCAACTGTGTATGTAAGTCTAGGGCTGCCGTGCAGTTTGTACTGTATAAGCGGCGGAAGCGTGCAATTCATAATTCGAACTTTTTGGTAAATAAAGTTACGATGCATTGCTTTGAATATCAAAATAAGTTGACAGTTGACAAACACGACTAAAAAGTTACGACGCGTTGCTTCGCATATCAAAATAAGTTGACATTTTACAAACACGACTAAACGAGCACACGAACTCGCGGGGTAGAGTGAGGTAATTGATTGTGAGGCGGGGCGGAGAGTGTCCTTTCTGTACGATGGTACTTATCTATATCTACTATATCTATTCTGTGGTAGTAGATATATCTATGCTAATGTTTAAAACTTTTTAGGGACATAGTGCAACGCGGGCGCGAATTAGAAGGCGTGCTGAAGCAGTACATGACGTACGTGAAGCCCGCCTACCAGAGCTACATCGCCCCGTGTATGGCGCACGCCGATATCATAGTACCGAGGGGTGGCGAGAACAAGGTCGCCATACAGCTCATCGTGCAGCACGTGCACAAGCAACTGCAGCTGGTGAGCGATAGGGACTAGACTACTTTATACATGGACGATATGTAATAGAGCTGCATTGCGCCGTGCATGGTGCACGCCGACATTATAGTAACATCATAGTGTCTTTAAATTGGTGTAATTTTGTGTCTACGCATCTAAACAATATGTGCAATATCTGTCGTGTGTAACTGAGATTTTTATTGTAGCAGTGGCTACCTCTGCAGAACCGAGTAAATTGACTTGATATACTTGATGCCAAATGTTCCAAAAAGCATTGGAATGAGATGCACCAGCATTCTTGTGAACCGGAAAAATATCACTGAACCCAATACCACTTGAAACTGGCAAAAGTATTCCCAGTGGCCCTACCATGTTGTTGCTGCAAACTGTTTTCGCTACCTTTAACTATCGTTTTCACTCTTTCACTCGCATTGACTGTGAGGGCTCCGTGGCAGAATGTCCCTTTCGCAAAACGTCCCTTTCGCAGAATGTCCCTTTCCCAAAACGTCCCTTTCGCAAAATGTCCCTTTCGCAAAACGTCCCTTTCGCAAAACGCCCCTTTCGCGGAATGTCCCCTTCGTATTAAATAAATATCACTCATGTTAAATTTCCATTGTGTTCGAAATGTTCATAAGTACCCTCTTAACTGATTATTATTACAATTGAGTGTTGTCAGTAGCTTAAAAATTCTCCCAAGTGGGTAGTATATTTTTAAGTTTCATAGAACATTTCGAACAAAATGGAAATTTTGCATAAGTGATATATATTTGATACCAAGGGGACATTCTGCGAAAGGGGCGTTTTGCGAAAGGGACATTTTGCGAAAGGGACGTTTTGCGAAAGGGACATTTTGCGAAAGGGACATTTTGCGACCAGGGGACATTTTGCGAAAGGGACATTCTGCGACGGAACGACTGTAAGTAGTATATCCGATAGTTTTCTAATGAAAAAGAGTGAATTGCTAAATCAAAAAGAAGATGAAAGAGATAGATGTCATAAGTTGATATGTCATTAATATTTTTTTGTTTGCAGCGCGGGTTCAAAGTGCGTGAGAAACTGGCGGTGGCACATGTAGGGCAGCCCGTGCCAGACTCGCTCTACCTGCTCAAGGACACGCCGCAAGTAAGCAGGATTTTTAGACATTTGTCTGGACTTTAACCGGTTTTGTAATTTATCCGGCTTTTTTGATTGGGCGGTGTAATATTAGTCACAAAACATACATAGCAATAGTGTTCGAAAGAGATGTTCCAAAATGTATGGAGTATGGGCCACGTTTATGTACAGTACTAATTTTACCAAAAATAGGTAAAAACTCGATAAACAGTTTCTAATCATCCAATTTCTCTAAAATCACTTTGTTATTTGGAAGGAACATCTTGAAAAAAAAACTGTATTACTCGGTTAAATTGGAAATGCTCTGTTTGTACGCATAAAACTTGCAATAAGGTACTTATTTAACTTTGTAGGGATAGTTCTATAACGTACTAGTGTTTTATATACCATTGCACGGTTTATGGCCCTAAAAGCAATGTATTAGAACTCACTTTAGGCTCATTGAAAAATATATTTTAGTTACAAAACAATTGTCGAAATTGTAATGAACTCGGACATGCTTACGGTTCATTCATAGACTTGGTCGGGATTGAAGTCGGGATCCCGAACGTGCCCGTTTATGCTAGCTAAAGCAAGTATGTGTTGTGCGCGTTCGTTGCCTGAATGCGGTATTGGAGGGTGATCTGTGGATAAAATACAATGGATTTTGATAGCTAAGTGTCGATAAATCGCTGATATACTTGTCACGGTTATCGTAATACGAGGCATGTTTCTTTCCATTTCTCCTGTAAGAAAATTAGGCACTTTTTCCTTAATTTACTGTAGTTAATTTAGTGACGGTTACATAATTAAAGACACCAGTCGATTTTCATACAAACGAGGTAATTTTGAAGCCGTGGATCTCCGCCAAGCATTGCCTTAGCTGTGATCTGATGAAACTGAAAACTTTGATCCTTACATCTCTTAGAATGCTGCTCAAATCAGTTGGGTGTGTATAACGATCTGAATCTCCTTCATTCACTCCCTGGATGGCCATAAACAGATCACAGCTAGGTCAATTCTTGGCGGAGAACCAAGGCTTCAAAGTTACCTCGTTTGTATGAAAATTGACTGACATCTTTAACTATGTGACCGCCACTGTATAAGCTGTTATTTTAAACTGTCTAGGTGCAAGGTCTCCACACGTTTATCCGCAACAAGGACACCGCGCGCGACGAGTTCATATTCTACTCTAAACGTCTGATGCGCCTAGTGATAGAGTTCGCACTATCTCTCCTGCCGTACTCCGAGCACACGGTGGACACTCCACAGGGGTTCACGTACAGAGGTATACAGGGTGAATTTTTGAGACGATACATTTTTTTCTAAATTTGAAAATTTACTCAACAAATATTGCTATACAAATTATAAAGTAGTTATATGCGGTGATTTTAATATCGACTTATTAAAGAAAACCAATCTATCAGAAGACTTTGAGCAAATATTTTTGGCACATAACATGAGAATAAGTCTAAAAGAACCGACTCGACCAAAAAGTGGTACCTGTTTAGATAACTTTGTTCACAATGTTAGGAATAGCAAATGTAAAGTCTTGGAACTAGCATTGTCAGATCACTCAGCACAGGTGTTCACTTGTCCGGTTAAATTGTCTCATTCTATAAAGCACTGGTATGTAGAAAGACGTGATTATTGCGAAGAAAATGTTGCTAAATTCCAACATCATATTGCATCTCTTAGTTTCAGTGATGTTTACGAAAGTAATGATCCAAACGTAGCTTTTGAAATATTTTATCTACACTCACAACGTAATGTTCCAAATATGAATTCAAAAAAGGTAATATAAATACGTACTTTATTTTCGTGGATAGGTAAAATTAAAAAATAAACTCATTACGATGCAGTCAACTGCATCATAAAATAACTTTTTTTCTCATTACGATACAGGGCAAATCCAAAAAGAAGGCAGTGCCGTAACATTAAAAAAAAACAACGATATTTTCCCACATATTTTCATTGATTAAAATGCACTCTATGGTAATCGATGACTTAGTGCGATTAAATTGTTGGAATGCACTCATCTCTTTTTTTTCTAATGGAATGCGCGCCATTTCTAAAGCATTTCAAATAAAGTTTTGATTTCAATTTTTACATTTTGTTATACTTACTGAGTTTTGTAGGTTTTTTTTATTCGTGCTTTAAATTGTGAAAAAAAAATGGACTCTGCCCGATATTTTAGATGCAGCTAAGGAAATGACTTATTACAAGGTAGGTACCTAGCTAATACAAACAAAGTCTCTCTCTCTCTTTTCTAACGTTGATCTTTTATTGAGTAGGTTCAATCCCAAATGTATGAGTGTAGATAAAGTAGTGTATGAAACTGCACATAACTAGGTATTAAAACACTCGTGTGATACTATTAAAAACCTCGCCTGCGGCTCGGTTTTTAAACACACACTCGTGTTTTAATACCCCTCTTTATGTGTCGGTTTCATAAACTACTATTATGATATGTTTTTACTTTTATATAACCTCTGTTTTCCAAAAAATATATGAAAGTTTCAACCTACAAAAGACCGAAATGAATATCCAAAGGCATAATTACTTGTTCTAAACGGAAAAGATCCATGTTATGGAATTATCGTAAAAATCGAGATGAGTTGCATGAAAATAAATTTAAAAGTTACTCTAAGCGATTATCTCGTATTATAAAGTTGACTCAAAAGTATCAGAATAACAATTTTATTAAAAATGCTAGCAATAAATCTAAGGCTACTTGGTCAATAATAAATAAAAATAAATCTTCTATCCCAAAAGACATACAACAATTAAAAGTAAATGGAAATATTATTGATAAACCACTTGACATATCACGAGCTTTTAATAATTTCTTTATCGACCAGATCGAAGCACGAAAATCTAACCAAGTTGCTAATACAATGACATTTAACAATCCTAATTCCGTATTCATGACACCGACAACAGAACATGACATTAATAAAATTATAATGTCCTTAAAAAATACATATAGTACAGGATATGACGAAATTTCTACTAACGTACTTAAGAAAGTTTCACATTTGATTTCTGCGGTATTAAGTCACATTATAAACCTATGCATCACGAATGGTATTTATCCGGACAAGTTGAAATTTACTATTATAAAACCGTTATTCAAAAAAGATGATAAGGAAGATATGAATTGTTACAGACCCATAGCACTAATATCGATAATAGCAAAAATATTTGAGAAAGTTATTTATTACATTATACACCGTAATTTTGTAGTCGTTTTAATTAAGTTAAGGGTGTGTTGTACCCATGAAACTAAACATTTTTGCCCAAGAAACATGGGTCAAAAAACGACAAAAAATTTTGGTCCTCCCATACTAACTAGACAGCTAAATCATTGTATTTGTATGGGGAAGTCAAAATTTTTGTCGTTTTTCGACCCATGTTTCTTTTGCAAAAATGTTTATTTTCATTAGTAGAACACTCCCTTAAGCTAATTAAAATGACTACAAAATGACGGTGTATAAAGCTATTTTGAGAAGTACAATTTATTTTCTTCTGAACAAATAGGCTTCAGAAAAAATAAAAATATAAATAAGGCAATGCATAATCTTTTGAAATCAGTTATTACTGCTATGGACAAGAGAATACCGGTCGCTGCTTTGTATATGGATCGAACAAAGGCATTCGATTTCGTGGACCATGATATATTGCTGAGGAAAATGGAATCGTATGGCATAAGAGGTGTTGCACTTACACTTTTGAAATCCTACCTTAGTAACAGAAAACAAGCTACTGTCATAACTAAAATATGTCCCAAGTCATGTAAGGAAATAAAATATTTTTCTGAATATAGAGACGTTAAATACGGTGTGCCTCAAGGTAGCATCTTAGGTCCATTCATGTTTATAATTTATATTAATGATCTTCCGAAGATAGTAAAACAACAAATGATATTGTTTGCAGACGACAGTACAGTTATATTTACTGGATCAGATATTTATACACTATCGATAGAAATAAGAGAGACATTAGAAAACATAATTAATTGGCTTAAATCTAATAATCTCATAATTAATCTTGACAAGACTAAATTAATGACATTTAGAAATAGAGGTGAACCTATGAAACTTGACGTAAATTGTATGACTAAAGAAATAGAAACCATTGACATAACAACATTTTTAGGGATTAACATTGACCATAATTTAAATTGGAAGGCTCAAGCAGAACATGTTCGTAGTAAGCTCAACCAATTTTCATATGCACTTTACATGCTTGGTAAAGTATCTGATATCGGAACAGTTCTCACTGCATATCATGCTTACGCTGCCTCAATTCTTAGGTATGGAGTCATTTTCTGGGGGAATTCTTGCCTAAAAGAAGATATATTCAAGGCTCAAAAAAAGTGCATAAGAGCAATGTGTAGAATCCAACAAACAGATAGTTGTAAGCCCTACTTTGTGAATTTAAAAATTCTTACTTTACCATGTTTATTTATTTTTGAGGTTGCCATCTATGTAAAGTCCAATTTGCACTTATTTAAAACATTCAAATCGGCAAGGAGAAATAAGAACTTGGTGTTGATACCGAGCAAGAGTGCACTTTATAGGAAAAGTGTATTCTGTATGGCACCTAAAATCTATAATCGCTTGCCACAGACCATTAGAGATATTGAACAGCTTGCAGTCTTTAAAACAAATGTAAAAACATTGTTACTAGAAAAAGCATATTATACAATTAATGAATATCTGACAGACAAATCATTGTAAATATAAAGATTTTAATGTTTTTTGTTATTGTAATTATCTTTGATTGTAATTATTATGACATTAATCTGATAATGTATTACTTAATTTTAATTTTATATGTAGGTAACTTTGACATCAAATTTTAGACAATATCAATTTTATTTTTTTATGTAATTTTGTCATTAATTGTATTTGTAAAATTTTTGTATGTAAACATGATAATATTCTTTAAATTGACACTATATTTTTCGCATGCATATTTATGCTGATATAGCCGTTCTTGTGATAATAATGTACCTGTTTACTTTTTTTTACCTATATCTGCGAATAAATGAATTGAAATTGAAATATACATTAAGGGCAGGTACTTTAACCGTTATAGTTACAGGAAAACTTTCCTGGGAGACCTTATGCCAATCGATCCTATTTTATGTGGGGATCAAAAGACTATGGGACAATTTAAGGTATGAGTACTAGAAACGACAGAAATCGCTAAAAAAATTTCCCATACATTTTGTAGGGAAAAACAAAAAATTTACTCGAAATATTTTTTTGTGCTTTGGCACAAAAAAACTCTTATTTCTTACTGTGATCAAAATACTCTTCAAGGCCAACTGAAATTTGAGATTTATTGCAGTATAAAATCTGATTATTTTACAAATTGCACGCGCTTACGAAACGCGGCGAAAATGACGCGACCTTAAAATAATAATAATAGACATTTAATTGCACACAAGACAGGAAAAAAATTACAAATAGACACAAAAACAGAAAGAAAGCACACAAAAGGCGGCCTTATTGCTAAATAGCAATCTCTTCCAGGCAACCTTGAGTAGTAAAGAGATAAGAAGAAGAGGATTCAGGGGGAGTGGGTGCAATTATGGAAAGAGATATCAGATATAGATAGATATAGATGTAAAGAGAGGAATTATGAATAAACTTTAAAGTGAATGAAAGAACAGGACATACGATAGTGTATTAGGTAGAGGAGAGGAAATGTCTTCTGACTTGATCGCGAAATGATCTCAGAGTTTGAGCTTTCCTGATACCCTCTGGGAGGGAATTCCACAGCCGTACAGCATGCACAGAGAAGGAATATGAGACGAAATCAGTAGAATGGCGAGGAATATCAAGAGTAAGGTTAGAAGAAGAGCGCAGTGAGGAATTAAATTATGCTTACATAGAGAAAAATATGTATGTACGATCAACAACTCGTACACATACAGTTTCTTAAATAGTTCTGTTTACATTTCTAAGAATGCCGTGTATACTTGTAAGTGGCTTACATATATGCCCGTATATATGTTGTGTATGTTTAGCTGTAAGTATACCATAACATATTAAATAAAATAAAAATAAAACCAGTATTTATTTCCTCCCCCATAAGGTCGCAAGTGCACTGTGGAGAAGATCTGTGGCGTGTCAATATTACGCGCCGGGGAGACAATGGAACAAGCCGTGTGCGACGTGTGCAAGGACATACGCATCGGCAAGATACTCATACAGACCAACCAGCAGACTGACGAGCCCGAGGTACGTATTACTACAGAATAGATATAAGTACTACCGTACAGAAAGGAACGTGCCGGACTACAGCTGGGCCACAAAAAAAAAGTTGGAAATCTGACTTTATGACTATGCCATGATGAAGTCGATAATTTGTCGGAATTTGTCGCCAAAAACCAGAATTTGTCGGTCTTGCGTTTAGAAGATACGTGTGGCTCAGCTGTAGAGACGTCTCTACAGCTGGGCCACACAGATCTCGAAAACGGAAGGTCGTAGCGAAAATCTGATTACTCGTATGTGTAGCCGGTAGTTTGTCGGATTTTGTCACCAAGAACCAGATTTTGTCGATCTTGCGTTTAGGAGATATGTGAGGATACGCTGTGGAGACTTTTCTACCTGGATCTTGAGAAAGGAAGGTCATAGCGAAAATCTGATAACTCGAGTGTGTAGCCGTTAGTTTGTCGGAATTTGTCACCAAGAATCAGATTTTGTCGATCTTGCGTTTAGGAGATATGTGAGGATACGCTTACGACCTTTCGTTCTCGAGATCCAGGTAAAAAGGTCTCCACAGCGCATCCTCAAATATCTCCTAAACGCAAGATCGACAAAATCTGATTCTTGGTGACAAATTCCGACAAACTAACGGCTACACACTCGAGTTATCAGATTTTCGCTATGACCTTCCTTTCTCAAGATCCAGGTAGAAAAGTCTCCACAGCGTATCCTCACATATCTCCTAAACGCAAGATCGACAAAATCTGGTTCTTGGTGACAAAATCCGACAAACTACCGGCTACACATACGAGTAATCAGATTTTCGCTACGACCTTCCGTTTTCGAGATCTGTGTGGCCCAGCTGTAGAGACGTCTCTTCAGCTGAGCCACACGTATCTCCTAAACGCAAGACCGACAAATTCTGGTTTTTGGCGACAAATTCCGACAAATTATCGACATCATCATGGCATAGTCAAAAAGTCAGATTTCCAACTTTTTTTTTGTGGCCCAGCTGTAGTCCGCCACGTCAGAAAGGACACTCCGTCCCGTCCCAGAATCAGAAGAAGACGCCATCTGTCGTCATCTGTTTATAATAGCGCGGTTGTATGAAGTGTCCGGGGTGCTATTTACTATAATTATTAACACAGTATGTTATATTAATTTGGTTAGATTAATTTTATTAATAGTTATTTGTTATACAAGTGACCAAATTCAATTTGTGCTGCGAGTGCCGACTTTGATTTAAAGGCACGAGGCAGAACAAAATTTTGGTCTCGTGTAAAACATACAACTATTCAACTCTACCAGCGAGAAAATTTTTACGTGAGTTTCCAGGGGCCGTACCGGCTAACGAATCGATTATCGGAAAGTCTGCTGGGTTTCAAATTAAAACAGATAAATCGAGCCCCGATTGGGCTAAAATGGCAAACCCTAATTCATGATGTCACACGAACATCGATATCTTCCAAATTACGTCAACAGAAAGTACAAGACGAAATTCCTTACTTTGTTTTTTTCTGTTTTAAGTTGAAACTCGATAGACTTTTCGATAATCGATTCGTTAGCCGTTACGGCCCCTGGTGAAAAGTTAAATTCAGCATTAGAAACTTGTTCACTCAACTCTTTTGGTGTTGGACAACTATCTTTATCGTTGTTGTCGTTTAACTCAACAAAAAATAATCGATCTTCTGATAAAAACTGTTGTGAAACAATTATGTTCTGCGATGAGATGGGTAAGAATTTAGGCCAATTAATTCAAAAACACACCAAGGAAAACATAATTAATTATTGTATGCCTGGGTCAACTTTGGATGACTTGATGAGAATTATTGTTAAAAAAACATTTAATAAAAACACTAATTTGATAATTTTGATAGGAAATAGGGGTAATGTGAACAAACACCAACTGATAGCTTATTGTAATTCCTTAATGTCTTTAAAAGTAAAAAAAGTGATTTTGTTCACATTCCCTTATTGCAAAAGTGTGTCACAAATGGAAAATAACTTTAGGTATCAGTTGAACGTAACATTGAATACGGTAGCATTTCATAATAGTGAACAGCTACACATAATTGACATCAATAAATTATTTAATAGTTTTTACTTGACAAAAGATAAGTTCTATCTGCCTAGTTCTTTTAGGAGACAAATAGCATTATCGCTATCTTTTTATTTTAAACATTTAGCCAATAATCTGGCTAGTAAAACAACTGCTTTTATTGAGCAGTCAACTATTGACATTAGTCATTCAACTTTGGAATCTGTTCCAAATAAAAATAATTATAACATTTTACTTAGTTCAAGTAATAATAATGTTTCACATTTAAATTACCATCTAGGACAATAGAGGCGTCCTCTAGCCCTGACTTAACAATAGAAAAGCCAAAGTGTTTAAGAATTGTACACCAAAATATGCAAGGCTTTTCTGGCAAAGATTTAGAAATAAGCTTATTCTTAAACTCTGAAGATATTGATGTGTTATGTGTTACTGAGCATTGGTTGAAAAAGCACGAATTACTTTTAAGTTTAGATAATTATAAAGTTGTTAGCTCGCTTAGTAGGAAATCTACTATAAGAGGGGGTTCACTTATTATTCTACACAATAGTTTACAATGTAAAGAGCGTAGAGATGTAGTATCCCTCTCAATTGAACGAACCGTTGAGTTATCGTGCGTGGAACTTGATCAAATAATTATAGTATGCGTATATAGACCCCCCAAAGCGAATTACTCTGAGTTTGAGTCCACTATGGAGGAAGTTTTAAAAATAACTTGTAGGAAGAATAAAAAAGTCGCAATTTGCGGAGATTTTAATGTCGACATCTTAGACCCTAAAATAGCCAAACTGTCGAGTAGGTTCATAAACCTATTTAAATCATTTAATTTGCTACATATTTTTAATGAACCAACGCGTATCACACCCACATCGGCAACCTGCTTAGATAATATTTTCTGTAACTGTAATGTCATTGAAAAATCAATTTTAAATTGTATTAAATCCGACCATAGTGGACAATTAGCCTCCATTGAGCACCATCATGTTCCGCCTAAACGGGAAATAATGTGTAGGCCAGTAAAAAAACACTGTATTGAAAAATTCAGAACCAATGTCACAAGTAAAATTGAAACATTACCAGAACCAAATTTTGAAGCCAATAACCTATATAATCATTTATTTAGCATAGTTCAAACTGAATTTAGTAAAACTTTTAAACAAAAAGTCATCAAATGTAATGATAGTACGAAATTTAGTGACTGGGCCACACCCGGCATATATAAGAGCAGAAGGAAATTATACGAACTTTATGCAGAGAAAGCTACTTCTAGTGATCCTAACTTCATTGAATTTGTCAAGAAGTATTCACAAACATTCAGAGAAGTCTGTATCTTAGCAAAGTCCAAGTACTTTGCAAATAAAATTAAATTAGCTGACAATAAAATTAAGGCTACTTGGAATATTATTAACAAAGAAACGGGCAAATCAAAATCCAATATAAATTCCTTCTGTTTAAAAACTGGTGATCAAACTTTTGAATCTGACAATGAGGTCGCTAAAGTTTTTGAAGATTTCTTTGCTAGAATACCTGTAGAAACTACCAGTACTCTTAGTGCTTGTCCCAACATCGCTGTCTCCCTTCTGGAGTCAAGTGTTGATAAGTGCAATGAAAGTTTTTCCTTTAAATATATAAATAGTGCAGATATCATTAAAGCTTTTAAAACAATTAATGTTAAAAAAACAGAAGATCTTTGGGGCATGTCAACAAGCATAATTAAATCAATAATTGATATACTAGCCCCTTACTTGGCTTTTATTTTTAACAAATGTATTGACGAAGGGGTCTTTCCTGATCTAATGAAAAATAGTAAATTGATTCCTCTTTTTAAATCTGGGGATAAAAGTGACCCAGCTAACTTTAGGCCAATATCTATACTACCAGCACTTAGTAAAATATTTGAAAAAATTATATATTCCCAATTATTAGATTACTTCACATACAATAATATACTTCATAAAAATCAGTTTGGTTTTTCCAAGGGTAAAAGTACTACTGATGCTGGAATTGCACTTCTCAAACATATTCTTGATGCTTGGGAAGAAAAGCAAGATGTAATTGGCATTTTCTGTGACCTTTCTAAGGCATTCGATTGCGTTGATCATCAAACACTATTAAAGAAGCTAGAACATTATGGTGTCTCTGATAAATCAGTTAGTCTTATGAAATCGTATTTGTACAATAGAACTCAGAAAGTAGTGATTAATAGAACTGAATCTACTGGAGCCCCCATCAATATGGGTGTGCCACAGGGATCAATATTGGGCCCATTGCTGTTTCTAATTTATATAAATGACCTTCCCAACTACGCGAATAATTTATGTGAAACAGTACTATTTGCGGATGATACTTCTTTAGTTTTTAAAGTAAACAGAGGTAATAACTGTTCGGACGAAGTAAATAGTGCCCTCTCTAAAGTTTCATACTGGTTTAATAGTAATAATTTAGCACTTAACCCCAAAAAAACTAAATGTGTTAAATTCTCATTACCTAATGTTGAGCAGACAAAATTAAATATTAATTTGAATGACGATGAAGTCGAGTTTATCGAGAGCACAAAATTTCTAGGTATCACACTAGATTCTCGACTGCAATGGGATCCACATATTGAAGCCTTGTCAAGTAGACTTAGTTCAGCGGCATTCGCTGTTAAGAAAATAAGGCTTTTAACTGATATTGAAACGGCAAGGTTAGTATACTTTAGTTATTTTCATAGCGTAATGTCGTACGGACTGCTATTGTGGGGCTCAGCTGCCAGTATTGAAAATATTTTTGTACTCCAAAAAAGAGCTGTTCGCGCCATATACAATCTACGGCGGAGAGATACCTTGAGAGAAATGTTCAAAGAAATAAATATTTTAACTTTGGCAGGCCAATATATTTATGATAATTTAGTTTATGTAAGGAAACACTATGATTCATTTGCTAAGAACAGCAATATTCACCAGTTCAATACAAGAAATAAAGATAAACTTGCCGTTCCAAGATTTAGGCTTGCAAAAACTAGAGGTTCATTTATGGGGAAAGGCATAGCCTTTATTAATAAAGTTCCACAACAAGTGATTGATCTTCCTTTGCATGAATTTAAAAACCATGTTAAAAAAACGCTCATGGGTAAAGGTTATTATAAAGTAGATGATTATCTTAAAGATCTAAATGCGTGGAAATGATGTAACACATAACTTGCTAATAAGTACTTTGTTGAAGTAATATAATAAGTCTATGTTGTTGCCGATAATCCTGTCACCCTGTTGTAATTTTCTGGTAACGATATATTCAAGTTTGTAAATATCGTTACTTATGGCTGTTACAGCTGATAAGTTTCTTGCGCCCGTTCTTCTTGTCAGCTAAAAAAGTCTGGAACGGGTGGTAGGAAAATATAGACGATTCAAAAGTACTTAATAATTAAGTTTATTTGAATAAAGCTTATTTGACTTTGACTTTGACTTTGTTGGACGCACTCATTTTTTGTAATTTATCAAAAAAATAGTTCGATCAAACCTGTGCTGAAAATTTTTATTCAGAAAGTAGATTCCCGCCGTTTTGTTTTACGTTATTACGTTGTGATTTTCTCTTATTCATGAATATCCCATCTCATTTGATTATTTATAATCATAAAACACTAATTTATTAATAAATTTCATTAATATTTCTTATTTTATATTTATTTCATACATGTGACCTCATTTCGTCCATACTCTTTATTTCGAATTATCAACCTTCTTTTTTAAGAATCCTTATTTTAAAAACTCCTTGGTCCATCCGTGCATTTTATTTTTTTTTTACTTTTTAATCCATGTATGACACCATAAAGCACTCTATCTATCCTTTTCTCACATATCAATTTTACCAGTCTCATCCTTGTCACTCTATTTTTTTTTTCTTTATGATTTTAAAAGTTGGTGTTAGAAATTAAAAAAGCACTTTGCCTCACGCTCGCAGCAAAACTCGATTTTGCTGCGAGTTTTTACGCGCCAAAAGCGCCCTTTTCTTGCTGGAGAGGTGAAAAGGATATTTTCTATGATATCGGTAAATCGGTAAATAGCGAGTAGCAACCTTAACGATTCACGAGTTGTGTCAGTTAAGTCAGACGCGACAGTACGAGTAAGAGGGGCGCTTCGTAGGTGCTTATAATATTAGGCACGCAGCGCTGTGCAATTTGAAATTGTACTTTATTGCCGTGCAGCGAGAGTAGCTTATTATTTGATTGTCCTTACGCGGATAGGCTTCTGTACTTTAATACTATTATTATATTATTCTGTGACATTAGTAAAAAACAGGGTTTCTAAACTTATTACAGTTTACGGCTCGCTAATTATTTCTATATAATGGATGTACGGTCCGTGGGCAAGGCGGTCCTACGTTTGACAAGTTGTGTGACTCGTACCATAAATATAAGTTTTTTTTATTAATGGTTTTATTATATGGATATGACCATTACAATTTTGTTAATCAAATAACAAACAAGCAAGTAACAATATTTTTTGAGAAATATGTAAAACTTGTTATGGTACAAAATATTTTTGTTTTTCAATAAAAAGTTAGTCATTTTTATTAAACCAGATATAAACCAATGTGGACCCCTCCGATAAAATACTGATAAGTGCCTCAGAAACCGGGCATTAGACTATTTTGTGTCATTTTTTTTATTGTAGACTGGGCAGGTATTTGATCACCATCTTGCTTGGTAAACAGGATGTGGTCTAAAGTGTAGCACGTGTGCCCAGGAAATGCCTATTCACTCTTGCCTTAAAGAGACCAAGGTTGTAACTATCGGGGAACACATTAGCAAGGGCCTCACTATGAGCTCTTTTAGTATAACTTATATTGAATTGCCTTACTTTTTCGTAATATGACCTCAAAGGTTAGTATGAAAGCAGGCCTTAAGCAGTCCTGCCTGTTTAAGGTCTGCTTTTGAACTGAACGGTTTCTTATTTGCTGATGGCTAGCCCCCAGGCAGCGCATTCCATTCTTTGAAAATGTCTGTAGTAAGGTTGAGGGGTATTTATGTTTGTTTATGTTTTCTGTCCAGTTATACTACCTCCGGTTGCCTAAAGACATAAAGGACTACCGCGTGATCCTGATGGACGCCACCGTGGCCACGGGCGCGGCCGCCATCATGGCCATCCGCGTGCTGCTGGACCACGATGTTCCGGAGCATCATATAAGTCTAGTCAGCTTACTGATGGCTGAAGCGGGCGTGCACTCCATAGCCTACGCCTTTCCGCAGGTAAATACATTAGTGGCCACAATAGGGAATATGCATCATTTTTTTTTGTATCAAAATCAAAAGTATAATGCGTGAGAAAATCAACTGTAATATTAAAACTTTTTTCTTGCGTTTTTTTCTCGTGATATAGTTACTTGAAGTTAGCACGCAGCAGCAACCACCGAAAACGCTCTATACAAAACGGACATGATATATGACGTCACATGTCACGTTTCAGGCGCGCGTTTACTATGGAGTTAGCCAGAATTTTCAATTATCCCTAAATTTTGCGTTTAAGTACATATTATTATGTGTCATACAAAAAATGATTTCTTATTTGATATTCTATTTGACTATTAAGTTCATTATATCCGAAAGTGAAAAAAAAATCGTTATTTTTCCCTGATTTCATCGTGTGACAAAACTAAAATAATTCATTATTATTTTTTATTTCCCTGTTCCATCATGTTTTAAGCGATCAAGCTTAAATTTATCAAAATCGGTGACTGATGCATATTCCCTATTGTGGCCATCCACATGTTGTTGGAACATGATGTCCGCGAGCATCTTGTAAGGGTGCATTTCCATTGAAGTGCAGCTGAGCGGCGCGGAGCTAAGAAGAGCATCGTGATTAGGTAGTCATTTCAAGCACCACTCAGCTTTGCCTCAGTGGAAACTCACCCTAAGCCTTTGTATTGCAGATTGTGGCCAATAAGGTCTTCTTTGTAACTCTGATATTATTAATTTAAGATATGTACTCGCAGACAAACCTGCTGTTAGGTTTTGTGAGACAAATTGCTAAATTGTGTACTTAACTTTTAATAATAATCCTACTAATATTATAAATGTGAAAGTTTGTGGGTTTGGATGTTTAGATGTTTGGATGTTTGTTCCTCAATCACGCAAAAAGTACTGAACGGATTTGGTTGAACTTTTTATCCCGATATTCCCACGGGAACGGGAACCACGCGGGTGAAACCGCGGGCGGCCGCTAGTGAATAATAAAACAATCATTCTGATTTAAGCGTCACAGCAACACCCACTGAGAGTACTGACCGTGTTTATAATCATATAAATGTACTGTTTTGAGTCTGTTCTTTTCTTTTGCTATTTTTTAAATTCTTTTTTAATTATTGTTGAAATTGATAAAAAATAAAACTCCATTTGTTCCTTTGTAGGTAAAGATAATAACGTCCGCCCTGGACCCGGAGATCAACGAGAAGTTCTACGTGCTGCCCGGCATCGGCAACTTCGGCGACCGCTACTTCGGCACCGAGCCCGCCGACGACGAGTGAGCGAAACCTTACCTTACCACCCCCCGTTTATACACCTGTATTTACTGCACTTGTGGCCGGGTCACATTGTTCTAGACCAGTAATCGACTCAATTCCCTATATTCTCATCGAGTCACACTGAAACGAGTCACACTGTGACTGGTTGAGAAAAAAAAACGCAACGAGTAACAATACGATCGCGCCGATTCACGCCGGCTGGTGAACTCCGAAGTTAACCGTTTGACGCACGACAATTTACGAAAACCAAGTTTCGGCTAAGCCGAAAGCTTCGGCCAATATTTGGCCTAAACCGGAACTGTTGCCGAGACTAGTTTTTTTAGCCGAAACCGAAACTTCGGTCGGTCACTAATTTTTATTCTCATCTAGTAACACTGGTTCATGTATGATGCGATTTTTTTTCCAAACGAGTCACACTATACATGAATCAGTGTTACTAGATGAAAATAAAACTTCGCAACGACTCACCCCTGTTACTCGATGACAATTTTTTTCTCAACCAGTCACAGTGTGACTAGTTTCAGTGTAACTCAATGAGAATATAGGCTCAATTCAGTCCAGTGCTAGACCGGTAGGCTAATTACGTAACTCTGTTGCTAACGATTCTCAATTGAAATCGATTGAAACCGCCTCAATGAAGCAGCAATGTAACTACGATTTCTATTACGATATCACAATCATGATGCTGCGTATAAAAGTAATATTGACAATATGAAACTATCTCTACGATATAAGGCACAAATTACTACCTATATAACAAATAAACTGCAGATCTTACATTTGTAGGTGTGTAGGTACGTTATGGAGTTAGAGATCGATTTGATTTACATAATTTTGGATTATCTTTTAGAGCCTACCTACTTAAAATTTAATCAGTAATTACTTGTTTATAAACGGGGGTGATTAATTTTACGGCGCACGCATTCTTACAACTGCACATTTTGACGTACAAAAACATAAGTGAAAACATATGAAAGTGAAGTCTTTGCAGATATTTATTTGAATCTTATTTCACTGTACATAAGGCATTTATCATCATAAAACGCATCAAACATTGTATTGATCTCGTAATTTTCATTTATGCTAATATCAGATGAGCATTTTAAACCACTTCTAACCGAAATGTAACTTGTACGAATGTGTGTGTTTTCCAAATAAGCACTAAGCTTAGTGTTTTGTATTCCTACATCTACTATTTATTAATTTATACAAAGAAATCTGTCAAAAACTGCAACTAAATTTACTAAAAAGATTAATTGAAGAATGGCAAAGTAAAATGTTCCTTATGGTGCGAGCACAGAGTTCAATATTAACGTATTGAAGAATATGGTATACAAAACTACATAGTTTACTAAAACGTGTTCTAAAATTTGTTTTTTTTTTACTGATAAAGTATTTAGTTGCAGATTTTGGTTGGATATGCACGCACAGGTGTGTTGGTATGGATTGCGTATCTATTTTTAGACCGTTGCCGGAAAAATATGCATTTTTGATAATTAATTATGATTTTACAGCTTGTGACTTGTGACAAAATTGGAGTATATGAAATAATAACTTAAAAGAAAATGTCTTTGCAAGTTTATTATACATCATAGTGAGTAAATAAATGGAATATCAAGTATTTTCCATTGAAATCGTCGAATTCTTAAAAAAAGAAAGTCTTATTGAAATCGTTGGTCTAAAAATAGTCATAACGGTTGTATGAAAACCGAATCTAGTCGAAGCTAACGTACAATTTAAGTTTAGTTGTAAATCGCTAACATCTATTGATATACAAATTATCATAAAGACTGCAACAGTGTCCCAAAGAGAATACGCTTTTACGTATTTAGGTATGTTGGACATAAGTATGTTAGTTTTATAAAAAGGGAAATTGTACAACTTTTACTTTATACCGTTTATATAAAATAAAAACAAAATGGAGTAATTTAATTAATATTAACTCATATTTAATGTATTATATTAATTCGCATGCAATTTAATAAAAAAATATTATTACATTATAGATCCGACAGAATATCATCATGAAAATTAAACCAAAGAAAATTATATTTGTTCCTATAACAAATAAAATGAAATATAGTGTGAAAAGTTTAACTTTTTAACCAAAATAAGCACACTTCATCTCCATAGCAACACACCTATTGCAGACAATGTGTTACTATTTTGTAATCGAATATAATAATTAATATTATATCAATAATAATACGCTTTCAATTTATATAAAGCATAAACTGTGTATTTATTAAAAAGGAAAATTGTACAAGTTTTACAATGCATTAAATTAAAAATATGTCGCCGACTGTTTGTAAAACTAGAGGTTAAAATGAGTAAATTTTTACCATAATTTTTGACAATGGCGAAACCAAGTTTTGCAATCAATTTGAGATATGACACGAAATAAACAACCTGTTGATGTGAAATTTACCTAAATTCATTGATTAACTTATAATAGATTTTATATCAATATGGAGTAATTCATTGGTCAATTTTCGGATTATTTAGGGATACTTTATTGTTAAATAAAATTAATGAAATGAAGATTTATTAAGGTTCGTGCAATAGCGGTAACCAATAATGAAAAGAAGTACGTAGATATTTTATGTTTTAAGTTTTGTTAATCGGCAAATACCGTAGTATGTGGATGAAACCCTATACAACGTGTTACAAAATAACCCCTAATGCCGAATAGGGTAGATAGGGACCATCAAACTGAACAACTTTTACTATGGGACCAACTCTGAAATCGCGAAAACAAGCAACTTTTTTATACATTTTGATATTAATTTTTGTATGAAACAGCTGATATTTTTTTCTTGAATTCATAATTGAGATCCCATAGTTAAAATATGTTCCAGTTTGGTCCCTATTTACCATATTCGGCATTAGGGGTTATTTTGTAACATTTTGTATAATCTATTTGCACTCGTTATTCAACTAGTCTTCTTTTTTAAGTAGGTAATTTATTCTTCATTTTACCAAAAACCTATTTTGACCAGTGAATTTCTAATGAATTTACCAAACAAAATAACCATGGTGCTTTTAAATTTTCGAAATGTTAACTACAAACAAATGTTCCAATAGAATAGATCAAATATTCGTATTAAATAAAGCCAACTTGTATAGTTATTCCATTCCGAGCAATGCTGCCATTTTGTTTTCCTTTTTTGAATTTTTCAGTATTAGGAATTTACTTATCTAATGCCAACATGGCGTCTTGACTTAATGTAGACTTTAATCTATGTGTTTATAATAGGATTGGCTACAAAATTAATAGAAGATGGAACCAAATTATGTAACAAACCTGAAACAGGTGATAATGTTGCTCAAACTGGACAACTTTCTCCAAGAAACATAAGTCGAAAAACGAAAAAATTATATGGGTCAGCAAATTTTAAGTCGGTCGACTTAAGGCGAGGTGGTAGTGAAAGTGGCGCCGCCACTAAATTTATTTTTATTACTCGTAAACCAAGTCAATATTTTAAAAAAGCTCAAGATATAATCTTTTAAATTGTCTCTTATATTTTTTGAATAACTCTTCAACAGTTTTCATTCTTTCTGTAAGTTTTAAAATCCATTTTAGCTCAGAGTGGCCACTTTTGGCAATTATGGATTTTAAAACTTACAGAATGAATGATAACTAGTGAAGAGTTATTTAAAAAATATTAGAGACAAATTAAGAGATTATTACTTGAGCTTTTTTTAAATATTGACTTGGTTTACGAGTAATAAAAATAAATGTAGTGGCGGCGCCACTTTCACTACCACCTCGCCTTAAGTCGACCAACTTAAAATTTGCTGACCCATATAAATTTTTTCGTATTTCGACTTGTGTTTCTTGGAGAAAGTTGTCTAGTTTGAGCAACATTATCACCCTGTTTCAGTTTTGTTAAATAATTTGGTTCCACCTTATATTGTGTTATTTAATAAATTATTACACCTTTCTTTTGGGAGAAAAGCAAAATATGATATTAATTTATATTAGATTTTATTTATTGGGTTGATCAACTTTTTTGTGTCAATATTATTTTATTTATTATATATTTATTTATTTCTAGGAAGAGCAACATTAACAACACTAATCTACCAGGTACAGCGTTATATAGACAATTAAAGGCTCTCGCAAATATCATTGAAGAATGATAATCACTAAATATTCATCTAATTCATTACATCAAATCACCTTAAGTGAGAAATAGAAAATTTATTTTTCATACAATTTAATCTTACATTACAATGCCTGTTTTAAAACCATGCACTAATCTTGACATGAAATTTCTAACTTGAATGGATACATGTTTGAATTCATTGTCCATAAGGTGGGTACAGGAAAAAGTTGATCAACCTAGTCTTTCAATTAAGTACTGCGTTAATTTAAGTTTTGTTTCATAAGTATAGTTTTTCTCAAACTTAATAATGTGCTTAATTTTATTTTGTTACTCGACTGAATCAAGCACACTTATTTTGCTATTGCTAGATGTTAAGAGTATTTTGAATCTTGTCGTTTAGGTAGCAAAGTTTGTTTTTATCGTACATTATTACTGTACATATACATTTTATTTAGGATATGAATGCACGTCAATGTTTGACCAAAATTTTAGTTGAATTAGTAATATTATGTATATATTTTTTTATATATTTAGGAAATTGTGTCACTGCATGTTATATGTACATTTTTGGGTCATTTATACATTTGGAAATTATCAATTCTTCATGAAACTATTGTCTTGCAACGTTTAAAATTCTGACATATACCTCTACGATTATATATTCAGTAATTCTAAAACATCATTTTAAAACCAATAAAAGAAAATATAAAATAAGTATGATCTTTTTATAGTTTTTAAATGTGAATTACACCATCTATTTGCAATGGATAGCCCGTAACTAAAGGGTTTGGATGGAATGCAATAGGTATACAATAATTTTAAAAAGCTATATTATTAGGATAATTTTAAAAAGCTTCAATTATGTGTAGAAATTATTTCAAGACATAAATTCTGATCAATAACTTTTATTTGCAGCTAAAGCCTTCTGCAATACGAAACAGTCGAGACTTGACCGTATTATTATTATGTATATTTCCATGACTTGATCGTATTATTATTATGTATATCTCAGCACAATGTGTGTACAATACGTTTATGTACTGACGTAGGCAATTGTATATTTTTAAGTCAATGTAAGTATAGATGTTGAAAAAATACAAAAAAAGAACTGAAAACAGTTAGAAATGAAATAAACGAGAATTATTCAAGACTGACTTTTATTTCAACAACAATTCTTAAATATTTAAAGAAATTAAATAGTTAATATAATTATTACAGTCATATTATTTATTATGTTATGATCTAAAGTATTTCTCTTTCTAGTTTCAATTAACTATTTGATGTTAGATACCTATTAATTTACAGACAACTGTGTGGCTATTTGAATAAATATATTATTTATAATTAGTCTGTTAATATAGCCTTAATTTTACAGTAATAAAAACAATATATACTTGCAACCTATATCCAATATCTTTTACCAAACAAACTTTTTTTATACTTTTTTTTAATCTTTTACCCATAAAACAGCCCGATCAAACCAATACACAACATTTGACTACAAGTTTCTACCAATCACAAGAACATTAAGAAATACTTACAACTAAAAGTGAAGCCTCTTCGTCTGTCAAATATGGTCGCTCATGTCCAAATATCGTTGGAAATATAGATCCATGTGTTCAGATTTGGACGGTTCATTATGAGGGTTTTGATTTTTTCTGAAATTCAACACTTTTGTTTCACTAAGATACAATCACAGTAAGTGTCCACCGTTTAGAAAATAAAAATAAAATATTTGACTAACATGAGGTCTTTTATTCTTAAAATTCACTAGGTATCTATAATATTAATTAAAAAACAGTCTGAATTAGAAATTTTAGAATAAACGGTTGTTTCTCATTGTAATATGGTCCATGTTAAAGTTGTATTGAATGAAACTGAGTTCCGACTACACTCGCGTACAACCAAATCGACTTCGGCAGGTTATTTTCATACAAATGTGGCCACGTTAAAATCTCTTATTATACAATTTTATGTGAATTTATGCAGTAATTTTTACTACCATAGATATGCCTTATGCTCACCTCTCAAATAAGCTGTTTAAAATCTTGCATTAACCTCAAAAAGAAAATCAAATAAGGGTGTCTTGATTACTAGAGTTTGGTCAACGAAAGATGAGACTTTGTTAAAAATGGAACAAATTTTGCGCCTTATTAAAATTTAAAAAACCTTAAAAGGTTCAGTTTCCAATAACTTAACCTCTACACGTTAATTTAACAGGGAAAGTGGCGCCGCCATTTTAATCTCATCTTTCGTTGACCACACTCTATTGGTTTACTTGTTTTTCTTTAATATTCTTTCATGGTTTCAGTTCCTGCCAATTCTGCCATACAATGTAACATGGAGTTTAAATCAAGAAATGTTGTACCGTAATTAAAAAAAAGCTTACCTATTATAGTCATGAAATTTGGGCCCCTTTTGTATAACAACATGTGAGTCGATTTGGTTGGCCGCAAGTGTTCATTACAATGGGACTGTTGATAATATTAATTCTAAGAAGCAGAATAATGAAGCGTGACCGACCACAGACAAACGTAGTAGGTACTAAGCCGGTTATAAGACAGGATGTTTAGGGGAAAGCCCGCATTATATTCAGCCATATTCGGTAACTAGTCACCGCCCGCAACTTTGTCTGCGTATACTAGTAAACTAATATTGTCTAATTTCAAAATCTATCGCAATCGCTTTCAGGATGTGACACATTATTACTTCTTTTTGGCACAAATAAAAACTTACCAAAGAAATGTAGCAATGTATCACATCCAATTTGTCAAATAAAAGCAATGGGGATGGCAACGCAAACCTAATTTGTAGATGTCGCTGCGTACGCTTGTTCCTTAGAAAATAGGAATTTTTTTTTGGGGTATTTATTTACCGAAAAGGACCCGTTGACCCAAAATGGATATAAAAGACTATTTTACAATGCAAATGCTTGAATTTAAAGCCAAATTAAGGCATTTTTATTCTTATTGATTTTTTTTGTTAAATACAGATTTTTTCGGAAAATAGTAGGTGCCAACATTTTTACAGCTTATTAGTTTACACAGGTCATGATAAAGCCATAAAACTATTTTTAAAGTAAATAGCCCTTTGTTTTGACGGTTCTAGTGGAACAAGCGTACGTAGCGCCACTTTAACAGTTGCCTTCCCCATTGCGATAGATTTTGAAATTAGACATTAACTGTCTTATTCAGAGATGTATCACAAAACTGGGGTGCAAGACTGTTCTAACAAAACCTGGTTTAATGCTTGTAACCCAATCACAATGCACCTTTTAATCCTTAAACGGTGGGACTAAACGTTAAACTGTCACTCTGAATACGATTTGTGCTAAAATGGCGTTAGTCCGCAGTTTAACGCCGTGTTAACTTTGGCCCCTAGTTTAACGAACGCATTCTGAATAAGACAGTAAGTAGGTATAGTCAGTGGCACGAATCATGAATATTTTTCGACGGAGTGGGGATAAGTTCGCGCATGTGCTCTTGTGAGCGACCAATAGCGCGCGCCCCTCTCCCGCCGCCCGCGCCCCTCACCCCAACGCATACCCAAAATACACGTTCCGCGCAATCCCCACCCGATTTCATGATTCGTGCCACTGACTGTACCCAGTTTAAATGACCTTCTTAGTGTATGAAAGTTAGTACTACGGAGAATTCAAGCCGTTTTTTATTTGTTTTACCTTCCTGAATGAGATAAAACATGGCCAGATTTTAAGTTGGACTTCAAGCTACCAAACTGTGAATCAAAAATCCATCAAAATCCGTTTAGCGGCGTGATGCGCGCACAAAATTTTTTAGAACTTATAGTTTTATTATATGAATAGATAATATTTTTGTATTAGTCAACTTATTGAAAAAGTAATCAATAAAGTTATGTACTCACTTGCAGAAGTCCTCGCACTCTTCCATGGTGACGTCACTGCTGACCAGCCGGGAACCGAACCCGCTGTGATACGTCGCGTACCGTTGCTGTAAACAACTCACATTTATGGCACATAAATACTACGAGTAATAATATTATAAAAGTGTGAAAGTTTGGATGTTTGTTACTCAATGGCGCAAAAACGGCTGAACGGTTGGATTTGGATGGAATTTGGCACACAGATAACGTATAGCTTGCATTAAAACAGGATAATTTTTATCTCGCCAAAGGTTCCCTAGGTAGTAATATCATAAGTGAGAATGTTTGGATGTTTGTTATTTGAACACTTTTGGCACACAGATAGTTTATAAACATGCTAGCTTCTGCCCGCGACTTCGTCCGCGTGGACATTCAGTAAATCCCCGGGGAACCTTTGCCGGGATAAATAGTACGTAATCCTTTGTATATTAATATAATCCAGGCTATAAACTATGTACCAAATTTCATGTAAATCTGTTCAGCCGTTTTTTCGTGATTGAGTAACAAACATCAAAACATATGCATTAGCAGGATGATAATTTTTCCTTGATAAAGGTTCGATACATTTTGAGTTGGCTTACCTACTTCTGACCACTGTCTTGTGTGAATTTTAAAGTACTATGGGCAACAGCGTTTTTTAACCAGTTTGCAACAAAATTCGTGTGCGCGCTTATCGCCCCTGCACGAATTAAATGTATGTTGTGACAGCGCGGCGTGCAAGCGATTTTAACCTTAGCAGTGGTTAAGCGACGCTGTTGCCCATGGTACACTATCGCAATTACCTGTAGATGTTTGGTGAACGTTTGGTCGGCGATGACGCTGGCAGCGAACCTGAGCCCCTTGGCGGCCGCGTCCATGTACTGGACGTGCAGCGTCAGCGCGTCGCGCGCGCCGGCGCCGCGCCGCCCGCGCAGCTGCAGGCTCATGCCGCCAGGGGGCGCACCGCCCTTGCCACAATTAATTGGGAAATTAATCTCTTTTGCAGACCATACAAAGGACGAAAAAACAAGTACTGCAGATACCTTGTTGATTATAAACACGCCAAAGTATTCGCTGATTATTTCCATTCAGTTTACAGCGTAGGCCAAGCAGAGCTTAATGTAGGAAAAGCGATTGTGGAGGCGGGAAGTGCTAATGGAGCAGCTTGAATACAAATTGAGAAACTACATCTTAAAGAAGTATCCCAATCACTCGCGAATCTAAAGCCGAAAAGATCGGCTGGTCAGGACGGAATCACAGCCTTAATTTTTAGAGACTGTAGATCGGTGCTGGCTGAGCCGTTGCTATTTATTTATAACTAGCTTCTGCCCGCGACTTCGTCCGCGTGGATGTTAGAGAAAATCCTTAGAGAATCTTCAATCAGGATCCGACCAGTCATTTTTATGCTTCCCGTTCCCGTTCCGGTTCTGGTTCCGGTTCCGTTCCCGTCCCGTTCACATTTCGTTCCCGTCTCGTTCCCATTTCGTTCCCGTTTCCGTTTTTTTCCGTCCCGTTCCGTTCCCGTTTCCATTCCGTCCCGTGTCGTTCCCTTTCCCGTTCCGTACCGTTCCCGTTCCGATCCCGTTCCATTCCCGTGATGTGTCATATCCACCGCGTTGGACTTCAAAATAAATCTCATTATCGCAATCTCCATCCCATAAAACCTCAAGAACGACATCCATATCGAGTTTTATGTTTACTCACCCCACTTACCCTCTAAGGGGTTGATTTTCGAAATCACAAAATATATGTTTGCCTAATTATTTTTAGACGTGCTTTTTCGAGGTTTAAAGTAATGTCTAATGTCCTAATGTCTATTTTTTATTATTTTTCCATACATAATTTGAACCCCAGTTTTACCCCTTTAGGGGTTAAATCATGTCCTCCGTGTTGGACTTCAAAATAAATGTCATTTTTGCAATCTTCATCCCAGAAAACCCCAATAACGACATTATATCGATTTTTATGTTTATTCACCCCATTTACCCCCTAAGGGTTTGATTTTCAAAATAACAAAATATATATTTGGCTATTTATTTTTAGATGTGCTCCTATGAAGTTTAAAGTCGTAATGTCTATTTTATATTCTTTTTCCATACAAAATTTAAACCCCATTTTCACCCCTTTAGGGGTTAAATCTTATCCACCGTGTTGGACTTCAAAATAAATGTCATTTTTGCAATCGTTATCCCACAAAACCCCGATAACGACATCCATATCTATTTTTAGGTTTTTTTACCCCTTTTCACCCCCATTTCATCTCCTTTGGGGTTGAAATCTTAACAAAAACAATACACGTTGCGTTAGATTTCCATCCGTAAGCCTAAAATTATAAATTAAACGATTTTTACTTCGAAAATGAAGGATTTTCTTCAATACACAACTTCATCCCCCTTTTAACCCCTTTGGGGGTAGAATTTTGAAAAACGCTGAGACCCGTATTTATTAATTTTCAGTCGTCAGCCTAAACACAAAATTTGATGATTCTAGCTTCAAAACTGAGGGACTTTCATACAAACTTTCATCCCTTATTTCATCCCCATAGGGATGGAATTTTCAAAAATCCTTCCTTAGTGGATGCCTACACTGTCAGAGGGACGCTGCTATGTGCCACCGATTAGACACACAAAATGTCAAATTGATTTTTTACTAACATATTTTTTAAGTTATTTACTAACAAAATTGTTTTATAAATTATATATGTTTAGTTTTAAGGTATATATCTATGTTCCATCGTTGCCTGAATATAAATAAATAAATAAAAATAAATAAAATAAAGTATATGTGTGCAAAATTTGAAGTCTCTAGGTCCAGCGGTTTGGGCTGTGCGTTGATAGATCAGTCAGTCAGTCATTCAGTCAGTCATTCAGTTTACGATTTTATACAGGGTGTCCCAAAACTTTGCCACACGGAGGGAAAGTACTTTAAATATTGAAGATAGGAAATTTTACTGAAAGAAGACTTCATTTTGTTTTTAAAAAGAAACGGAACTACATTCAAAGATTTTTTTAAATCGCATACGATTCGATACAAATAGATAAAATCCGTAATAATTAAAACTTAGGTAAGTGTTAAATTTCATGGTCTTCCTTTAGTTTAAGATCATATGTCACTTATTAAAAAAAATCCCTGTAAGTAACCCTTACGATTGGTATCGTATTAAAGAAATAAAATATTTTTTCGTTTTTAGTAGGTTCAATTCCTGGTTAAGGCAAGGCATACATTTTGATCTATTCGATTTTAAATTTTCTATGGAACAGCTGATTTTTTTTTCGCGATTTCAATGTTGGTACCATAGTAAAAGTTGTTTGTATGCATGAGTACATTGACCCCTTAAAATTATGTGCACTATTTAAGAAGGACCATATACAAGGTGTTTGGTAAAAGCCTTATAAAGCCGAATATGGTGGATAGGGACCATCAAACTGATCAACTTTTACTATGGGACCAACTCTGAAATCGCGAAAAAAAAATCAGGTGTTTCATACATTTTGATATTTTCGTTATTAATTTTTGTATGAAACAGCTGATTTTTTTTCGTGATTTTAGAGTAGGTCCCATAGGAAAAGTTGTTCAGTTTGATGGTCCCTATCAACATATATTCGGCTTTATAAGGCTTTTACCAAACACCTTGTATAACCCTTATCCTTATATATATTAAAAAATATTTATAAAACCCTTATCCTATAAATTACCGTATTACCTGATCAATGATACTCTTCATCATGAGAGTGAAACTCTTACTGTCGTACTGGTCCACTTCGTTGGTCAATGTGACTCCGCCCATCATGTTGTAACTAAAATAGTTTAAAATAATAAAAAATTGAGATATGGTAACTGCTAAACTATATCATTAATCGTGATCATGATCGCAGCCCGTCGTGTGTCCAAATGGACAACATTTCATTTTGATAAAGTACTAAAATGGACAACATTTCATTTTGATAAAGTACTAAAATTAGGAAATGTTGTCCATTATCGATATCACTTACAGAAAATCCATGCCACATCACTATCGAAATCATGATGACATATTGTCACTGATTTATTTTTTAATCCTAAATTGGCAAGTGCCTAAACATTCAGCTTCCTGACAATGTTCTTACGCTCTTTTAGAATGAGTAAGATTTCCAACAGTGATTTAATATATAAAAAAACCGGCCAAGTCACGTTTGTTGTATGGGAGCCCCCCTTTAATAATAGGTTTGTATGGAGAATTTTCAAGAAGTTGCATTTTTCATACTAGCATTTTCTTTGTTCATTTAACAACCGTTAACACTCTTGTAACAAAACTTTTATGTACTAATGTTTGAACACTATGCTAACCTATTCCAATTACGATAAGCGAAAAAAATAAGTGTTGGCTAAGTTACAACCCCTCCGGTCACCCTTTTTTGGCTCACAAAAAAAAGAGTAACTTTCAAGATCTTTTTTTAATGCTATGAAAGCTAAAAAAAGGACTTTATTTTTACTGATAGTTGACTATCATGGTCATAATTCGACATACGTAAATCAAGATATTGTTAAATATTTTAAAACATAGAAGTTATTATTTTCTCTGTATGTGACAAAATATCGGCAAGTTCATAGGTAAAGACCTAATATTTATTTTATTCTGTTTTTGGTATTTGTTGTTAAAGTGGCAACAGAAATATATCATCTGTGAAAATTTTACCTGTAGCACGGTTCATGAGATACAGCCTGGTGACAGACAGACGGACAGCGGAGTCTTAGTAATATGGTCCCGTTTTTACCCTTTGGGTACGGAACCCTAAAAACGATAAAAAATGAAAATATAAAATAAGTGTCCCCTAATTTTATATCTACTTTCATAATACAAAGTAAAATAATATACATATTATATTTTTGAAAGTCCATTTCTCCTAAGCATGACAACACAGGCGAGCAACATGCTGGTTACAGTAGTTTCATCTCAATAATGGCGGGATGTCACAAAATGTATCACTGCTACTGGAGACCTTTGTACGGGCATTTATCCCCGATTTTCCCATTTATTTTAAATTATATCTTAAAATGGTTGATACTAATAAATAATTATTGTGGAAGTCGGACAGTAAACCAATTAAAGATTGAAGAAATCCAAAATGTGTTGAAAGTAAAATTGATATTTACGAAAAATAAAATGGCAAAATTAAAAATTTTGAAAAACCCACGACGGAAAAAATTGTAACTCTTTATTTTATTTAAAAAGACAAAAATCTTTCGACTATGTAGTTTAACCGCTAGGGGGCGCTGCAGTTATCATTTTCTCATTTATTTCCTAAGCGGTTTGACCAATTTGGATGCGGTTTTCTGTAATAGTTTTGTAGTTTGTCGTTGATGGTTCTTGGTGTTATGGTGTTCAGCCGCTAGGGGGCGCTGTAGTTATCATTTTCCGAATGGTTTGACCAATTTAGATGCGGTTTTTAGAGTAGATAACGTATGAATTCTTTAAAAAGTTTAAAATAAAATGGCAAAATTAAAGATTGTGAAAAAACCCACGACGGAAAGAATTGTAACTCTTTATTTAAAAAGACTAAAATAAGTTTTACAAAAATCCCTCGACTATGTAGGTACTAAACATACTTTATCTACCTATTAATTAATTACAAACGCAAGAAAAATCCGTTGGGGCTGCCATTACCTGCCCCCAAATGAACAACTATTTTTCAGATAAAGTTACTTTAGAGAAATGGCAATGGCAGCCCCCGACGGATTTTTATAATTATATTTTGCCTGGAAGAAATTGCTATTTTAGCAATAAGGCCGCCTTTTGTGTGCTTTCTCTGTTTATTGTTTTTCTTTGTAATATGTCCTGTCTTAGTGTGCAATAAAGTGTTTTTATTATTATTATTATTAGTATGCCGACTGGTGGGCGATTTGTGAATCAGCAAAATTATCCTGCCATTGTGAATGAATTTAACGAGTTTCAACCTTATTGCGTTGCCTTAAAAGTGTTGACGGGGGCATTCGTGAGATTAAACTACTAGTCTTCTTCTTCTTCTATTTTTATTTTGGCAATCTACTTTCCTCTTGGAAGTAATTTTTGCCAGTGTCAAGTGTTTAGTAGTTCAGTGTTAGGTATTGTTTCAGTTTGATCTTACATTAGAATGCGGGTGCATTGCAATGCTGCTTGGAGCATTTGGCAACAAGTATATCAAGACAGTTTACTCGGTAAGTTCTGCCGAGGTAGCTACCACTACAATAAAAGTCTCAGCTTCACACAACCAAGATCGCGCCTATTTCAATTATCCCACATATTGTTCAGTTGCGTAGACACTTGTATCACAAAACTGCACCAATTTTAAGACACAATATCCACTATGAATCAATGTTCAAATAATTAAAATAGACACCAAACCGTACTCGACAAAATGGCGCCAAAATCTCCAAACTACTAGTCTAATAGTTATTGGATTTTTACTTACACCATCGCCATACACATATGATGTCCCGGCGGCGAACACACCTTATAATACCGATCCAGATTATAGTTCTTGAGCAGATACAAACAACTCGTCACATCCCACATGTATCTATTCAAAACCTCGCTCTCCCGCCAACTGTGCGGTTGCCAGCCGAAATTATAACTGTAATTTTTCGACTGGCAATTATAATAAGGCATTATTAGCAACTGGCATCTGTAATTTAGCCTGTCTTTGTATTCTGCTGTTAATTTGAGCAGTTTAGCGAATAGTTTGATTTCTCTGGAGACGTCTGATTGGAATATGTTGTCGTATCCCTCTCTGTATGGCCAGATGAGGAAACATTCTGCGTTTAGTCGTTGGGAGATTTCGAGGCATTTTTTCACTTGAGCCGCGGCTTGGGCGAACGTGGGTGCTTCGTTGGTTGTGAAAGCGCCGTATGCATATCTAGGAATAAAATTTGGTGAAAGAAATAAACTGGACTAAAATAAAGCAGAATTATTAAGCTCAATTTACATTTAAGGGCTACTTATGGTACTACAAAATAATGATTGTGCCAGCCAGGTGTATAAAGTGTTAATTAGATAAACGCCAAAGTAATCGCGCGACTTCCGGCGAATTTGCGCGGAGTATCTAGTCGTATAAGATTGCACTTTACACAATAGGTATAAGACTATGCTACGAGTATGTAAGTAGGTACCATAAAAATCGCTTCGCTTCGCCCAATGTAAATTGAGCTTTATTATAAGATTACGTTGTATCTACTATTACGTTGTACTATTATTTATTCTGTGCTATTACTTAGCACAAATATATATTTGTACAATTCATCGCATTTTAACTATGGCAAACAACAAAATGACATGTTGTTTTTCCTGCCACTATTGCTAAGCTATTGCTTGGATTTTCTACTATTTATTACCCCTGTTTTGAAAATGTTTACCTACTAAGTAGATCTAAGAGATACACTGGTCGTGCTGGAAAAATGCTCCCTAGCACGATCACGCGACTGATAATTTTTAGATTTAGTGGGTAAAAATTTTCGAAACAGGGGTAATAAATAGTATAAAATCCAAGCTATTTTTACCGCCTAATGATATGAGAAAATCATCAATAGTCTTGGCTGTAAGGACAACACCTAAATGACAGTCTACATCTACACTAGCGCCAAGTTGGCTCCAGTGGGCCAACTGGAGGATGATTTGTAAATCAGCCAAATTATCCAAAAGCTGTTCGACTGCTCGATAAACATAAATATCCAATCACCGCACCATAGATAGGTCGCTGCGTTGCATGGTAAGGAGCCGTTAATACATTTGTACATAGTCTTGTAAGAAGTTCACTGGAGTCTAGCTCTTGCATATGGAATCCTCATGAAGCCAAGTACAGGCTAATGTTGGAAAAGGTACAGAAGGCTTTTCTTAGATATTATTACAAAAGAATTTATGGCTATTATCCCTTTCTATACCCTACAAAATTCTTACTAGGGATGTTGGGGATGAACTCGTTGGAGGTCAGAAGGGCGCGATCAGAAGTTATTACAGCTACAATGATTTTGCGTGGATGTATGGATTCACCTGAATGTGTCGAGCAGTTGTCGCGTTTGTATGTACCAGATAAGTATTTGCGTATTCGCTCTAATCGCAGACACCGGCTTTTTGCAACACCCCAATGTCGCACAGTGGCTCGGGCACAGTCCCCGCTTTGTCGTATGCAAAACGCACTTAACACACTCTTATCAGCTTATCCTGATTTCGATGTATTTGTTGACGATGCGAAATTATTTCTATCTCAATATGATATTGTTAATTTTGATTAGCAAGCATAATTATGTAATTGGGCATTAGCCCGTTTAATTATGATAAATAAATATAAAATATATAAATTTGCTCCGCTCTCATACACGCCTGTAGCACTCCACTGCCGCGAAACACCGCCGTAGGTTTCGCCATTACTTCGATAAGCGAAATAAATGCGAACAGCCTGTTCTAATTCTTAGATTTTTCACGCGTAATTAAGCCCAATCGGCTCCGACCGCTGGCACTTGCGAAAGTAATGACGCGAAACCGCTACGTAGATGTGATCGTCATATATCGTCGTCGATAGAAGACAATCATGGCGAAACTACTGCAATTTCGCTGGCACTGTTACGCGGCGGATGTGTGCTATGGGCGATAATTACAGGCTAATAGCTTCCGCCCGCGACTTCGTCCGCGTGGACATTCGGGAAATCCCTAGGGAACCTTTGACCGGGATAAAGAGTATCATGTGTTTTAATCCAGGCTATAAACTATCTGTGTGTCAAATTTCATCTAAATCTGTTCAGCCGTTTTTGCGTGATCGAGGAACAAACATCCAAACTCACAAACTTTCACATTTATATAGAAGGACTAGCAGCCGCCCGCGGTTTCACCCGCGTGGTATCCGTTCCCGTGGGAATGTCGGGATAAAAAGTATCCTGTTTTAATCTAGGCTATCTACTATCTGTGTGCCAAAATTCAACCAAATCCGTTCAGTAGTTTTTGCGTGATTGAGGAACAAACATCCAAACCCACAAACTTTCACATTTATAATATTAAGTAGGATTCTCGTTTTATACAAAAGTAAACACGTACCGCGCATGAGAATGCAAGTCCGGTGCCAGCCACAGCAGCTTCATATGGAACCTCTGGCTCATCTCCTGTATGTACTCCACGATCTCGTCCCACTTCCCCTCCTCCCCCTCCCCGAGGAGGTCCGAGTCGAACGCTGTCCAATACTTGACGCCGAGTCTCTGGCAGAACTCGAATAACGCCTTGATGCAGCGCTTGTGGTTGTCTATGGTCGTGGTGCCGTCGTCCCACGGACGAGTGGGCGACTGCTTGTGGCTGTCTGACCCTGAAAGTTATAGCTGAGTTGAAAGATAAAACTACTAGTCTGAATTCATTCCATAGGGCCCATCCATAAATTACGTCACACGTTAAGAGGGGGGGTGACGAAGTGTGACATTGTGTGACAAGGGGGTAGGAGCAGGGAATGATAACGTTATTTTTTATGTAACGTTATTTTTTACTTTTTTTAGCGTTAATTTTAAAATTAACGTTATGTCAATAAATAACGTTAATTTAGATAACGTTACATTGAAATTAACGTTATTTCAGAAAATAACGTTAATTTTACCGTTATTTCTTAGGGATCCCTTGTTTTCGCATAATGGATTTATAACTAATTTGATTTGGCATAATTTTCTTTCTCATAATAATACTTTGGCATAATTGTTTTTTGGCATACTATTTATATAGGTAAGCATAATAATCATCTAGACTAATTTGTTTTCGCATAATGTTATTAGGCATATTGTCTATTCGCCTAATATTATTTAGACATAAAAATCAAAAACAATAAGAATAAACAATTTTACGTAACGTACTTATTTATTTTCTTGCAAATTTTCGGCATTTTAATACATACCCCATGTATTAAAATGCCGAAAATTTCATATTAATTTATTTACGACCGAAATATCGACGTATAAAACACCTATTTTCAAAACACCGAAAATCCTAAATATCGATATCCGACAGACCGTAACTTAAGATCGATTATTAAATGACCGATAGTTCGAAATCCCGAAAGTTAGAATGCCGATAGTTCAAAATCCCAAAAGTCTGTTAGGCGCGACGACGAGCGAGCGTAGCGAGCTAGGAGGAGGTTAAGTTTCATTGTGATCTACAACGCACGAGCCGAGCGAGCGAAGCGAGCGTGTCGCGGCAGCGGTCAGCGAAGTGCCAGAACCAACCTGCTGGCATGTAACCCTCAATGGGGAGGCGAAGGCAAAGTGAATTACAGATGGCGCTTCAGTCTTTGGACCCATTGTCAGTTTGAGCTTATATTGTCTTGACTGTGTATTACGTGATTTTACTTTCTTAGATTATATTTTTTTTGGTTTTGCGGACAAACAATGTATTCTATGCTAACTTTAGCTCAGATAAAAGAAGAATTACGGAAAAGAAAAGCCAAAACAACAGACAAAGTTTATAGCAACTTACAAAACATTGCTAACAAGCATTACATTTCTTTAAATTTCGTGTAAGATTTACAAGTAATCTTTTTACTTCAGATTAGAAGCATATGATTTAAATTTTAACAAAGCAACTGAGTGTGAATTTCCGTGTTTATAGTTGCCTCATAATGCCTTCTGTGCAATAGTAATTTCAGGTTTCTGTACTGGAATTTCTGTACCGTCCAAAATTACACGAACCGTTTTATCATATTTATTTAATTATTCTAAGTTTCTTGAATGACTCTGGCATATAAAATTCTATTAATTCTCTGTTTGGATATTTTTTTTTTTACTGGGAAATCGATGAACTCCAATATTTTACAAGTTACATGCATAACAATGCGGAATTTTCTCAGTATAAAATTAAAAAGTGCAACACTCCATATGTTTTGACACTTTCTTTGAGGCGGCCGGGTACCAAAGACCAGACGCCACCTATCGGGATATTGCGCTTTTCCTCCCCATTAACCTTCAGTTTTTAAAGCTTCGGGATTTAGTATTTTAGTTAAAACTTTCCTTTCGTGATTTTAAACGTGCAGCCAAACAACCGTTCGATCATTTGATTTTCGGTGTTTTGTCCATAGGTCTTGTAAAATTCGGTGTTTTCAATTTCGGCATTGTAAATACATACCCCTAGCCATGCATGTGACAAACAATATTTATATTTATTTCAAGTGTACATTTTTAGCAATAGCTTTTAAATGTTTAAGTTTCGAAGTGTATTCATTTTTTTTTAGGTAATAACATTATGCGTGTTTAAATTTATGCTAAAGAATATTATGCTTAAACATGATTATGCTTAAATTAGTTATGCCTAAAAAAATTATGCATAAGCTGTTATGACTAAGTATTATTATGCGTAAACATCATTCGGCAAAATCATATTATGCTTAGACATATTATGCCTTAAAATTTTATGCAAATACATAGGGAACCTGTTTCTTACCTTTTTTACCGTTAAACTTTAAAATTAACGTTATTCCAATTAATAACGTTATTTTTTTAGCGATAATTTTACCGGTATATTGTACCGGTTAACGCTATATTTAACGCTAATTTTACCAGTAAAATATTTTTAACGTTATTTTTACCGGTAAATTTACCTAAAATGTTTTAACGGTATTTTTAACGTTAATTTTTTTATGGTTATTTTTTTTAACGGTATTTCAATCCCTGGGTAGGAGGGGTCCTAAATTTCGTAACATCACATTTCAAATCATTAAAATTGAAATAAAACATTTCGGAACTGCTGTTTTAATTTAATAATTACTAGCGACCCCCCGCGACTTCGTCTGCGTGGATTTTTTTTTTACTATACGTGGGAACAATACTTTTTTTCGGGTTAAAAGGTACTCTATGTCTTTTTCTGTACCCCTAACAACGTGTATGCAAAATTTCATGATGATCGGTTCAGTAGTTAAGACGTGAAGGCGTAACAAACAAACAGTCTTTCCCTTTTATAATAGGTAAGGATTTCTAGATGTAAAATTGTAAAATATTTGAAGAGGGGGTCTCACAAATGTGACAAGCTGAGACATGACAAGGACGGGAGAGGGGATCAGAAATCATGAAATTCGTGTGACGTAATTTATGGATGCCCCCTATGGGGGAAAGAGCCATTAGAGACAGCTCTAATTTTTAATTTTGTGTGAGTGAATAATGCAATATCGTTACATGACATATTATATTATCACCCATGCATTATAATCATTCGCAATATATAAAACTCTAAATTGACTGACTGATTGATTGATTGATTGTTAGGAACTTGTACTATTATGTATTCTGTGGTTAGGATACGCGTAGAGCCCTAATAGCTGATCGTAGAGACACCGTTTTTGAAGGGTAGATACCTTTCGTGGTGTAGGTTAGCACTAAGAAAACTTTTGGAAAATTCACCCCCTAACTAAGGGAATAAAATAGGGGATGAAAGCTTGTATGTAAGTCCCTCAGTTTTAAAGCTAGGATGTCCAAATTTTGTGTTTAGGCTGACGATTAAAAATTATAAGGGAAAAGGAAAATGAAGGAGGAGGGGGGCGGTGACGGTAATGATCAGTATAAGGGGAACAGGAACCTAATAATATCTCTGGACCAAATTCTGAACGGAACGTCTTCTACAGCATTTAAAGAATTCTAAAGATTTTCTAAAAGGTCCATGCGAACGAGGTCGCTGGCAAAAGCTAGTATGGTATAAATTTGACATTGACCACTGTTCCTGAACTCTGTGAGCGACGCGCTGAACTTGAGCCAGTCGTCCATGGGGCGCGAGTGCACGCGCTCCGTGCCGCTGTAGAAGCGGTACGAGGCGGCGCCATGTTGTTGTATCTACTCTATAGCACGTAGGTATAACTATGGCACTGACCACTGGTCCTGAACTCTGTGAGCGACACGCTGAACTTGAGCCAGTCGTCCATGGGGCGCGAGTGCACGCGCTCCGTGCCGCTGTAGAAGCGGAACGAGGCGGCGTCCGCGGGCGACGCCATGTTGTTGTACTCTATCTTGTCTATGCCTGGGGAGATACACGAAGAGACAGACGTTTAAAAATTAAGAAAGAAAAAAATCATTAAAAACAAAATAAAACGATTTCTTATTGCAAACTTCGGAGATAAGGGGGGAACGGTGTATTTCTTTTACATTTTTAACCATAAGTCGAAAACTATGCGGCCTAAAAAGAAAAAATGTTTTAAAATGTGCTAACAGCGGTCTTTTATATGATACCCCCCATTTAAATTTTTAAGACCCCTTTTCAGACCCTGCTGTAAAAAAGTTTTTTTTTTTAATTTCTTTCTTATTTGCAAAATAGTTGGGCAAACGTCATCTTAAACTATTCCAAATTTCAAGTAAATACCATTTTAGTAGGTAGTTCTCGAGATATCCAGGTGTGACAGACAGACAGACAGACTGAGTCACACCATAAGGGTTCCTTTTTACCATTTTGGTACGGAACCCTAATTTATAATGAAAATATCAAAATGTATGAAACAACTGTTTTTTTGCGATTTCAAAGTTAATAAAATTTGTTTAGTTTGATGGTCCTAAGAACGGTTTTTCCATTTTGGGCTTACTTTAAATCATATTCAAAATATTCACTCACCCTGAAAATAGTCGACATTATCTGCCGGCCTGGCTTCTCTCACTTTCTGCCTCTTAACCCCAGGCTGGCTATACCCTGACATTCTCAACCCTGCTCTGTTGGCAGGCCCGCGACAAAATGGACCGACGATATGAAGGTGGGCCAAGCAGGACCGATCGTTGTGGAGATCCTCAGAGGAGGCTTAAAGTCTAATCATTAATTCACTGGAGTAATCTGACGTTTACGGTTAAAACCATGAACGAAAACGAGGCTTGTTCAAAAAATGACCCAGTTGTAACTCCCACTACTGACTTTGTGTGAGTGAACCGAATCACGATGGACGAAACGCAGCAATAGTTATGTTACAATGTGACATTAGAATCTGTCAGTTTACTCCAGTGAATTAATAATTAGACTTTATACCTTCAATCAAGAATATTCTAGATGTCCGGCCAGTCTCAAAAATGGCACCTCAAATAGCGTCCCACTTACAAACTGGGCGCTTATTTTGCACAAAGTGATAAAAGATGTGTTTTTGTACAAAATAAGCTTATTTTGTACAAAATAAGTGATATAAAATGTAAGTTTATACAAAATAAGAGGTGATTATGTACAAAATAAGCGCCAAGTTTGTAAGTGGGACGCTATTTGAGGTGCCTTTTTTGCGTACTGTTTTAGTTCGTGAAGCGGTATCTAGGACATTCTTGATCGGTTTTGACGCAGATCGTCACTTTCGCAAATGGTCATCGCGAAAAATTTGGTCACTTTCGCAAATGGTCACTTTCGCAAATCGTCACTTTCGCAAATGGTCACTTTCGCAGAACATCATTCGGATTTTTTTCTTTTTTTCTCCTATATGAGAAAATTGAGAATGACGATCTGCGAAAGTGACGTTTTGCGAATGTGACCATTTGCGAAAGTGACGATTTGCGAAAGTGACCATTTGCGAAAGTGACCAAATTTTTCGCGATGACCATTTGCGAAAGTGACGATCTGCATCAAAACCTCTTGATCGAACTTTTATACCCAGTGGGTGTCGTGCGACTGATATGATGATGGTGTTTGTCTACCCGTCGTCGCCCGCCACAGACAGACAGACAGCCGCGCGCGACGTTATATAACATCCCATGAAAGGGCGCATCCGACCGTGAGCACATTGTTTCAAACTGGATTCTCATAAATGAGTTGTATTGTGACAAATGTTTATTATTTGAAAAAAACACGTTTGAAGTTTTTTGTTTTTTTATGTCTTTTGGACGTGACCTACTTATGGTCTTTTACATTGTTTACAATCAAGCGGTTAAATTACTTATGTTCAACATTTAAAAAAATGCATAATAGATATATCAAAATTAAAAGAAAGAGAACATAAGATTTGATGAATTTATGATTTAACAATTTTTCTTTTTACTAGTATTTAATTAAAAACAAGTAAAATAATAATAAAAAATTCAAACCAACTTTAAGTTTGAGGAAAAAACAACCTGGACGAAGTCGCGAGCCAGTTTGTTTTCAAATAATATTTAAATTTTCAACAAGTGAGCAAAATTAATTTTGTTGCGAGAGCTGACTTTAATTAAATTGCGAACTAGCGAAGTATTAATTGGTAAAGCGCCTGGCGGCCATGATTTTAACCTCAAAAACGGAAACAATTGTAAAATATTTATATACCTAGAGCCATCTTATTGAAAATAATAATTCAATAATTAATATATTAGGTGACCTATTAGAATTTTCTTGTTTCATGCCATTTTTAGTTGCGGATCACGTCAACTTGGATGTTAATGTGATAAGGTTCCAGCGCATTACCAATTGACGGGGATATTAGTCTAAGTACTGAGCACAGGGAGTAATTTAAACGTAAATCATAATAAATGTTGCTCTTGTGTGAAACATAAACTTTTCACCTCTATGAGCGAGAAAACAACGAGTGTTTTAAATGGGGAGGCGAAGGCAAAGTGAATTACAGATGGCGCTTCATTCTTTGGAACAATTGTCAGTTTGAGCTTATATTGTCTTGACTGTGTATTACGTGATTTTACTTTCTTAGATTGTATTTTTTTCGGTTTTGCGGACAAACAATGTATTATATGCTAACTTTAGCTCATATAAAAGAAGAATTACGGAAAAGAAAAGCCAAAACAACAGGCAAGAAAGTTTATAGCAACTTACAAAAAATTGCTAACAAGCATTACATTTCTTTAAATTTCGTGTAAGATTTACAAGTAATCTTTTTATTTCAGATTAGAAGCATATGATTTAAATTTTAACAAAGCAACTGAGTGTGAATTTCCGTGTTTATAGTTGCCTGATGATGCCTTCTGTGCAATAGTAATTTCAGGTTTCTGTACTGGAATTTCTGTACCATCCAAAATTACACGAACCGTTTTATCATATTTATTTTATTATTCTAAGTTTCTTGAATGACTCTGGCATATAAAATTCTATTAATTCTCTGTTTGGCCCCAATATTGGGCTTATTCCATATTTGATATACCTATAAAATTCATCCAAGTTATAAATATGCTAGAAACTGCTGAGGTTGAAATATTAAAGAACAAAGCTGTTATAATTCAAATGTTGTTTTATTTTGGCGAAGCTTCATCAAATTCATGAAACATTCCTTTTGATTTATAATGTTTCTCAGGCTCAGCAAAGGAGAAAATCGAGGGAAAAGCATCTTTTTTTTGATATTTTTTTGCCCAATATTTTTTTTGTTACTGGGAAATCGATGAACTCCAATAATTTACAAGTTACATGCATAACAATGCGGAATTTTCTCAGTATAAAATTAAAAAGTGCAATACTCCAAGAGATTCCCATATGTTTTGACACTTTCTTTGAGGCGGCCCGGTACCAAGACCAGACGCCACCTATCGGGATAAAATTGCGCTTTTCCTCCCCATTACTTTTCATCCCTTCTATTCGAAAAATGATGATTTGTTCCTATATAAGTGGGACCAAAATAGCTCTTTTCTGGTAAGAACTTTTTAGTGGGAGGAAAAGAGATTTGAATTTAGAACATGTATCTTTCAAAGAATTCGAACGCCGCCGCCGGCTGGTATGTATTGACTGGCTGTATAGACGGCGCGGAGACTAAAAAAAAAAACATAAGCGCGCGAATTAAGTCTGTGTTCTTGTAATTAGTAGGTACATACTTACGTACTTAGTACAATAACTTTTGAAAATTTCGCTAGTGTATCAAACGTAACTATAAATTTATAATTATTTTTACTTTTCACGTGTCTTTTTTAAATAAAGAACATTTTCATTAATTACATAAACACAGTCTCCTATTTATTTTCTCATAGAAAGGGGATGAAAAGTAGAGTATATGACTCGGGCGCAAAATATTTTTGGCGAGGGCGACATACTTTGAATCCCTCGCTACGTTCAGGATTCTACTGAAGAATCCCTCGCTGCGCTCGGGATTCTACTCTAGAATCCCTCACTTCGCTCTGGATTCAAAAAAGCGCCCTCGCCGTAAAAATATTATTTTGCTCCCTTGTAATACAATCTACTATTTCCTCACTCTTGCAGCAAAAAGCTATTTTACTGCAAGTTTTAACGTACCAAAATCCCTTATCGCGCTGAAGAGGTGAAAAATAATTAAGTGTCAATTCAGAGAAAAAAGAACAAACCATTCAAAAAAAGGTAAAGAAAACTACAATTGTCTTAGAAATAATATACTCTAATAAAACTATAAAAACATCCATATAATTCGTAGGAGCAACGCAAAAGCAGCCACCAAAAGTGGTATCGGTATCGGTACTTTAGTATGGTCCTCTTGACCATAGATACCGGAAACCTCTCCCTTCTTCAGCGGCGCGGTGAGACCGGGCATCTTTGGTTTGTCTATGGGCTGTCCCATCATAGAGAATTTGCTCGCGCTTGTGATTTTGACAGTCAACATTTTTCCCATAAACCTATCTTCTTTAGGTACTAAAACTTGTTCGTAGAATTCGTTGTGGGCCACGAAGTATTGTTTGTCGTGCGAGATGTCGGTCACTAGGACTTCTTGGATCTCGCCCACTTTGTGGCCGTACGGCTCGTAGGATCTGAACAGTTCTGATAAGATTTTTGTGCGTTTTTTAACTTCTTGTCCGGGGACCTGCGTGGAAGAAGATACTTATTATTTCCCTTATATTAAAGATACTAATCCTTACTATAAATGCGAAAGTCCGTTTGTTTGTTTGTTTATTACGCCTTCACGTCTTAACTGACGATCATCATGAAAGGAGACTGGCGGGTGTCGGCCTGAAGTCCTACTGCATTAAGATTTATACCAAAAAATACTGTAATTCTTCCTAATTTCTATTAATATAAAAACCACCCTCGTAGAACTTGGTAAACTGTAAAAAAAGCATAGTTTTTGTCATTGTATCTAATCGATTTTTCATACTTATTAATTTACATGAATTATATACTAACTTTTTTATCAGTTTCAACATTAACATTTATATTCTTCACAACTATCAATTTGTCAATAATATGGGAAAAATGTTTTTGCATAATGTTAAGTTAATAAGTTAATGTAAGTTAAGAGGCAAGGATGCAAGTGCTATTCGAAGATATAGATATTGATGCCAAATGTTATTAACTTAAAAGATTTTCCACGTCTCACTTTATCAGATTCGCTGATATCTCTGGGCAGTTATCAAATAGAACATGCTCACTTATGTTATGGTAAGCAAATAACCCTTTCTTTTTTGATTACCTTCAAGTTTTGGGAAAATTAAAAATATTCTTTGGTTCTATAGTTTAATTAACTTTACCGAGTCAGTAAAAGTTTGTAATCAGGCCCAACTTTCATAAGAAACCCGCCGATCTCTTTTTGCATACACATTGTCAGGGGTACAGAGAAGGACATAAGGTAACAGGTAACACTTGGCAATGGAACTAGTGTAAATAAAAAGTATCAGTAGTCCCATGGGACAGATATCCACTGGAACTAGTGAGAATCATTAAAAATATTTTTTGTTTCAAGTAAAAAAGACACATTATATTCAAATACAGTTATTGAAATACCTTACGGCCAGATCATAAAGTATATATTCCTTTGGAACGTAGTCGGCGGTAAAAATATCGCACGTTGAAAAAATCGCTCGTGTGAACGATAGCTCACCCTCTGCATGGTGGCGGCGGGCGTGCCCGGGCGGGGGAAGAACTGGTTGATGAAGAGTGAGGGGAACCGGTACTGGTCGCACAGCGCCACGGTGTCCTGGAAGTCGCGCTCCGTCTCCGTGGGGAACCCGCAGATTATGTCCGTGGCGATCGTCATGCCCGGGACACTGGTGGGAACATATAAGTTTAAGAATTAGTAAAGTTATGAAGTTATACAAGGTTATTTTTAGTCAATACAAAACCTCTCGTGGGGTTGATCAGACCATCAAATTGAACAACTTTCATTATGGGACCAACCTCGAAATCACGGAAAAAAAATCAGCTGTTCCATACAAAAGTACAATCCTACTCCATCGAAATGTATAAAACAACAGATTGTTTTCGCGATTTCAAGGTTGGTCCCATAATGAAAGTTGATCAGTTTGATGGTCTGATCAACCCCACGAGAGGTTTTGTATTAACTAAAAAAGCTTTTTAAAAAAAAGAAAAACCGCCTTCAAAAAACTGAAAACAAAAACAGCTTAAAATTTACTTATTTTATTTTATTTTATTTTATTTTATTTTACTTTTTATTTTACTTTTGTACTTTTAACCATTTCTCTAGTCCAGACTGTTTACTTTATTAACTTTGTGTTTATCTCTGCCGTGTGTAGTATTCTCACACTTTATTTTGAGCGTGTCCGTGCGCACTAGCAGGCCCTGCCAGAATACCAGCGTTGCCGTAACACATCTAGTGTCACGGCAACATTACGCTGAGGCAGGGACCTTTTTGACTCAAGGGCCTTATTTGTAAATGTACTTTTTTATATTCTCATTTTAAATGTTATATGTACCATCTCACTTCAATCTTTGTTGTATTGTTACTTTTTGTATGGTCTTTGGTTAAATAAATAATTTCTCTCTCTCTCTCTCTCTCTCTCTCTCTAAAAATTAAATACCTCTAAAAAGCAAGAAATAATATTCGAATCATTCGTTACACATATCAATATTAATAAAACACGTCTAATGAAGTCGGGTGGGGCTTTAAGAAAAAAATAAGTTGTCCTCCAGCCCCACCCGACTTCAATAGACGTGTTTTATTAATATTGATATGTGTAACGTATGTGTATTTAATTTTTAAGCTGTTTTTGTTTTCAGTTTTTTGAAGGCGGTTTTTCTTTTTTTTAAAAAGCTTTTTTATTTTCAACTTTTTAGTGGTAGGTAAGTAAGCGCAGCGTGTAAATATTTTTTAACTTTATATTATAATATTTTCAATGGTAAAATGCCCAGAACTCAATTTCCAAATTTACGCTGTTTGTTTTTGAGGAGTTCCGTTGTGTCATCGTAGTCCAAGTCTAGTCCAGAACGTTGCATTGCAAACTATGATTTGGTTTGTTTTGGATTGCCATAAACTTACCAAAACCTAAATCACTTTACTTATACTATTTGATTTTGAAGAGTTCCTTTATGTATCTTCGAAGTTCGAAGTCCAATAACAATGAAATTAAATTGTGACCGCTCTTGAAGTATACCCTTTCAAATAAAAAATAAATCATCTAAATCGGTTCATAAACAAAGAAGTTATGTCCGAAATTCCATAAAAACTCGTGCGATGGCGAGCTAAATAATTGATATCTTTCAGGATTATGAAAAAACTACTGGCCAGATCTCTGTAAAAAAATTATGGGACCACACACGAACTATGTTCTTTCAGTTAAAAAAAGAATTGTACAAATCGGGTAACAACTGACGAAGCTATGTTAAAACATACATAAAAAAAAATAAAAAAAAATACCGTCGACTTGAGAACCTCCTCCGTTTCTTGAAGTCGGTTAAAAATAACTTTGTATTAATTAAACGTGCTATTCGATAACTCATAATAGCGTATTTTTAATTAGGAACCGGTACTTGTCGCACAGTGTGACAGTGTTGGAAGTAGCGCTCGGTCTCCGTGGGAAACCCGCAGATTATCTCCGTGGTGATCGATATGCCCGGGACACTGACGAAGCGAAATAGGTTTAAGAATGAGGGCTTTTCAAAATGACAAAAAACTGTAGGCTTGATTTTTTTACTAAACTTTGCGGTAGGCAGACAGATTTAACCCTAAAATGTTTCTCTTTGGGCACATGTTAGCCAGCGAACGCTTACTTGCCTCTTTGGTACAGGCCGTTTATTTTTAAAACCCTGACACTTCTCTTTCCATCAACGCCATCTAGTAAGGCAAATTAAAGCCCTTATTAGTAAAATTTTTATTTCGAGAATGGTACGTCAACAACGAAATTGTTGATGGTATTACTACCTTAATAAAAAGAGTTTTCACCTCTCCAGCACGAAAAGGGCGCTTTTGGCGCGTTAAAACTCGCAGCAAAATCGACTTTTGCTGCGAGCGTGAGGCAAAGTGCTTTTTTTAATTTGTAACATCAACTTTCGAAATAAAAAATAAAAAGAAATAGAGTAACAAGGATGATACTTGTAAAATTGATGTGAGAAAAGGATAGCGAGAGTGCTTTATGTTGTCATACATGAATTAAAAAGTACAAAAAATAAAATGCACGGATATGCCAAGGAGGAGTTTCTAATGCTGAGTTTAGCTTTTTACTAGGAAAGTCACGTGAAAATTTTCTCGTCGGTCGAGGTGAAAAGTTGTATGTTTTACACGAGACCAAATTTTTGTTCTACCTCGTGATTTAAAGTCGGCACTTGTAGCACAAATAGATTTTGGTCACTTATATAACAAATAACTATTAAATGCTCACTGTTCCCGCAGGTAGTCGACGACTCGCTCGAACTCGCGCCTGGAGTACTCGCGCTTCATGTCGGCCAGCACCTGGTCGCTGCCCGACTGCACCGGCACGTGCAGGAACCTGCGCGTAGCGACGGTCACGTTGAGGACTCTACCTCAATAGGGTTTTGACGCAGATCGACATTTACGCAAATGGTCATCGCGAAAAATTTGGTCACGTTCGCAGAATGTCATTTTCGCAACTGAGGCCGTATTACAAGCTCTTAAATCCTGCCAGGTTTATAAATTGCTGTAGTGACATCTCTTTCTCGTCGTATAGCAAATAAAAGAGATAGATTGATAGCCAGTCAGAATACTGCCTGGAAATAAGAGGTCATAATACGGCCCCTGGTCACTTTCGCAAAAGGTAACTTTCGCAGAATGTCATTCAAATTCTCAAACTCACAATTTTGAGAACAAAAAGAAAAAAATATTTATGAAATTTTGCGAAAGTGCGAAAGTGACCACATTTTTTTCTCAAACTCTCAATTTTAAGAAAAAAAATTAATGACATTCTGCGAAAGTGACGTTTTGCGAAAGTGACCAGTTGCGAAAATGACATTATACGAAAGTGACCAAATTTTTCGCGATGACCATTTGCGAAAATGTCGATCTCATCAAAACCCTCAATAGGACACCACACTTGCGCAACTGCGTTACTTTGCGTTGAGAGCTATCTTGAGATCATATTTTGGGACCATAATGCTTTTCTTGTACGAACATCGTCTCAAGTATGACCTCAAGTTAGCTCTCAACGTTAATGCCCGGCATACACGAGGCTAGTTTTTCAAGCTAGGATAGCAAACTAGTGTCAGTAAGCTAGCAAGCTAGTACTTCTGGCTTCGTGTAGACAAGCAAGCGATGAAGCTAGTTTTGTCTACACGAAGCCAGAAGTACTAGCTTGCTAGCTTACTGACACTAGCTTGCTATCCTAGCTTGAAAAACTAGCCTCGTGTATCCCGGGCAAGAGCGGTTTATATTTTAATAAATATCATTATTAAATTTAGTTAGATCATGGTATGTACAAGCTAAATTCAAAGTCATTTATTTAGTCTAGGATGTTATAAAAAAAGCAATTCATACAATTGAATATGCTTTAATTGTATGACTAATCTCATACCTAATCTCTCATAATAATCTGGTAGCACCCGTTCACGAGCATGACGCTTGAATCAGCCATCAGCAACCACATTTGAAGGAGGTCCTTACCTCTTATCTCACTAGGACACTATAGTTGCTCAACCAAGCGGACACCAGCCTCCATATTTCAAGCTATTAAAACTTACCAGTTTTCCGAATGGCTATCAATGCGTCTCTTTTATTTGCTATACTGCGAGAAAGAGACGTAGCTACTATGTTACCAGCCATAATGAATATAGTGCCTGTACTTACTTGTAGACGCGCGGATGCCTCCGGCAAGGGGTACGTATCAGAATGTCTAAAGTTAGAATATCTAAGCTTAAAATGGCAAAGTTCAAAATGTCAAAAATTTGAATGTCTAACGATTAAAATGTCGAAAGTTTAAAATGACAAAAAATAAAATGTAAAATGGTCAGATAGTCAAAATTTCAAAAGTCTAAGTTTAAATGAACAAAATTTAAAATGTCTAATATTCCAAATACATATAATGACTTATAGAATTTACCATGCCTTTCTTTCATTTAGACACCTAATTAATCAGGTTAAATAATTGCGTGTTAACTTTTGTGCCTCCGCGGCACATCAACATCGCCACGCCGCTCCCTGATTCGGTAACCGGTGCCAGTCACTGATTCAGTAGCCGACGAACAAAATCCACAAATTGAGTTTGAAATAGATTTTTTTCTGGCGCTTCGCCGGCCGCTGCCGCGGTACGCTCGCTTCGCTCGCTCGGCTCGCGCACTGGGTTCATGTCAACCTAACATGCTCGTCGCTACGCTCCTCACACCTATCTCGTGTAGTCTCAGTTTAGTCTCATTTCCGGCAGCTAAATTTGCTATAAATCATTTCAGGCGAAGCCCAAAGACACCTCCACAGACTCAATTAACCTCAAAGAAGGCGATTCGTTTTAAGATCCAACCCAATTCATATAAATTATTGTGAACTTAGATTTAATGACCATTGATATTTAAACTCGTCAAGTATTTGATACGTTTGATACTTTGAATTTTGGTATTTTGAAGTTTACATAATGATTTTTGACATTTTAAACCATTTGAATTTTAATTTTTGACATTTTGAACATTGCCATTTTAAGTTTAGACATTCTAACTTTAGACATTCTGATACGTACCCCGGCAAGTGCTCCAGTATGTACGGCGGGTTGGTCATGCCTCATGTGGCTATGTCACATTAGTGCCCGTACTTACTTGTAGACGCGCGGATGCCTCATAATCTCGGCCACGTCGGGCAAGTGCTCCAGTATGTACGGCGGGTTGGTCATGCCTCATGTGGCTATGTCACAATAGTGCCCGTACTTACTTGTAGACGCGCGGATGCCTCATAATCTCGGCCACGTCGGGCAAGTGCTCCAGTATGTACGGCGGGTTGGTCATGCCTCATGTGGCTATGTCACAATAGTGCCCGTACTTACTTGTAGACGCGCGGATGCCTCATAATCTCGGCCACGTCGGGCAAGTGCTCCAGTATGTACGGCGGGTTGGTCATGCCTCATGTGGCTATGTCACAATAGTGCCCGTACTTACTTGTAGACGCGCGGATGCCTCATAATCTCGGGCACGTCGGGCAAGTGCTCCAGTATGTACGGCGGGTTGGTCATGCCGCATGTGGCTATGTCACAATAGTGCCCGTACTTACTTGTAGACGCGCGGATGCCTCATAATCTCGGGCACGTCGGGCAAGTGCTCCAGTATGTACGGCGGGTTGGTCATGCCTCATGTGGCTATGTCACAATAGTGCCCGTACTTACTTGTAGACGCGCGGATGCCTCATAATCTCGGCCACGTCGGGCAAGTGCTCCAGTATGTACGGCGGGTTGGTCATGCCTCATGTGGCTATGTCACAATAGTGCCCGTACTTACTTGTAGACGCGCGGATGCCTCATAATCTCGGCCACGTCGGGCAAGTGCTCCAGTATGTACGGCGGGTTGGTCATGCCTCATGTGGCTATGTCACAATAGTGCCCGTACTTACTTGTAGACGCGCGGATGCCTCATAATCTCGGCCACGTCGGGCAAGTGCTCCAGTATGTACGGCGGGTTGGTCATGCCTCATGTGGCTATGTCACAATAGTGCCCGTACTTACTTGTAGACGCGCGGATGCCTCATAATCTCGGCCACGTCGGGCAAGTGCTCCAGTATGTACGGCGGGTTGGTCATGCCTCATGTGGCTATGTCACAATAGTGCCCGTACTTACTTGTAGACGCGCGGATGCCTCATAATCTCGGCCACGTCGGGCAAGTGCTCCAGTATGTACGGCGGGTTGGTCATGCCTCATGTGGCTATGTCACAATAGTGCCCGTACTTACTTGTAGACGCGCGGATGCCTCATAATCTCGGCCACGTCGGGCAAGTGCTCCAGTATGTACGGCGGGTTGGTCATGCCTCATGTGGCTATGTCACAATAGTGCCCGTACTTACTTGTAGACGCGCGGATGCCTCATAATCTCGGCCACGTCGGGCAAGTGCTCCAGTATGTACGGCGGGTTGGTCATGCCTCATGTGGCTATGTCACAATAGTGCCCGTACTTACTTGTAGACGCGCGGATGCCTCATAATCTCGGCCACGTCGGGCAAGTGCTCCAGTATGTACGGCGGGTTGGTCATGCCTCATGTGGCTATGTCACAATAGTGCCCGTACTTACTTGTAGACGCGCGGATGCCTCATAATCTCGGCCACGTCGGGCAAGTGCTCCAGTATGTACGGCGGGTTGGTCATGCCTCATGTGGCTATGTCACAATAGTGCCCGTACTTACTTGTAGACGCGCGGATGCCTCATAATCTCGGCCACGTCGGGCAAGTGCTCCAGTATGTACGGCGGGTTGGTCATGCCTCATGTGGCTATGTCACAATAGTGCCCGTACTTACTTGTAGACGCGCGGATGCCTCATAATCTCGGCCACGTCGGGCAAGTGCTCCAGTATGTACGGCGGGTTGGTCATGCCTCATGTGGCTATGTCACAATAGTGCCCGTACTTACTTGTAGACGCGCGGATGCCTCATAATCTCGGCCACGTCGGGCAAGTGCTCCAGTATGTACGGCGGGTTGGTCATGCCTCATGTGGCTATGTCACAATAGTGCCCGTACTTACTTGTAGACGCGCGGATGCCTCATAATCTCGGCCACGTCGGGCAAGTGCTCCAGTATGTACGGCGGGTTGGTCATGCCTCATGTGGCTATGTCACAATAGTGCCCGTACTTACTTGTAGACGCGCGGATGCCTCATAATCTCGGCCACGTCGGGCAAGTGCTCCAGTATGTACGGCGGGTTGGTCATGCCTCATGTGGCTATGTCACAATAGTGCCCGTACTTACTTGTAGACGCGCGGATGCCTCATAATCTCGGCCACGTCGGGCAAGTGCTCCAGTATGTACGGCGGGTTGGTCATGCCGAGCCGCAGTCGGCATCCCGCCGGGATCACTTCTACTAGCTGCCGTAGTAACGCTGGCAGAGACGTGCCTATATCGCGCCCGTATGTTCCTGCGAGGCACAAATCCATGGTTTAATCTAGTGGTTTAATCAAGACTATATTACTATAGAGCAGGGGTGCCCAAACTTTTTCTTAAGGAGATCGACCTAGCAAAAATTTATGACTAAGAGATCGCAATTTTGACCGTTTAACCCACCAAATATTTAACAAGAAAAAAATTGCATAAGTAAAACTGCATTGGGTGCCAAATGTCAATTCTGTTATCCTTGGCGATCCACATGGGCGCCTCTGCTATACAGTGTGTTAATTAACTAAACAAAAATGGAAAAACTGTTTCTTCGGACCATCAAACTGAACAACTTGTATGGGTCTTGAAGAATGTAGAGTAGAAAATAGATAGATAGTTCAGTTAGTAGTTAAAACACTTAATTAAAGTTATTTTAGTTGATTAGATAAGTACCAGTTAACAGGAGTTAAGTATAGAACTAATTATTATTTCGTAAAAATGTTAACAATCGGGCGGCCGGCGACGCGTTAATTTGTACATAATCGTACACAACTATTGCTATGAAACCGATTCTGAAATAGCGAAAGTATTTTTTCTAGTAAAAACCTCACCCGTATCTTCGCTAGTAAGCCAAATCTCCACGACTCCCTCCTTAAATGACTGCTTGGCCCTCTCCACGATTTCTTCAGGCGGGTAGCTGCCCAGCTCCCCGCGCGCATGCTTCGTCTTACAATACGTGCATTGGTTCAAACAGCCAGTGTTTATAGGGATGATCTCCACCAGCGGGTTCTTGCGGACTTTCGGTAGGAGAAGGGAGGCACCGCCTGCTTTGCGCCCTTCGTTCGTTTTCCTTTGGCCGAATAAGCGGACCGTGTGGCCTGGAAAAAAATATTGTTTTAATTTTCTACCCAATGGAAAGTGTTAGCCTATGCCAACGGTATGCTGTACTAAGGAACATTGTTTAGAAAACACAAATATTACAATATTTACCAGTGCCTAGTACAGAATAAAGGGATTTAAAAAAATATAAGAAAATATCTAAAAGATTTAATCTACAATAGGTAAATGATAGATTGTCATATTATTTTTTCTCTCTCCTAGCCTTTTGGCTTAAGTAATAAATAAACACATGCGATAGACTCACCTTAATGACACATCAAGGGGAAATAAATAAACAACTTAATGTACAGTAAATACCAAATACAGTTTTATTTAACTTTAGTGGATTCTATACAATAATAATGATTAACGTCGCAATCGCAGACCTTGAAATTTTAACGGTGATATGACAATGAATGAACCTTAGAAATATATTTTTCCCAGGGGTTATTCTGAAAGGGTTAACCTTAAAACTAAATCGCAGAGCTTTATGTGGGTAAGGAATGCCTGCCCGAAGGATATCAGAGTGTATAATAACTAATATAAATCGAGCCCACTGGTTGAACTCGGATGCCTAAGTACGGAATGCTGGATAGCCTATATTAGCAGTTTTTTTTAGTTTCTCTAATCAAATCTTTTTCATTTGTTAAGAAGAATCGTTCACCTAGTAGAGCAAACCTCATCATCATCATCATCATATGAACCGCACAACACCCACTACTGGGCATAGGCCTCCTCCAAGGACCTCCAAAACAATCAGTCATGCGTTTCCAGAATTCAGCTGCTTCATGTGACCTTCACCCTCAAGTCCGCGTCGGTCCACCTTGTCGGGGGCCTACCCACGGAGCGTTATCCGGTGCTCGGTAGTGACAAAAATTTTGTCAAACTAGGTTTGCTGGAATCCATACGAGATTTGCCATAGTCACTGTTGGCCAGTGAAAAAACACTTTTCATATTGTATTTCTTACGATACTGTGGACGCGTCGCCAGTGACGAACACTCGTAACTATAAGTACCATGAGCAACAGCGTCGCTTAATCACTCCAAGGTTAAAATCGCTTGCACGCCGCGCCGGCACAACATACGTTTAGTTCGTGCAGGGGCTATACGCACACGAATTTTATTGCTAATTGGTTAAGTGATGCTGTTGCCCATCCACATTAAATAACTACTTACCCTTACCCTTGAGTGTTTCTTCGACCACCTCCACAATCCTGTCTATCTGCTGCACCCCGACCACGCTGTGGCCCCGCAGGTACTCGGCGCGCGGCGCGCCCTGCGGCACGCACCCCTCAATATCATTATTATAGGTACAACATATAGTCCAACTTACCCTTGAGTGTTTCCTCCACCACCTCCACAATCCTGTCTATCTGCTGCACCCCGACCACGCTGTGGCCCCGCAGGTACTCGGCGCGCGGCGCGCCCTGCGGCACGCACCCCTCAATATCATTATTATAGGTACAACATATAGTCCAACTTACCCTTGAGTGTTTCCTCCACCACCTCCACAATCCTGTCTATCTGCTGCACCCCGACCACGCTGTGGCCCCGCAGGTACTCGGCGCGCGGCGCGCCCTGCGGCACGCACCCCTCAATATCATTATTATAGGTACAACATATAGTCCAACTTACCCTTGAGTGTTTCCTCCACCACCTCCACAATCCTGTCTATCTGCTGCACCCCGACCACGCTGTGGCCCCGCAGGTACTCGGCGCGCGGCGCGCCCTGCGGCACGCACCCCTCAATATCATTATTATAGGTACAACATATAGTCCAACTTACCCTTGAGTGTTTCCTCCACCACCTCCACAATCCTGTCTATCTGCTGCACCCCGACCACGCTGTGGCCCCGCAGGTACTCGGCGCGCGGCGCGCCCTGCGGCACGCACCCCTCAATATCATTATTATAGGTACAACATATAGTCCAACTTACCCTTGAGTGTTTCCTCCACCACCTCCACAATCCTGTCTATCTGCTGCACCCCGACCACGCTGTGGCCCCGCAGGTACTCGGCGCGCGGCGCGCCCTGCGGCACGCACCCCTCAATATCATTATTATAGGTACAACATATAGTCCAACTTACCCTTGAGTGTTTCCTCCACCACCTCCACAATCCTGTCTATCTGCTGCACCCCGACCACGCTGTGGCCCCGCAGGTACTCGGCGCGCGGCGCGCCCTGCGGCACGCACCCCTCAATATCATTATTATAGGTACAACATATAGTCCAACTTACCCTTGAGTGTTTCCTCCACCACCTCCACAATCCTGTCTATCTGCTGCACCCCGACCACGCTGTGGCCCCGCAGGTACTCGGCGCGCGGCGCGCCCTGCGGCACGCACCCCTCAATATCATTATTATAGGTACAACATATAGTCCAACTTACCCTTGAGTGTTTCCTCCACCACCTCCACAATCCTGTCTATCTGCTGCACCCCGACCACGCTGTGGCCCCGCAGGTACTCGGCGCGCGGCGCGCCCTGCGGCACGCACCCCTCAATATCATTATTATAGGTACAACATATAGTCCAACTTACCCTTGAGTGTTTCCTCCACCACCTCCACAATCCTGTCTATCTGCTGCACCCCGACCACGCTGTGGCCCCGCAGGTACTCGGCGCGCGGCGCGCCCTGCGGCACGCACCCCGCCACCACCACGTGCACGCCGCGACTCTGGCCCAGCTCGATCTCATTTCTATTCACATGGGAAGAGATAACATTTCATCAGCCGCATGACCCACTGCCATAATAATTATACCTAACATAATCATATTATTATGAGCCCATTATGGAGCAGAACAGCTTAATTAAGAGAAGACTGGAAAATGCTGGAGGAGGCCTTTGTGTTTCAAAACACGCCGACACCATTAATAATTAGTTTTTTTTTTGTATAATTTTTTTGATTGTGTAAATTATTAAGTTGGCAATAAGAGACTAATAAAATAAAATAAAAACATATGAGGGAGATTAAATGATCATTCAGACGGACACCAGACCGCCAATGATACAGGGCTGCCCATTTGTACTATTTTTTCTAAGAAATTCTAAGAATAAGTCGTACAAATGGCAATGAAACCTCCCTCAAATGAATAGCATATCTTTACAGTATTTTCATTTAAGCAACTAACTAATAAAAGATCTACTAAATATTTTATGATAAATTAGTAGGAACAGAAAAATTTATAGTTTTTTTTTGTTACTTGTATTACAGTATTTGAATGCCTGTGTTAAGGGTATGGGTCGAATATGTGAATGTTAAAGTGCTCCCTCACCGGGAGCATTCGCGTGTAATGTAACATTATAGATTCGTCTTTGAGCATTACATTACAATAATACCTCCCTGACTGACGAGCATTCGCATGTAATGTAATATTATAGATTCGACTTTGATCATTACATTACAATAATACCTCCCTGACTGACGAGCATTTGCGTGTAATATAGATTCGACTTTGAGCATTACACGCGAATGCTCCCGGTGAGGGAGCACCTGACGTAGAACGCATTGATGTTACAAGTTGTATCAAGATATTACACATTGTATCATTACAAGGTGCTCATTGTAATGCTCGGTTCTCCTCCTTCACTGATGTATGCCTGTTTTGTATCATTACAAGGTGCGCATTGTAATGCTTGGTTCTCCTCCTTCACTGATGTATGCCCGTTTTGTATCATCATTACAAGATGTGCATTGTAATGCTCGGTTCTCCTCCTTCACTGATGTATGCCCGTTTAGTATCATCATTACAAGGTGCGCATTGTAATGCTCGGTTCTCCTCCTTCACTGATGTAATGCTCAAATCTGTAACGTTACATTACACGCGAATGCTCCCGGTGAGGGAGCACCTTTAAACTATGACATCAAAATAAAATATATCCAGTGTTAATACAAAAGACCTTGAAACACCTGTTAAACTTAGACACTGTTTATTTGTGATGCTATCTCTTTCACAAAATATTGTTTGGTTTTCACACAATAATTTATAAGTGACAGTGTCTAAATAGTTAAACAGTGTCTAAGGTAAACAGGTATTTAAAAATCTTTTGCAATTACACCAATCATGTTTTGTGACAAATAAATTCTATTCCATGTATAATAATGTAAAAATAAATAAATACTTGAAATGGTCTTCAGCCGGGCTTTTAACAGTGCAGGAGTTGAGTAGCCACAGCTGTGCCTGCCACTTGTCCTCGGTGAGGGGGTACCCGTGCGCTGCCAGCAAGCCCGCCATGTACTCCGAGTCTGAGCTGTTGTGTGCACAGCCCCATGTCTTTACATAGATCGTTTGAGTACCTGTTGTAGTTAAAAGAGGGTTCTTAAAATAGGCCTTACGTACCATGCACCTTGAATGAATATTATTTAGAAGGGGGGACCCCATGCGAAGCTGGACAGGTGATCAGTCACCTTGGTCGGAACTATTTCACCCAAGCTTGAATGATAGAGAAGCATAGGATTTGGGGAATTGCTGTTCTAAATTAACGTTTGTTAGTGCTCGTAGACCCTCACTGTATCACTCAAGATATGTTTTATAGAAGAGTATCTTTTAACAATATTTTTCTTCTACTTTTTGAGCATTGGCGGTTCCCTTTTGGATTTTGCCAGTGTCCAGTTGTTGGCTCCGTTATTTTAGACTAGCGGGCGCCCGCGGTTTCAACCGTGTGGTTCCCGTTCCCGTCGTAATATAGGGATAAAGAGTATCCTATGTTTTAATCCAGGCAATCTACTATCTGTGTGCCAAATTTCAACCAAATCCGTTCAGTAGTTTTTGCGTGATTGAGGAACAAACATCCGAATATCCAAACCCACAAACTTTCACATTTATAATATCTGTAGGATACTTAGTTTACATTCTATGAACTTGTATACTCAAGTGTTCAAGTGCAGTTATAAAAATGGTAATTACACCCTTTTAATTTTGACATGACACATCCATCATCAGTTTCAAGGTTGCATTATAATGTTTATATCGTAATTTAATCCTACTTCCTACTAATATTATAAATGTGAAAGTTTGTGGGTTTGGATGTTTGGATGTTTGTTCCTCAATCACGCAAAAACTAACTGAACGGATTTGGTTGAAACTTGGCACACAGATAGTAGATAGCCTGGATTAAAACATAGGATACTTTCTATCCCGATATTCCCACGGGAACCGGAACCACGCGGGTGAAACCGCGGGCGGCCGCTAGTTTTAATATATAACGAAAACAGTCTGGATAATACTTTCTTTACCTGGTACGACACTCTCCAAAATAACCTTTTCAGCAGGCTCTGAACTCTCTTTTTTATCACGTTTGCGGGACCTCACGTTCACATTTTTTCGACTTGCGTATCTTTCTTTTGGTGTAATATCTTGAGATGATATTAAATCTTCAATATCATCTATAATTTCAGAAAAAGCACCTGGCATTTTGTACCTTGCCTTGGTTCATTTATTTTTATTGTTTTGGAGGTTATGTATGTATGTATTGTCAAGTGTCAACGTCAAAGTCAGGTATCAGCTGTCAAAATTCCAGCTGACGTTCTTCTTCTTCTATTTTTATTTTGGCAATCTACTTTCCTCTTGGAAGTATTTTTTGCCAGTGTCAAGTGTTTAATAGTTCAGTGGTAGGTATTGTTTCAGTTTAGGTTTACATTGGAATGCGGGTGCATTGCATTCCAATGCTGCTTGGTGCATTTGGCAACAAGTATATCAAGACAGTTTACTCGGTAAGTTCAGCCGAGGTAGCTACCACTACAATAAAAGTCTCAGCTTCACACAACCAAGATCGCGCCTATTTCAATTATCCCACATATTGTTCAGTTGCGTAGACACTAATACCACAAAACTGCACCAATTTTAAGAGACACACTATGAATCAATTTTCAAATAATTAAAATAGACACCAAACCGTACTCGACAAAATGGCGCCAAAAACTCCAGCTGACGTTAACTGCGTTTCGAATTACGCTGACTGAGAAACTGTTACTGCGAATCCGACCACACTCTTTTAACAAAATGAGGAATTTTTAAAATGTCTGAAAACTTCGATTGAGTTTGATCGATAGATGGGGCCTTAGAGCATTCAACAATGCTCTAAGGATGGGGCGTTAAACTTGCCTGTTAGTTAACTGTAGAAAACGTGTGAAAAATAAAACACAATGAGGGCTTTTCAAATTGACACTTAAAAATAAAAATAGTAACTATTTGCCGCACTAGATGGCGTTGATAGAAAAATTGTGTGTGTCAAAATTGGCTTTTAAAAATAAACGGCCTGTACCAAAAAAGAGGAAAGTAAACGCTCGCTGGCTGACATCTGCCCAAAGAGAAAAAAAATTGGTTACATCTGCCTGCCTACCTGAGTACCTACTCTTCGAAGTTTAGTTAAAAAAAATTGACGCATACATTTTTATCAACGCCATCTATCGAGCCTACAGTTTTTTGTCATTTTGAAAAGCCCTCATTCTTTTCATTTAAATAAAGCCAAGTTCACTTTCACTTGTCCGTGAACGCCATCTAGTGAGGAAAATAGTAAGTTATAGTATTATTTTTTGTTTTTACTAAATGAAAATCCCTCATGAAGCAATCGTTTACACGAGAGATTGTTGTGATTTTTTTTTATCAAAATGCTTTTTATATTATTGTACCTACTAATAATGTTAATGCTGTTGGCAGTATTTATCAAATTATTATTTAGTGACACTGCCTGTGATGCGCAAAAAACGAACCAACATTAAAAACCCAACCCGTCATCCCATTCATACCGCATCGCATCGTAATAAAGGTGGTAATCGACTACTTTACCTGTGCAGTCTTATTTATTTTAACACATTGTAATAAAGTTGACTTTTGACAGAGCCAACCGCAACGGAATATGGTTTAACATAACAATGGATAGTACAGCTGCTCCGTATGGCACGCACCCTTGGCTTTACCGATTAACTTTGGCGCCTCGATGTTGCTTTATAAAATTATTACTTACATTTTATTACTGTATTGCTTCGAATCTGAGATTACTATAGAAAGTGAAAGTCTCTTCTATTTTGTGGTCAATATTTGGAACCAAATTCAAATATTTCCCTCAGAGTGAAAGATTAAAATCACATACAGTCAAGGTTATCTACAAGTTGTCTAGACTAGACAGCTGTTTTTAAAAATAAAATATTCTTGGTTCGACTCTCGGCGGGCCTAAGATCCTCCACTTTTTTTTTTACTCCCGACGCATAAAGGACTAAGTGGTTCCCAAACGAATGGACCGATTTTGATGGGGTTTTTTTTATTGAAAACTGGTTAAATAGGTTTGTTGGAAACTCAAATCAAATAGGTCAGTTACTTGGTTAAATAAAGAACTTAGGTACTTATTTTGACCTTATCATTTTTAAGCTTTTGGCTATTCTAAACTAAATATGATTTTAGCTCAGAGTTTTAGATTTGGACTTACAAAAATTCTAATGATCACACATAAATCAAAACACTAGGTAGGTACTTATGTATAAAGTAGTTACATTTACTAATTTTTATTCTGTTATGAACTAACAGGCTAATGTAATAAAATAACACATGATAATAACTGCCATCTTGCAGTTGGGCAGTAAAAAGAAGAAGAAATAAGATTATTAAACAAATTCAGCTAAATGCATGAATTAAGTATTAAAATACCAGTTTATTAAATGTAATTAAATAAGTTTAGTTGTAAATACCATTAAAATATGCATCAGTTTTTATTAAAGGCATCAGTGCATAACGTCTGTCATTATAAGCTCCCCGTTAGGGCATGCAGAATCGGACCTCTTTGAAGAATCGAAAATTTCGATTCCGATTCCTTGTTCGGAATCGGGTACCCGGTTTTTTCGATTCTTTTCGATTCTTTTTTGTTTTTTTTGTTTACAGTTTTGTTTCATGTTAAGTAAAGAAAAAAATCGTTTTTATGAGTATTTTTTTATTAAAATCAAATTATTTACTTAAAATAAAACACGAAAACATAAAAGAAACAGCTAGGTACTTAATTCTTACAGGGTCTATAGTAGGATAGGTAGGAGTAGGACTCTACCGTGTGTTACTTAACTAGTACCGTTTCATTTCTTCTAGTCGTCATCGTTTTTATTTTTTTATTTATTTAGGTATATTACTTGAACTATTCGCAGCTAGATGGTGCTTCTAACTTGGATAATTTTTCGAAATGGGTGAATATTTTTTTAGATAAATTTGGAAAAACTGGCTTGACTAAACAATTTAAGATATAATTATCGAACCTGCTCACAAAATTTCACCAGAATTGGTTTAGAAATGCGACCTGTAGAGGAGAAAAAACGACCGCAAAGCCGGACTGAAATGTTTTTTTTGGCATATCTCCGTCATTTTAATAAATTTCAAAAAATTGTTGACTCTCGACAGTAAAATCTGGATATTTATCAAACCTGCTCACAAAATTTCACCGGGATCGGTTGAGAAATGTGACCTGTAGAGGAGAACAGACAGCGCCGGAAAGCCAGACTGAAATATGTTTTCTCTCACCATTTTAAAAACATTGAAAAATGACTTGACAAAAAAATCTTTACAATTTTCGAACCCGCTTACAAATTTTCACGAATATCGGTTGAGAAATGCGACCTGGGGCCCTATTTTTGAATCGCTTGGCTGGCGTCGAGCGCTCGTTTCTACTGATTTTCGTTCGACATATGGCTCAAACGTTCGAAATAGAGTCATATGTCGAACGAAAATCAGTAGAAACGAGCGCTCGACGCCAGCCGAGCGATTCAAAAATAGGGGCCCTGTAGAGGAGAATAGACAGCGCTGGAAAGTCGGACTGAAATAAGTTTTTTTAACATATCTGCGCCATTTTGAAAATTTAAAAAAAAGTGGCGTGACAAAAAAATCTATATCATTTTCAAACCTGCTCACAAGAATCGGTTGAGAAATACGACCTTATTATGACGGCCGTATTATGACCTCTTATTTCCAGGCAGTTTTCTGACTGGCTATCAATCTATCTCTTTTATTTGCTATACGACGAGAAAGAGATGTCACTACAGCAATTTATAAACCTGGCAGGATTTAAGAGCTTGTAATACGGCCTCTGTAGAGTAGAGGCAGCGCTGGAAAGCCGGACTGAAATATGATTTTTATAACATATATCCGCCATTTTGAAAAAAAATAAAGAAACTGGCTCGATAAAAAAATTCTATATAATTTTCGAACCTGCTCACAAAATTTCACGAGAATCGGACCTGTAGCAGAAAACAGACAGACATTCGAAATAATTTTTTCCCAAGCTGAAGCAGAAACACTCCGTAACAATAAATAGCACAGGAATTAACGATTAGGGACAACAGTCAAACATAAGAGGATTTTTTTTCGATCGTCCAATAGTAAACAGGTAAAGAAATCTAATACTATACGGTCTAATCGGATGCTATTATAATTGTTTATTCGATTATAATTGAGCGCGCCATCACAACTAAAGCAGTCTAAGCAGTAAGATTGGGCATTTGGTATTTTTTAATGAGAATCGAAAAGAATCGAGAATCGATTCTTACTAATTTAAGAATCGATTCTCACAGGACAAAAAAGAATCGGTTTTTCCCGGTTATTTTGGAATCGGTTAAAATCGGTTCCATGCCCTACTCCCCGTACATTCGTGCTTGCGTGCATGCTTGTAGCGTTGCGTCTTCCTTCCCCTATTGTATTCGTTTCGTTTTTAGTTTAGTCTATGACGCGAAGCATTGCGCGCCAAACGCGTTTCGTGCGTGACAACCAAAACAACGTTCGTTCCTTTCGTGAATAAAGTGGTTCGTTTTTTAGTGAAAAGTTTTTTGTAGGTATTTTGAAATTAACAAGTAAGTTTTACGCTTTTTATCATCTGTTGTTATTGTTTGAAATTCCAACACATTTTAGGTGTACTTCTTAACAAAGTGCCTGCCTATTGACAACTTTTTCTTTTAATTAGTAAATTATTTTTGTTTATAAGTGTTCTCATCATGTAACTAACTACCTACTTTAAAAAAAAAGTTAGAGAATAAGAATAAACAATAAATAAGTAAGTATAGGTAAGTATATACAAGCAGTTTTAGTGTTATTTTATTACTTATAATTTATTTCGGCAGGTAATAAGTTTTTATTAATAGTTGTCTTCAATATTACAATGCATTAGGTACAATGTAGATATTACAGGCAAATATGGCAAAGAAAGAGCCATTTTCACATAGGTCATTTTTTGTAGCTGAAGTTTGTAGAAGTCGGTTACTTACTTCTGTTTTGTAAACTAATGTCGTTTAGAAAAAATGAAGCATTTCCGATTTAAGATTTAGTGTAAGTAGGGTGAGCAAGCGATCTAAAATTACAGGACTTAGGGAATAATACAGGACAATACTAAAAATGACATGTAGTATTTTTTTTTATTAAAATACAGGGCATGTACCTGAATGATAGATACCTGAAAAACGGGACGTCTTGTAAATTAGAGGACAGTTGGCCACCTTAGTGTAAGACGGGGGTCCTCAACCAAGGTCGTCACGGTGCGTAACCAACCAAGCTGGGAAGACGCTAACTTGTCTTGCTTTTAAGACAAAGCTTGATGTTTAACCAAAGAGTAAAATAATTATACCAAAAAAAATTAAAAAAATCTAAAGGCAAGGTAGGTAGTGTACTGTGTTGGATGATATATTGAAATATTGAAGGTACCTAAATATTAATAAATAGATGCGAAGAGTTTACATCATGCAGTCTAAGCACTAAATAACTTAGGTAGGTATCTACTTACCTAGATAAGCACTATCTGGTACTAGATCTAATGTCATTTTTCTATCAGTGATTTATATTTTCAAGGCGAGATCAATTAAAGCATACCTAGGTTCTAGGTATCTATTTATATAAGGATACTTCCATGACAATATGATGTGAGTGTGACAGACAGTGTTGTATAAACTTACTTGCCTTGCTTGTTATAAAATTACCTTTAGTAAAGTAGGTAAAAGATTAACCCCTAGGTATGTAAAAAGGTGTATTATTAACACGATTTGAATATTTTTCTCTCTAGTTCTCTAGTTATTAATTATTCTGTGCAGTTAATTTGAACTTTTGTAGTTTTTAGGGTTCCGTACCCAAAGGGTAAAAACGGGACCCTATTACTAAGACTCCGCTGTCCGTCTGTCTGTCTATCTGTCTGTCCGTCTGTCTGTCTGTCACCAGGCTGTATCTCATGAACCGAAATAGCTAGACAGTTGAAATTTTCACAGATGATGTATTTCTATTGCCGCTACAACAACAAATACTGAAAACAGAATAAAATAAATATTTAAGGGGGACTCCCATACAACAAATGTGATTTTTTGCCGTTGGTACGGAACCCTTCGTGCGCGAGTCCGACTCGCACTTGGCCGGTTTTTTTTATTTACAATAAGTTATTTTCGGTAATTTGAAGTTTTCCGTGAAAAAGAGCCGCGAAACCTTAATTATTAATATCATAATACGGCCGAACGATCGTCCAAATATACCTACCCTTCCAAAACAACTCAACCAACCACTGGCCCACTGGCACGTTTTAGTTAAGTACCTACCTAGGCCTACCTTACCTTTAAGGGCACGTGTTTACAAAAAATGCGTGTACAAACAAACGCGCACCACCTGTCATCATTGCTTTTTTTGTTCCCGATTGATTAGGAAAGTTATAAATATTAGTAGACATAGGTAGATGATAGTTTCAAACAGTCCTCACTCAATTTACAACTTTACATTTTAATTAGACTAACTCCTAGGTATATCATTCAGGATTATGATGTCCCGTGATGTTTCCAGAAATTATTAAATAAGAGTTGACAAATTAAAAAAAACGATCAAAACTGAAATTTGAATGCGTAAAACTGATAATTCACACAAGAAAATCATATGAGGATCATAGGTTATCGCCAATATCGCCCGAGATGCGAATTGCGAACACTTGTGTTGTGCGGTGCCTATGCCTATACCAACGAGTTATCGGGCTTATGTAATGTAAACTTTTATTTTACACACTTCCATCACAACTTTCATGTTGATTTAACAAAAGAAAAAACTTGAAACATAAGCGACGCGACGATGAAATTCGCTACCGAATAATTGATACGCTCAAGTCAAAAACAGACCAAGTAGCAATTTTGGCGAAATAGAGTTAATGATGCAGGTCGATAGTATTTTATGAAATCTACATGCCTAGTATATAAAACTGACCAAATTCTCACTTTAAACGGTCAAAACACATGACCGAAAATTCGACTTAAAAGTCAAAAAACAGACCATGTTGTCGATTTTTCAATGAAACCAGTTTACTTATATGTAGTTTTTCATACCTCTTGGGATCAGAGAAATATTATTATTGTTGACCAATCACTAATTTATGTGATATGGTTTTGATGAACTTGAAACATTATTACCTTAATTAATATTATAAGTAAGTACCTACCTAGGTAATCGCCATTGAAATATATTACGCTAGTAATAATATTTCGATGGTAATCGCATAATTATATTTATTTCATTACATACATACCTACTTAGTTTATAAGTATAAGTAACTCTCATATCTCCGCCTAAGTTGTAGCTAACTTCACGTGCCAGCGGCGCCCGTACATAATGCACAAATGCACAATCACAAACAATATCGTTACAAGTTGTCGTTAAGTTATGAGGCAAGGCAATAAACCAATATTATCTAACAGATTTACGACGCATTTCAATTACTAATAATAGTGATTGTTGAGCACAGACGATTTCCAATTCTGAAATTATAACTCATTACCATACAATGACAAGGCACAGATTTGTGTCTTTCTCCGCATTTTAAAGTCAAATTTATATGGACGTGGCATAAACAAGCAGGCTAGACTGCGCATTTCCCTTATTTATTATACCTAGGTATTTTTATTAATTATTCTAATTTAATTGAAGTTGAAGCATAAGAATAAATTATTTATTCTTATGGTTGAAAGTCTTATCTTTGAAACGTAGACACACATTTGATTAGAAGTCTACATTTGTGTTGAAATCATTTTTTTAAATTAAATTTCGATAGGTCATTCTTATCTCAGTTCATTGTGGTGCAGGCGCAGTAACCTTCTCTTCCATTCTTTCCTGTCACCCTTGTCATCTTTTCATTCGTCTCTCCCTCATTCACCCCGATTCATAATCATTCACCCCCGGTTCGCATTTCCGCACGATACGCTAGAAATTGTTACCTTCGAGGTAATCTTTTCTAGTAGAAAAGATAACCTTTCTACAGTTTTCTTTGTCTTTCTTTATATACCCTAGTTCTCTTCATCCATGTTCAGGACAGACCCAAGGTAGGTAGTACCTAGAAGTATATCTGCTTTTATAAATCAAACATAATGGTTTTAATTTAATTAGCTCCAATGTCGTGTAAACCGGATGAATAGATCATATTTTTCATGATCTTGACTTTTTGGCCTTCATAAGATCATAAGCAACGACTTTTATTAGTTTCCTATTACATTATGCACTTGTGTACTATGTCTGGATCTAAATCCGTAAAAAAATATTGCGTTTCAATCGTCACGTGCACCATCCAATTCTATTAAGTCGAGAGTGCGTTTTATTCCGAGCACACTTGGACGATCCGTCAAAAACAATTGGAGTGAATCGACGTAAATCAGTGAAAGATCAATACAGGGAACGACCGCACACTGAAATATAGCTTTTCTGAGATGTTATTATGTGATCAAACTTGAACTATAATATCTAGGTTAGGTAAAGTAGATCAAAGTTTTTCAAAAATGTACCTACCTACTCATTTCCTAACTCTCATTTGAACACTAAACCCATACTGGTCACGTCACGCTAAAGAGGATACCTAGCTGCCATTAAGTAGGTATCTCTCAAAATCTTTATTATGCGGAATAGGTAGGTAACTCGCGACGACGACTAGGGTAATAAAATAACACAGAATCGTCATAATCGTTTAATGTAAGTGCGGTTTATTTTTTGCCGCATATTCTGGGCGTTCCAGGCCCGTTCAGAAATACAAGCACTTGTGCAGCGTCCAGCCGTCTGCTTGCGTCATCACCGGCATCGGTGGAGTAACCACACGTACGTTACTTCCTCGGAATTCCGTGTTGATGCATATCCTGAGGCGCAGTTCTACCTAGCTGGAGGGGTCAGGGAGCCTTATTAATTTCACCATTAAAGGTTAGTTAGGAATCAATATTTCCCGTAGACGTTTCGATTAAAGTTACAGAAATCCGCATTACGAACTTGCTATTGAGAGCATCGTATCAATCTGAAATTGGATCCCTAGATTGGATAGGAGATTTGATAATGTAATCGAGTCTAGGTTAGGTATATCTTACTTGGATTCCATTTATATTTTTGACAACCCATTTCGACATAATGAATCCGTTTAATTTATTAAGAAATCTGTAGCTGTAATCTAATGTTTATTTTTGCAATTTAAAGCAAAAGCTTGACGTCTATGGATAGTCCATCGTACAAACAAAATATTTATTTACCTTAGACTCGACGAACCTATCTAAAACAACATGTATTTCTCAGCCGCAATCGCAATGTTAAACTCGGCGTAATTTTTCGATCAGTTTTACCTTGAAAATATGAATCAACAGAATGAAAGGTAAAATGTCCTGTGAGTCGGCGCGTGAGTGGCGAGACGTGAGTCAATTCACGAGAAGACAACTCACTAGGTAAAATAAAAAAAACAAGACAATACTGAGTGTCCCTAAATTCCGTATGGAATAATTTTTTTGCTTTTTTAGATTCCCTAGCTTTTCTAGGGACTTCAGTAAATTCAGAGCTGAAATGTGAGTAGGAAGGTATAATCAAAAAACAAGACAAATCATCAAAATCTTAAAATGAAAAAATGTTACATAGGTATAGCGTCGCCGCATCTTTGTTTATTATACGCAGGGCTAAAATGACCTTTTAGCACCAATGATATTAGTTTTTAAAAATCATTGATTAGCACAGATAGAATATATATATAATAGTACTAACGCTATTAGCTCGGGAGTAAATTTATAAAAAAACCGGGTTATAATGGCTTTTAGCGCCGTGTGTTACATTACATACACTCTGCCATTCACTGCGATTGCGAGAAAATAATTATGCGTAACATTTTGCTGGGGTAACCTTACCATCCTTACCCCAGCAAATCAGTTTTTCTCGAATAACTTCGAAAATTTAAATTGAACAAATTTTGTTATACTTGAACAAATTGCATCTAACTATGAACTAATTATCTGTAATACTCTCATTTCTCTAAGAGAAACATTTTGTTAGGGTTACGCATACAGAAAATAAATTAATCCAATACCTGCAATTAAATACGAAAAAAATCCAAATATTAAAAATAAATTACCTACGGTCACCGATTCAATTTGTAGTTAGAAAAAAATTTAAAGATCTTGCGCTAATGTCACTAGTGTTTTTTTTTATTTCGTTCTGTATGTAGCCGTATCCATATAAATAATTAACATTTGAAAATACCGTAGCGTAGCTATCACAAGCTTTTAATCATCATGTCAATATTATACAAGGTGTTTGGTAAAAGCCTTATAAAGCCGAATATGGTAGATAGGGACCATCAAATTGAACAACTTTTACTATGGGACCAACTTCGAAATCGCGAAAAAAAAATCAGCTGTTTCATACAAAAAATAATAACGAAAATATCAAAATGTATGGAACAGCTGATTTTTTTTTCGCGATTTCGGAGTTGGTCCCATAGTAAAAGTTGTTCAATTTGATGGTCCCTATCTACCATATTCGGCTTTATAAGGCTTTTACCAAACACCTTGTAGTCATCTGTGTCATATAAAATAAAAAGCCAACGAACTCGTCCGTCCGTCCTACCCTCGACAGCTAATAAACTAAATTGCAAAACAAATAAAGCGGAATATTAACTAATTAAGCGGATACATTCGACGCTATCGAATCAATGACGTCACAACCAATTTCGGAGATAATGTGTGGTATGGGTACATAAACACTTACTGGCTACATAAAAATAACACAAACACACGGCCAACGTCAATTTATCTATGAAACTAAATTAAAAAACAAAAGTAAAATAATAATAATGATGATGATGACATGTGATAGGAATAATATATAATAATTTTTTATCATATGGTACCATGTGGTACGGTACTAAGACTAAAAGTAGGGTTACCATAATTATGTTCGGATTTTTCCGGACAAGTTCGGATTTTTTATATTGTAGGATTATTTTTAAATTTGAGATTTTTGCATTCACAATGCTATTTTTATACAATACTTAAAGATCAATTCCCGTCCGGGAATTGATCTGGTGCGAGTCGTATTTTTTCTAGTATATTATTTAGTATTGTTGGATTAATTATTTTGTTTGAAAAGTCGGTACAAATTAATTGAAATACAAATTAATTAAATGAATTAGTGTATTAATTAATTTGTACCGACTTTTATAATAATATGAAAAAATCCATACCTACTGAATAACTAAAAAAAATTAAAAAACCCGCCTGCATAAAAAGACAAGCCAACTGAAAAGATGGAAACAAGATTAAATATTAAAGGCAACATAATAACATGCATTTGGAGGCATGCGTAAAGAAAGTGACGTTATGAATGATTTGAATTATATGCCTCCGACTGCATGTTATTATGTTGCCTTTAATATTTAATCTTGTTTCCATCTTTTCAGTTGACTTGTCTTTTTATGCAGGCGGGTTTTTTAATTTATTTTTTATTTATATCTTTTTAGTTATTATATATTACGGTCATGAAATACCTTTTTGAAATCCTTTTAAAAAGCCCTTTAATTTGACATTCCATATCACAGTATTCTAAAAAAAAAAAATTTTCCACTACGTATAAATAGCACCGTGCAGCCGCCATGTTGGTTTCTTTATAACGCCGCCTTCTTAAGAACACTTGGGCTGACGAGACAAATCTAACGATATCTTAATTACAGAAACCCATTCTGCCGTTTGAAAGATATGTAATAAAGAATATTACATACAAACACACATACAAACAAATAAACATACTTACATACAAGATACGCGCGAAAAACATAACCCTTTCTTTGCAGTCGAGTAAAAAGTAAGTAAGTAGGTAAGGTACAAGCTATGAGTGACCAATGTCTGTCGAGTAGATAAAACGAAGGTGTAAGTGAAAACATAGCTCTAATATTATGCTCGTGCACTAATGTCTTTCATCGATTAACTTCAATTGTGTGACGTATTTGAAAGTCGATAATAAATCGGTATTAACGACTAGTGCAGTAATTTATCGTGCGTGATCACATGCGTGTTTGTTTAATAGTCAATATTGAGCTACTTCGTTGGTATGTAGGTAGGTTAAGTACCTATTATGTTGCATTTTGATTTGATTTGCATATTTTTTTATATCTATCTGCAATGACTGTGTGCACCCTGCAGTGTATGTACGTAGTCTACCCTTCTATGAATCTGATTTTTATTCTAGTTTTTGCCCTTAATTGTCTCGAATCTTCTCTGAAATTGAAATTGAAAATATCTTTATTTAAATAAGCTCACATAATAAGCATTTTTGAATCGTCAATTCTTTTACCCTACCACCCATTATAACGTCTTTTAACTGACAAGAAAAATGGGCGCAAAAAACTTGTCAGCTTTATCAGATGGAACGATATTTACAAATTATGTATTTATATCGTTTCCAGACTTTATATTAACAAATAACATTATTTAATTAAATCATTTCTTATTTACAGGGTGCAAGCTAAATTCAAAGTTTAAAGTTATGAGTCTGACTAAGTCTGATTATGTAGCTACATAAAGCTATTTGATGCTATCGTTTGCCACAGACAGTATCCAGCTTAATATATAAACCAGCTTAATATTTACCCAATAATAAATGAAACTACAGCATCTATCCACTTCGCTTGCTTATGCAAGAAGCAAGAACCAATTCAAATTAATCAGTACCCAATTATAGCCAATCATATTAATTGGAAACATGCAAAAGCAAACCCTTTGGCTTGCAATCGCTAATAAGGATGCGAAGTGATCAAAGTGGACTTGGCAGGGCAGTGTCGCGGCAGTTAGCGGCCGTCATCTCTTTACCAGCAGTTTGTATTCAATGTTTGTAGTGAGTGATGCTAAAACTCTGCTCGGACTGTGACTGTGAAGTGTGCTGACCACTTGCTGTACTTGTACTAATGAAAGACGAAGTTTAACACCTTGGAGACCTAAAGTAATCCCTTGTGATAGGTACGCTTAAATTAAGGTAAATATCGCAAAAAAAAGAAACAATTTGTTTATTTTCTTTGATCATTAAAACTTTAGAGAATGAAAGTAAGTACTCTATAGTCCGTGATAAACTTCTTAGTGTTTTGTTGAATATGTATTACTATAGGTACTAGGAATCTAATAATGAACGCGTATATCGGCAGTTCGACATATCGCCTAACGAAAAATCACGCAGATTTTTTTCCCCATTAATGTTATTCCTAGATTTTTAAATTATTCATGCATGACACACGACGGGTAATATCTACAGGTTCCGCCGAAAAACATTGTTGTCAATAATCTGTTTACATACTTTCACCTAGTATTATTGAAAAGATACGACCGGACGCGGTCTGGTTAAACCAATTTGAACTATCCAAGAGCACTTAGCTCCTTTGCGCAACGGCCAGCTGCTAAACCGATATAGCACTGTTAAGCACATAGTGTAAGTTTATGATGACCTCACTGGCTATGACTAGTATCTAAGTGGCATGCACGCCCACGCCATGATTTCGGATTCTGAGGACCTAAATTTAATTTTCTCAACACTATGACTAGATTTCTTGACTCTTGAATAACATATTCTTGTAATTCGGTAGTTAAACACATTTCCTCCATTTAAATAATACATAGTAACCCAATTAAACTTGAAAGTTGTGTATATCCGTTGTTTTAATGCCATCTAGAAATATCCGTGTCATTATTTCATTATCATTCATTACCATTTAGAGTATATATTCTGTGTTACCATACTCATCCAAGTGTGATTTCGTTCAGTAGGCCGGTAATGATTCGCTTATTGTAATTCAATAACGGTATTCCAATGAGCAATAAAGACCATTTTAGATCAAGTAAGTCCATGTAAATGTTTTCTCGCCACGCACTAATTGGTCTCCGGGCACTTGATGGATGAAATTGCGGTAAAACATAAGCAAATGAGCAATAAACCATGCATCATTAGAGAGGCGTCATTTAGATCACACTGATAAACTCTCACTCATCTTGATATTTTTTTATGAGTAGTTTGCATGCAAATAGAGTAGATCTAGATATTCATACTTGGTTTTAATATTTATTTGCAGATTTTAAAAAAATTTGAACGCTCAACCGCGTACATTCATCATAGAAAAAACAAATGAACAAAATAAAACACGACAATAAAAATAATACAAGTACAAACATAGTTACCTACCACATAATGGGTATTATAGGATTAATGCCATATTTATACGAGCATAGCTGCAATTTAGAAACGAAAATGAGGCGTTCCATTTACCTACCTTATTATAAATGTACCTAAATGGTAATTTGTAGTTTCTATAGATATAGACAAAGTTTTTCGTTATTACTTAAATTAACTTTCAGCTTTAACGACAGAATAGGTACTAATGGGTAGTAGGTACCTACATCTACTCACTATTTGGATGTTTGCTTTTGTCTCGCTTATCTTTATCGCAAATTTAAGGTTTTATGTAATGTTTATTTATGCACGTGTCTTTCTGATATGGAATGAGCGAATATATGTTAGCAATATTAAAGTCGATAGGTACTGAGGTATCTATCTTATGTTTTTATTAGGTAACGTATGGGCACAAACTTTTAACACGTGCTGTTACTGTTAACAGAAATGTAACCCTATCCTTTTCATTTTGTTACAGGTTTCTTGACACGGAAGGCATCCAAAAGCAGGCCAGATGGCGAACAAACTAAAACATCGGACGGTTATTAAAAAATAAAATGTCAAGAAAAAGTTCCAAATTCAAATTGTTTAAAAAGTTCGAGTGCTAGTGCAGTGACACGTTATCGATAAGTTTCAATATGGAAGAAAATAATTCTAGTTTGTTGAGTGATTTAAGTGTGACGCAGAACACTACGTTTTACCCATGGGAGGCCACGATAGTGGCTGCGACTTGTGCTTGTATCTTCAGCGTCGTTGGAGTTGTTGGTGAGTTCCCAAATAGCTCATTTTACTTTTCTCTTCTCATTTTACACAATTTCCCACCCAACCTCCACCATAAGTACTCCACAATGGTGGCACTCCTTTGCATTTTTACTAAAAGCTCCTAAAGCTATTTCTTTGCCTTTCGTCAATTATGTATTCTGTGCTTTCGTGAAGTTCAATTCGTCTGTTTTCACGTTTAGTATAAGCTTCTCGAGCTTCATGTTTATGTTTGTTTGTGGACTGTTTGATGTTTATAGTATCGAGTCTTCTATTCGAGGAAGGCGATGAATATCTGTGTACGTTACCGATCCTGCGGTGATGCTCAGTGTCATAACATACATTACACTCCATAGGTAATACGGCGTGCCTTTCTTGACTTCTTACTTTCAGTTTTATTACGTTCAGCGCTTCTCAAGTCACCTTTTTGAAATCATACTTACTTTTTTACGTATTTGATTGAATCAGGCGTCACTTGGCGGAAGCCCCAAACTATTGTGATTGTGATAAAAGATAATCGGGGCATTTTAAACTTACCATCCTTTTGAGGATGTGTTCAGACCATGAAATTAAACAACTTTCTCTAAGGAACACATGGCCAAATATGTTAAAAAAAAAATCGACTATCCATCCATACAAATCAAAGAGATCCTGTGATCAATTTAGTATGGGATGACCAAAATTTTGTGGCGAAATTCGACACATGTTTCTTAGAGAAAGAAAGTTGTTTAGTTTTATGGACTGGACACATCCTTGAAACTTGGATGGTAAGCAGGGATTGAAATACCCTTAAAAAAAATAACGAAAAAAAATAACATTAAAAATACCGTTAAAACATTTTATCGGTAAATTTACCGGTAAAAATAACGTTAAAAATATTGTACAGGTAAAATTAGCGTTAAATATAGCGTTAAACTATACCGTTACAATAGTACCGGTAAAATTATAGCTAAAAAAATAAAGTTATTAATTGAAATAGCGTTAATTTTAAAGTTTAACGTTAAAAAAAGTAAGAAATAACGTTAAAATTAACGTTATTTACTGAAATAACGTTAATTTCAATATAAGGTTATCTAAATTAACGTTATTTATTGACATAACGTTAATGTTAAAATTAACGGTAAAAAGGTAAGAAATAACGTTACATTTAAAAATAACGTTATCATTCCCTGATGGTAAGTTCAAAATGACCCGGGACCCTATTTTTGAATCGCTCGGATGGCGTCGAGCGCTCGTTTCTACTGATTTTCGTTCGACAACTCATACATTTGAGTTGATTTGTCGAACGAAAATCAGTAGAAACGAGCGCTCGACGCCAGTCGATCGATTCAAAAATAGGGTCCCCGATATGTTTGTTTGCAGAACTAAACTACTTATAATTTTCTTTTTTCAGAATACTTTTTTACATTACCTTTCGGTTCGGATCGTTGATTTTTTTGTAGTTGCCTAATTAAGTTCAAAGTCAAATCTCCTTTATTATTGTTTGGTGCGTCCATAAACAGTCATAGCGCTGCTGATATGGTCCCGTAGTCCCGTCAGCTGTATAAACAAACATACCTACCTACTAATATGAGCTAGCCATATATAGGGCATGCCATGCCATGCATCATATTCGTAGAAAGGAATTTCTAATTTTTGCTTATCCTACGCACCTACGTAAAGTAAGTTTCGGTTTTGAATCAATATTATGTTAAACATTTTAGCAAAAGTATTTTTAATCACAGTTAAATAGGTGTGTGTTGGTTGACCTCCTGTCATTTTTCTTAAAGTAAAACTAGCTGGTGAGTTAAGTAATGATAAATTGATGATAAAACAGCGCCTCAGGTAGACAAAAAACGCGTTACGTTTACATTATAAGTACCACTTGAATATTTTAAAAATCCGTTGCAGCTTGTTTACGAGTAGGTAGGTAGCTACCTACACTTGTAGTTTTTGTACACTTTACCATAGAAATCTGTGGCTAAATATAGACGACAGGAAACTTAATACAAATTGTTTTCAAGAAGATTGAAACCGCATTTATATGTTCCTAGACCTATCGTGAAGATCTATCTTAACTATATTTATGGCGAACTACCGACCGACCGCAACTTTGTCTGCATGGACAGTTATCCATTTTTTATCCATTCTCTATCCCTCGGAAACAGTACCTTTTTTCGGGATGAAAGTTACCCTACCCTATGTCCTTCTTTGTACCTGTACCAAACAAACAAATGACTTTCGCATTTATAATATTAGTAAGGTAGTACTTAAGGATTAGTAAGGATAATATAAAATATATTATGTAAGTATATAAAAGACATTCTAAGAACCAAAATGATAAATAGGGAATATGCATCAATTTGCTTTTGTATCATAATCAAAAGTATAATGCGTGAGAAAATCAACTGTAATATTAAAACTTTTCTGTTGCGTTTTTTTCTCGTGATATACGTACTTGAAGTCAGCACGCAGCAGCACCCGCCGAAAACACTCTATACAAAATGGTCAACATTTGTGATGTCACTTATGTCACGTTTAAGACGTATTATTATGAAGTTAGCCAAGAATTTTCAAATATCTCCCTAAATATTGCGTTTAGGTACATATGTGTCATACAAAATATTATTTCTTATTCGATATTCTATCCGAATGTTAAGTGCATTATATCCGAAAATGAAAAAAAAATCGTTATTTTCCCCTGTGTATTGAGTGTACTCATTAGCCACCATTTCAAGATAAATCCGACATTGCTTCAATCTAGCGCTGTTGGCGTCGTCTTAAATGGCACCCTTGTCCCTTATTCCTTAATTTTATTGCCGCCACATAAAAACCGTGTCAGGACCGGGGCTGATGCCCTTCGCACAAAGGGCTCGTTCAGGCCCTCGGTGTTGGTGTATCGTGTATCATGTTCGGCACGCACCATGAGATCAACTTAATTGAATTGAATGGCTAAACAAAACGAATCAATCGAACTACGGTCTTAACGATTAAGATAAGTATGTATTTGGTAATTCCACATGCACATAGTCTGCAAGAAAGAATCTAAATGACTGTAGTCGAGTAAATTTTGGGTAAATTAATTGTCATTAGATCTACACCGTTATTTTCAAAGTATATTTAAAAATTAAAAGGGGTGTTCAGACCACGTTAATAAACAACTTTTACCACAGTATAAAGAGTGCTTTTACTATGGGGCCAACCACGAAATCGCGAAAAAAATATAGCAGCTATTCCATAGAAAAGTACAACATCGACTCGACTATGTGTATGGAACAGCTGTTTTTTTTGTTCGCGATTTCGTGGTTGGCCCCATGGTAAAAGTTGTTCACACACTAGGGTTGCCAACTTTTTTTGCATCAAATATAGTATTTTCAAGATTATTAGTGTAAAAATATAGTAGATGGCGAAAAAGTCCAAAAAAATATAGTAGGTTGCCGTTTTCCTCCATACAGGATTTAAATTTTCATACCTACTTAAGTATACTAACATTTTCATAATTTATTCAACAACCATAAACACAAGTGTTTAATCACAAAATATATTATGCAAATTTGTGCAATATTGTGCATAAAAGTATTTTTTTTTTGTTGCTTTTGTTTAATTTTTTCACTTGAAAAAATATAGTAGTTTTGCCTACTATATATTTTTTCAAAAAATATAGTAGGCGAGCCCTCAATATAGTAGGATAGGGTAGGGTGTCCAACAATGAACCAGCTTTTTTTTGACAACCTCTCACAAAGTCATTTTTTGTGCTACTACTATCTTTTATATATCAAATTGTAGGTTATTTAATGATCTTTCAAATTTAGTAAATGCTTTTAAAATGTATTTAGATGTTAATTAACTATGATGTTTTCTTTTTTAAAAGAAAATTGGTTCATTGTAAACACCCAGTAATCAACAATGAACCATAGGTATGGTGTACAATAAACCAGGTAGGGAACAATGAACCAGGGTTATTAAAAAATAATTAAAACAAACGTTTTAGTGGCAAGACATAATTTATATTTCTATTTTAATATAATCAACACACAAAGAACTTCTTTTATCAATATTTTAGGTTACCTATCTATAACAAGGAGAGTATTTTCAAAAACTTAAAACATTGAAACATAGGTAGATACTTATATATTTTGTAACAATCGTTACTATTATTTAAAAAAACCTAAATTAACATGGCACCTATTGTTCTCATTTGAAATACTTATCAGGTATTTATTATCTAAAATAACATAAACATACAGTATATTGTTGAGACTTATAGAACTCTTTAAGAGATAACTTTAAAATTACTTTTAAACTTAATAGTATGTAGAAACTATAAAATGAGCATTTTTTAATGACAATCGTCAATCACAAAAATGTCTCTCTTGCGAGGTATCAAACTTACGAGATCAAGATTAATCACAGACAATTATATTTGTATCAGCCTTTATAGAAAGGTACAATTAATCTTAAACAAAACAATGGAAATACAACTCTCAGTAACGGAAGTTCAAATTAGACAAGTCAACTGCAAATTGAAATGTAACTTGGCGACGACTTGTGCCTTGGATTGTCGGTGTGGGCAAAATGTATTTAACATCCAGCCTTTTGACTCCTGCTAAATCCGGTTCTAACGGTTCACAAAATTTTTGTAGCGCTTTGCTTTTGAGTTTTAAGTACGACACATAAAAATCAACATCAGCATCATCAGTGACTTCTTCCAAAATTTTTGCCACGAAGTATACTTTAACTTTCTTTTGGAGAAACAGAATAATGATATATTCACCTATTTGTGGATCTCTTGGAAGAGGGCTAAAGTCATCATCTAATACAATTTCCTCTTCTTCCTTGTCACTTAGAAACTCTTCTCCTCCAGAAGAGGAACCACTTGCCTGAAAAATCTGTTCAGGTTCGTCGTCAGACGTGTCAGAGCTCATAGGTTTTTCAACACTCTTCTTACGCTTTTTAGTTTCTTTAAACAAATCCTGCTTTACTTTTTTAGTTCCTTTTACTTTCTTTGCGCTTAAAATCTTTTTTTCAAATATCGCTTGCTTTTCAGGCGTATCAGTTGCGATGATGCTTCTGCCCTGTTTTCGTTTTCTATTGCCTTTCCGGGGGTCAGCTTTAAGTGGAGGCCGAAATACATGGGGTGAAATGAAATTTCCAGTAGACGTTGAACTTCCTGCTTTGTTTTGTTTAGTAGGTGTGGATGGTGATTCATTTCTACTACGATCTGCTGTAGTTAATTTTGTGCTAAGTTTAACAGCTGCAGCTGCCGTGGGTTGCGTTTGAGAATCTTTGGAGTTGCTGTCTATATTCTCACTTGGTTCCAAATATAGTTGAAAATCCTGAGATGCGGTCAGCTCTTCAGATTGAAGATTCAAAAGAGATGGTGAACCACGTTCGCTATCACCTGCATCTGTTTCAGCATCCGACACTTCTTGTACTGCGGGCCTGTCGGTAACATCACTTGGTAAAAAATCTATTTCGGTGAATATTGAGTCATCAAATGGATGGATCCCACACTTCCTGAACGCATTCACAATATTTGTTGGGGTCAAAGCTTTCAAAAAAGCTTGCCCGACACATTCTGCTACATGATATATTGTCACGGATTTCCCAGGATGCCGCATCATCCATGAGTCAATAGCGGAATAGTAAAAAGTCTTGAAAGGGGCGTTAACTCCAACATCTAGAGGTTGTAATTTAGATGTTGTGTGCGGATGAAGCGTGAGAACGGTAACACCTGATGATTTTGCGATATCAAGGGCTTCGATGGACAAATGACTTTCATGGTTGTCCATGATAAGGAGAGCTGGATTATCCTTAGAAGCCGATGTATGTTTAACAAAGTGTTTCATGACATCTGCAAAAAGTGTAGTGTTCATCCAGCCTGATGGAGTGGCCAGTCCTAAGGTTCCAGTAGGCGCACCGTTCAGCATGTGTGTTTGGAAATTCTTTCGTGGGAAAACCATGGCAGGTGGCAGTGCCTGTCCTAAAGCGTTTATGATCAAACAAGTTGTCACAAGTGTACCCCGCTCTCCACTTGTTACTTTACAGGCGCTTGTACCTTTTTGTGTCACTATTTTTTGCGGACGTTGTACAGTTGTTGTTGCCGTTTCGTCTAGATTGTAAACTCTGCTTCCATCAGCGAAACTTTCGTGACGTTGTAGAGTCAACTTTAGGTTACTGAAGAATTTCTGAACATTCACCTTGTTAAACGCCGTCGCACGGGCCAAACTGCAAGGTTCTGGTTTTCTGATCGCTAATTCTGGGTGTCTCTGTTTGAAAAAACGGAACCACTCTTTAAGGATCATTCCCACAGCTCCGGCGCGTCACCGGCGCGTCACCGGCGCGTCAACGGCCCGTCCGTCAACGTCAAAAATATGTGTGAACAAGCAGTTCAGATCACCGGCGCCGGCACGTCACCGGCGCGTCGCCGGCTCGTTTCAGTCAAGTCAACGTCGCTTCACCGGCAAGGCAAGCAGGGTTGCCACTTTTTTGTTTTAATAAAGTATAGGTTGCTATAATAGGTAGAAAAAAGTACATTGTGGTATGGAAATAATGAATTATTTATTTATTTCAACTTTAAAAACCTACTGTTTAAGTATTGTTTTTTGGAAATATTTTGGTAACTTTATTAGACTTAATTTACTTATTCCACTAAGTTCAAGTAAAGGTAAGTACTATTTTCTCGAATTATAATAGAAATACAACAACGTATGCGAATGTCGGATTTTCGGGTAAACAAATGAATGTCGGAACACAAGTGAAGGCATGAAAACATTGTCTACAGAAATTGTTGTATTATTATTAAAATTCGAAAAAATAGTACCTTTGCTTGAACTTAGTGGTAAAAGTGAATTAAGTCTAACAAAGTTACCAAAATACTACCAAAAACAATACTTAAAGTTCTTAAAGTTGAAATAAATAAATAAATACTTTATTTCTACACCACAATGTACTTTTTTCTACCTATTATAACAACCAATAATTTATTATAATAAATAAGTGGCAACCCTGTTTGCCATGCCGGGGACGCGCCGGTGACGTGACGGCCGGCGACGCGCCGGTGACGTGACGGCCGGTGACGCGCCGGTGACGTGACGGCCGGCACGTCACCGGCGCGTCACCGGCCGTCACGTCACCGGCGCGTCCCCGGCATGACAAACAGGGTTACTACTTTTTTGTTTTAATAAATTATTGGTTGCTATAATCGGTAGAGAAAAAGTATATTGTGGTATGGAAATAAAGTATTATTTATTTATTACAACTTTGAAAATCATTTTTTTATTACTTTTGTTAATATTTCGGTAGCTTTATGAGACTTAATAATTCACCTGTTCCACTAAGTTCTAGCACAGCCGATATTTAGTTCATACAGTCGATCATCGAAGGAGTCTAGACAGAGCAATGGTGCGGGGTGGTGCAGTATAGAAGGGGGGTGGGAGGTCCCGAGAGGCTAATATAATGAAAAAATCAAGATGGCGGCCAACTTTTTTATTTGCGGGCCGATTTAGATAAAACTCGGTTTTTGGTACTATTTTGACAAACAAACAGCAACGCAATGTCAAAAAAGTAAAAAATTCAAGATGGCGGCCAACTTTTTTGTTTGCAGGCCGATTTCGATGAAACTCGGTTTTTGGTCCTATTTTGACAAGAAAACAGAAACGCAATATTAAAAAAGTAAAAAAAATAAAGATGGCAGCCAACTTCTCTGTTTGCGGGCCGATTTAGATGAAACTCAGTTTTTGGTACTATTTAGACAAGCAAACAGCGACGCAATGTTAAAAAAGTAAAAAAATCAAGATGGCGCCAACTTTTTATTTGCGGGCAAATTTCGATGAAACTCTGTTTTTGGTACCTACTATTTTGACAAGAAAACGGCAATGCACTGTTAAAATGTAAATAATTCAAGATGGCAGCCAACTTTTTGTTTGTGGGCCGATTTCAATGAAACTTGGTTTTGGGTACAATTTTGACAAGAAAACAGCAACGCATTGTTAAAAATCTAAAAAAATCAAGATGGCGGCCAACTTTTTTGTTTGTGGGCCGATTTCGATGAAATTAGGTTTTTAGTACTATTTTGACAAGAAAACAGCAACGCAATGCTAAAAATGTAAAAAAATTCAAGATGGCGGCCAACATTTTTTCTTGTGGGCTGATTTCGATGAAACTTGGTTTTTGGTACTATTTTGACATGAGAACAGCTACGCAATGTTAAAAATGTAAAAATTCAAGATGGTGGCCAACTTCCCTGTTTGCAGGGCGATTTCGATGAAATTCAGTTTTTGGTACTATTTTGACAAGCAAACAGCGCGACGCAATGTTAAAAATGTAAAAAATTAAAGATAGCGGCCAAATTTTTTGTTTGCGGGCCGATTTTGATGAATCTCGGTTTTTGGTACTATTTTGCCAAGAAAACAGCAACGCAATGTTAAAAATACAAAAATATCTAAGATGGCGGCCAACTTTTTCGTTTGCAGGGCGATTTCGATGAAACACGGTTTTTGACACTATTTTGACAAGAAAACAGCAACGCAAAGTTACAAATGTAAAAATTCAAGATGGCGGCCAACTTTTTGGCTTGTGGGCTGATTTAGTTTTTGCTCCTTTTCTTTTTGTTTATGGGCCGATTTCGATAAAGCTCGCTTTTTGATATAACTTTGACAAGAAAATAACAACGCAATGTTGGAAACATTAAAAAATTCATAATGGCGGCAAACTTTTTTGCTTGTGGGCTGATTTCGATGAAACTCGGTTTTTGCTACTATTTTGACAAGAAAACAGCAACGCACTCTTAAAAATGTAAAAAATTCAAGATAGCGGCTAACTTTTTTGCTTGTGGGTCGATTTCGATGAAACTCGGTTTTTGGTACTATTTTGACAAGAAAACAGCAACGCAATGTTAAAAATGTAAAAAATTAAAGATGGCGGCCAAATTTTTTGTTTGCGGGCCGATTTCGATGAATCTCGGTTTTTGGTACTATTTTGCCAAGAAAACAGCAACGCAATGTTAAAAATACAAAAAAATCTAAGATGGCGGCCAACTTTTTCGTTTGCAGGGCGATTTCGATGAAACACGGTTTTTGACACTATTTTGACAAGAAAACAGCAACGCAAAGTTACAAATGTAAAAATTCAAGATGGCGGCCAACTTTTTGGCTCGTGGGCTGATTTACTTTTTGCTCCTTTTCTTTTTGTTTATGGGCCGATTTCGATGAAGCTCGCTTTTTGATATAACTTTGACACGAAAATAATAAAGCAATGTTGAAAACATTAAAAAATTCAAAATGGCGGCAAACTTTTTTGCTTGTAGGCTGATTTCGATGAAACTCGGTTTTTGCTACTATTTTGACAAGAAAACAGCAACGCACTCTTAAAAATGTAAAAAATTCAAGATGGCGGCTAACTTTTTTGTTTGCGGGCCGATTTCGATTAATCTCGGTTTTTGGTACTATTTTGCCAAGAAAACAGCAACGCAATGTTAAAAATACAAAAATATCTAAGATGGCGGCCAACTTTTTGTTTGCAGGGCGATTTCGATGAAACACGGTTTTTGACACTATTTTGACAAGAAAACAGCAACGCAAAGTTACAAATGTAAAAATTCAAGATGGCGGCCAACTTTTTGGCTTGTGGGCTGATTTCGATGAAACTCGATTTTTGGTACTATTTTGACAAGAAAACAGCAACGCTATATTAAAAACATAAAAATATGCAAGATGGCGGCCAACTTTTTGCTTGTGGGCCGATTTTGATGAAACTCGGTTTTTTGGACCGTTTTAACCAGAAAACGGCATCACCGAGTTTCATCGAAATCAGCTCACAAGCGAAAAAGTTGGCCGCTATCTTGAATTTTCACATTTTTAACTTTGCATTGCTGTTTTCTGATCAAAATAGTGTCAAAAACCGAGTTTCATTGAATCGCCCCGCGAGCAAAAAAGTTTGCCGCCATCTTAGATATTTTTATACTTTTAACATTGTGTTGCTGTCGTCTTGTCAAAATAGTACAAAAAACCGAGTTTTATCGAAATAGGCCCACAAACAAATAAGTTGGCCGCCATCTTGATTTATTTTTTTATTTTTAACGCTGCGTTGCTGTTTTCTTGTCAAAATAGTACCAAAAACCGAGTTTCATTGAAATCGGCCCACAAACAAAAAAGTTTGCCACCATCTTGAATTATTTACATTTTTAACAGTGCATTGCCGTTTTCTTGTCAAAATAGTACCAAAACCCGAGTTTCATCGAAATTGGCTCGCAAATAAAAAGTTGGCCGCCATTTTGAATTTTTTGCTTTTTTAACATTGCATCGCTGTTTGCTTGTCAAAATAGTACCAAAAACTGAGTTACATCTAAATCGGCCCTCAAACAGAGAAGTTGGCCACCATCTTTAATTTTTACATTTTTAACTTTGCGTAGCTGTTCTCATGTCAAAATAGTACCAAATACCAAGTTTCATCGAAATCGGCCCACAAGCAAAAAAGTTGGCCGCCATCTTGAATTTTTTACATTTTTAGCTTTGCGTTGCTGTTTTCTTGTCAAAATAGTACTAAAAACCGAATTTCATCGAAATCGGCCCACAAACAAAAAAGTTGACCGCCATCTTGATTTTTTTAGATTTTTAACACTGCGTTACTGTTTTCTTGTCAAAATAGTCCAAAAACCGAGTTTCATTGAAATCGGCCCACAAACAAAAAAGTTGGCCGCCATCTTGAATTATTTACATTTTTAACATTGCGTAGCTGTTCTCATGTCAAAATAATACCAAAAACCAAGTTTCATCAAAATCGGCCCACAAGCAAAAAAGTTGGCCGCCATCTTGAATTTTTTTACATTTTTAACATTGCGTTGCAGTTTTCTTGTCAAAATAGTACCAAAAACTGAGTTACATCTAAATCGGCCCTCAAACAGAGAAGTTGGCCACCATCTTTAATTTTTACATTTTTAACTTTGCGTAGATGTTCTCATGTCAAAATAGTACCAAATACCAAGTTTCATCGAAATCGGCCCACAAGCAAAAAAGTTGGCCGCCATCTTGAATTTTTTACATTTTTAGCTTTGCGTTGCTGTTTTCTTGTCAAAATAGTACTAAAAACCGAATTTCATCGAAATCGGCCCACAAACAAAAAAGTTGACCGCCATCTTGATTTTTTTAGATTTTTAACACTGCGTTACTGTTTTCTTGTCAAAATAGTCCAAAAACCGAGTTTCATTGAAATCGGCCCACAAACAAAAAAGTTGGCCGCCATCTTGAATTATTTACATTTTTAACATTGCGTAGCTGTTCTCAATTTCTCATGTCAAAATAATACCAAAAACCGAGTTTCATTGAAATCGGCCCACAAACAAAAAAGTTGGCCGCCATCTTGAATTTTTTAGATATTTAACACTGCGTTGCTGTTTTCTTGTCAAAATAGTACCAAAAACCGAGTTTCATTGAAATCGGCCCACAAACAAAAAAGTTGGCCGCCATCTTGAATTATTTACATTTTTAACAGTGCATTGCCGTTTTCTTGTCAAAATAGTCCAAAAAACCAAGTTTCATCGAAATTAGCCCGCAAATAAAAAGTTGGCCACCATCTTGAATTTTTACATTTTTAACTTTGCGTAGCTGTTCTCATGTCAAAATAGTACCAAATACCAAGTTTCATCGAAATCGGCCCACAAGCAAAAAAGTTGGCCGCCATCTTGAATTTTTTTACATTTTTAGCTTTGCGTTGCTGTTTTCTTGTCAAAATAGTACTAAAAACCGAATTTCATCGAAATCGACCCACAAACAAAAAAGTTGACCGCCATCTTGATTTTTTTTGATTTTTAACACTGCGTTGCTGTTTTCTTGTCAAAATAGTACCAAAAACCGAGTTTCATTGAAATCGGCCCACAAACAAAAAAGTTGGCCGCCATCTTGAATTATTTACATTTTTAACAGTGCATTGCCGTTTTCTTGTCAAAATAGTCCAAAAAACCGAGTTTCATCGAAATTAGCCCGCAAATAAAAAGTTGGCCACCATCTTGAATTTTTTACTTTTTTAACATTTCGTCGCGCTGTTTGCTTGTCAAAATAGTACCAAAAACTGAATTTCATCTAAATCGGCCCGCAAAGAGAGAAGTTGGCCACCATTTTGAATTTTCACATTTTTAACTTTGCATTGCTGTTTTCTGATCAAAATAGTGTCAAAAACCGAGTTAAAATAAATAAATAAATACTTTATTTCTACACCACAATGTACTTTATTCTACCTATTATAACAACCAATAATTTATTATAATAAATAAGTGGCAACCCTGTTTGCCATGCCGGGGACGCGCCGGTGACGTGACGGCCGGCGACGCGCCGGTGACGTGACGGCCGGTGACGCGCCGGTGACGTGACGGCCGGCACGTCACCGGCGCGTCACCGGCCGTTACGTCACCGGCGCGTCCCCGGCATGACAAACAGGGTTGCTACTTTTTTGTTTTAATAAATTATTGGTTGCTATAATCGGTAGAGAAAAAGTATATTGTGGTATGGAAATAAAGTATTATTTATTTATTACAACTTTGAAAATCATTTTTTTATTACTTTTGTTAATATTTCGGTAGCTTTATGAGACTTAATTCACCTGTTCCACTAAGTTCTAGCACAGCCGATATTTAGTTCATACAGTCGATCATCGAAGGAGTCTAGCTAGACAGAGCAATGGTGCGGGGTGGTGCAGTATAGAAGGGGGGTGGGAGGTCCCGAGAGGCTAATATCAACGCAATGTTAAAAATGAAAAAATCAAGATGGCGGCCAACTTTTTTATTTGTGGGCCGATTTAGATAAAACTCGGTTTTTGGTACTATTTTGACAAACAAACAGCAACGCAATGTCAAAAAAGTAAAAAAATCAAGATGGCGGCCAACTTTTTTGTTTGCAGGCCGATTTCGATGAAACTCGGTTTTTGGTCCTATATTGACAAGAAAACAGAAACGCAATATTAAAAAAGTAAAAAAAATAAAGATGGCAGCCAACTTCTCTGTTTGCGGGCCGATTTAGATGAAACTCAGTTTTTGGTACTATTTAGACAAGCAAACAGCGACGCAATGTTAAAAAAGTTAAAAAATCAAGATGGCGCCAATTTTTTATTTGCGGGCAAATTTCGATGAAACTCTGTTTTTGGTACCTACTATTTTGACAAGAAAACGGCAATGCACTGTTAAAATGTAAATAATTCAAGATGGCAGCCAACTTTTTGTTTGTGGGCCGATTTCAATGAAACTTGGTTTTGGGTACTATTTTGACAAGAAAACAGCAACGCATTGTTAAAAATCTAAAAAAATCAAGATGGCGGCCAACTTTTTTGTTTGTGGGCCGATTTCGATGAAATTCGGTTTTTAGTACTATTTTGACAAGAAAACAGCAACGCAATGCTAAAAATGTAAAAAAATTCAAGATGGCGGCCAACATTTTTTCTTGTGGGCTGATTTCGATGAAACTTGGTTTTTGGTACTATTTTGACATGAGAACAGCTACGCAAAGTTAAAAATGTAAAAATTCAAGATGGTGTCCAACTTCTCTGTTTGCGGGCTGATTTAGATGAAATTCAGTTTTTGGTACTATTTTGACAAGCAAACAGCGCGACGCAATGTTAAAAAAGTAAAAAATTCAAGATGGTGGCCAACTTTTTCTTTGCGGGCTAATTTCGATGAAACTCGGTTTTTTGGACTATTTTGACAAGAAAACGGCAATGCACTGTTAAAAATGTAAATAGTTCAAGATGGCGGCTAACTTTTTTGCTTGTGGGTCGATTTCGATGAAACTCGGTTTTTAGTACTGTTTTGACAAGAAAACAGCAACGCAATGTTAAAAATGTAAAAAATTAAAGATGGCAGCCAAATTTTTTGTTTGCGGGCCGATTTTGATGAATCTTGGTTTTTGGTACTATTTTGCCAAGAAAACAGCAACGCAATGTTAAAAGTAAAAAATACCAAATTTCATCGAAATCAGCCCACAAGCAAAAAAGTTGGCCGCCATCTTGATTTTTTTTAGATTTTTAACACTGCGTTGCTGTTTTCTTGGCAAAATAGTACCAAAAACCAAGATTCATCAAAATCGGCCCGCAAACAAAAAATTTGGCTGCCATCTTTAATTTTTTACATTTTTAACATTGCGTTGCTGTTTTCTTGTCAAAACAGTACTAAAAACCGAGTTTCATCGAAATCGACCCACAAGCAAAAAAGTTAGCCGCCATCTTGAACTATTTACATTTTTAACAGTGCATTGCCGTTTTCTTGTCAAAATAGTCCAAAAAACCGAGTTTCATCGAAATTAGCCCGCAAAGAAAAAGTTGGCCACCATCTTGAATTTTTTACTTTTTTAACATTGCGTCGCGCTGTTTGCTTGTCAAAATAGGACCAAAAACCGAGTTTCATCGAAATCGGCCGACAAACAAAAAAGTTGGCCGCCATCTTGAATTTTTACTTTTTTGACATTGCGTTGCTGTTTGTTTGTCAAAATAGTACCAAAACCGAGTTTTATCTAAATCGGCCCGCAAAGTAAAAATTTGGCCGCCATCTTGATTTCTTTCATTTTTAACATTGCGTTGATATTAGCCTCTCGGGACCTCCCACCCCCCTTCTATACTGCACCACCCCGCACGATTGCTCTGTCTAGACTCCTTCGATGATCAACTGTATGAACTAAATATCGGCTGTGCTAGAACTTAGTGGAACAGGTGAATTAAGTCTCATAAAGCTACCGAAATATTGACAAAAGTAATAAAAAAATGATTTTCAAAGTTGTTATAAATAAATAATACTTTATTTCCATACCACAATATACTTTTTCTCTACCGATTATAGCAACCAATAATTTATTAAAACAAAAAAGTAGTAACCCTGTTTGCTTTGCCGTTGACGCGCCGGCCGGCGACGCGCCGGTGACGTGACGGCCGGTGACGCGCCGGTGACGCGCCGGCCGTCACGTCACCGGCGCGTCGCCGGCCGTCACGTCACCGGCGCGTCACCGGCCGTCACGTCACCGGCGCGTCCCCGGCATGACAAACAGGGTTGCCGCTTATTTATTATTGGTACAAACATTGTGGCATGGAAATGAAGTATTATTTATTTATTTCAACTTTAAAAATCTTTTTTTATTACTTTGTTAATATTTTGGTAACTTTATTCTGTACCAAAACGCTGTCAAAGTTAAAGTTATCGTCAAAGGGTAATGCTACCTATTTGTCACGTCAAACTTGTCAAAGGACATCAAGCTGGCTAACAACCTCTTTTTTTGGCTAACTTATGCTTAACCGGTACTATAACTAGCCTGTTATCGTTAAAGTTAGGTGGTGCAACTGAGCCTTAATTCACAACCTCTTTTTTTGGCTAACTTATGCTTAACCGGTACTAGAACTAGCCTGTTATCGTTAAAGTTGGGTGGTGCAACTGAGCCTTAATTCACCCTTTCCACCGAGTTCTAGTAAAGGTACTGTTCTTCGAATTTTGTGTGTGAATGAGTGTGGATTTCGGGTAAACAAATGAATGTCGGAAAAACAAGTGAAGGTTAACAATTTCTTTTTGAGATATTGCTGTTTTAAGTTTGACAGCTGTCATCTGTCAATCTTAAAACAGAAATTTATCTTGAAAAATACTCATCCTAAACTGGCTGGTGGTGTAAATTAAGTCTAAAAAATTTACCAAAATATTACCAAAAGTAATAAAAATAAATGTTTTTCAAAGTTGAAATAAATAAATAATACCTACTTTATTTCCATACCACAGTGTACTTTTCTTTACCGATTATAGCAACCAATAATTTATTAAAACAAAAAAGTAGCAACCCTGTTTGCCTTGCCGGTGACTCGCCGGCGGCGCGACGTGCCGGTGACGTGCCGGCCGTCACGTCACCGGCGCGTCACCGGCCGTCACGTCACCGGCGCGTCGCCGGCCGGCGCGTCAACGGCAAAGCAAACAGGGTTGCTACTTATTTGTTTTAATAAAGTATTGGTTGTTATAAAAGGTAGAAAAAAAGTACATTGTGGTATGGAAATAAAGTATTATTTATTTATTTCAACTTTAAAAAACATTTTATTTTTTAATTCTGTTAATATTTTGGTAACTTTATGAGACTTAATTCACCTGTTCCATTAAGTTCTAGTAAAGGTATTTTTTTTCGAATTTTAATAAAAATACAACAATGTGAGTGAACTTCGGGTAAACAAATGAATGTCGTAAAAACAAGTGAAGCTAGGAAAACATAGTCTTGTGATCTGTAAATAAATTATGACGTCATCCGCGACGTACGCAAATCTCAACAATTTTTTTTTATTGATATTGCTGTTTTAAGTTTGACAACGGCCATCTGTTAATCTTAAAACAGGAATATCTCGAAAAATACTCATCCTAGACTGGTGGTGTAAATTAATTACCAATATATTACCAAAAGTAGTAAAAATAATTGTTTTTCAAAGTTGAAATAAATAAATTATACTTTATTTCCATACCACAGTGTAATTTTCTGTACCGATTACAGCAACCAATAATTTATTTAAACAAAAAAGTAGCAACCCTGTTTGCCTTGCCGGTGACTCGCCGGCGACGCGCCGTGCCGGTGACGCGCCGGCCGTCACGTCACCGGCGCGTCGCCGGCATGCCGTAGCAATATGCGTTTGACGTTGACGGGCCGGTGACGCGCCGTTGACGCGCCATGACTGATGTGTGTGAACAGTGTAGTACAACTTGTATGTAACTATATTTTTGACGTTGACGGGCCGGTGACGCGCCGTTGACGCGCCGGACCTCTTTTGTAGAAACGCCGTAAAATTTTTGGGCACAATCGATAACATAACTTTTCAGTTCGTTTTCTTGTTCTAAATTAAATATAGTATTCACTTCGTAATTTGGAATAAGTGAACAGTCAGGGTCATTCTTAAATTTCATAACATATCGTCTTAATGTGGGATACGGAATTTTATATTCTTTCGCTGCTGCTCTGATACTGGCACCACATAGATGTTTTGATATTGCACGTTGCATATCTTCAGCCGTATGCTTACCTTTGGTTCTTTTTTCACGGCCGAGCTTTTTACGTGCCATCCTGAAAATTAAATATAGCAGGTAGGTATAAGCAAGCACTACATTTTTAACATTTTAGAATAAATAGATTTTTTAATATTTTTAATTTGTTAAGATCAGAGACTATCAAAATCTAAAAACAATAAAATAATATGGCAATTGTAAACAAGCACCAACATAAAAACAAATATTCAATGGAAAATAATTTTGGTAGTCAACATTGAACCAGTGGTTCATTGTACACCGTTAAATTTTGGTTCATTGTAAACCACTCCTATCTGAAAATATTTAAGGTTATGTCATGGATAAACACGTGCCTGCAAATCAGTTAGTAAAGTTGATAATCAAAAGCCCATAAAACATAGTATGAGCACAATACATAAAAATAAAGATATCATGGCCCATAAAACTTTCAAAAAAGAAAAGAAACTCACCTTTTTTTTAACTTTTGCGCCGCCAAATCACAAAAAATATTGTAACACGTGCGTTCCACTAGATAGCTCGCTGGCGACTAGAGGGGTGAGGGATGGCAATAAGACAAGTACGTATGTGTAAGTAGCACGGAATGGCAACGTCGCTTTAGTGATGTACCCGTGGTGGCTCATTGTTGCTGCCTGGTTCATTGATGGACACCCTACCCTACTATATTATATAGTAGGGTTGGCAACCCTATCACACACCCCTTTCAATTTTTAGATATACTTTAATAAAAATAACGGTGTATATGCATGAATTACCACTTGAATCTCTCTAAAAAAACAGGTTTTTTTTTACCTCATGACGTGGCCAAGTCAGTCACTAGATCACGTTATAAGTTAGTATCCGTGGTCCTCCTACATGTTTATTTTTTGTGCAAAAAGATCAGTAAAAAACAAAGGTGACAATCTGCCAACATACTAGACGCTGCATAGCTTTGCTCTTTAATATAAAAAGTTATTTTAATCACATAAACAAGCTTTATAGTAAAAATATATGCTCTACCTAATAATATAATTACTACGCAAATAGGTACAGGCAAATGCCAATACTCTTCCTTTAATTACGAATGGTAGTAATAGATAAAGCCAATTAATCTTTATTGCACTAATTGCAACCCCAAGCTATTTAATTAAGGGTAGTCCGGCCGATCACGTGGACATTTAGCAATTAACCACCCCATGAGAAAGCACACAAGTCGTATTACCAATATTTGTGCCCGGTACCGCCCGTGTCCCTAATGGTCCTGCCTAGTAAACAACTTGCCGTCTATTTTTGTAACGACACTTATGTCGTCGATTCTTTCTTTAGAACAATATCTATTTGCGAAATCATTGATAATGTTACCTATCATATTCTGTTGTGCTGGTTGACCTATAGTTTTCATAACGTATAATAGAAACCAATAGGGTTTCTGCGGAAGAGTATATTGATAATCCATAGAATCATGCGAACAATAGGTTACTACTAGTTTTTAATCGCGATGCTATCGATATAAATAATCGACACTATGAATTTCATTCATTCAGTATACATTTCTCTTTGGGCAGATGTCAGCCAGCGAGCGCTTACTTTCCTCTTTGGTACAGGCCGTTCATTTAAAGCAAATTTTTACTTATCTTTTTCCATCAACGCCATCTAGTGAGGCAAATAGTTACTATTTTTATTTTTTAAATGTCACTTTGAAAAGCGCTCATTAGAATGTCGATCAAAATTATGACTGATTTTGGGTCCTCTTTAATAGGTTATCGATAGACATCGACAAATGATTTTCAGGCTACACTATTCAGCGGTCTGTGCAGTGCAATCTTTTGCAGCTGCAAGTGCAACCGAGTTTAGATTGGACGTATGGTGTGTTAAACAGAAACTTGGAAATGCAAGAGAAATTGTAACGTAATATCACAGTGTGGTAATATCCCTCAATGCTGTAGGTTGCGAATCAATCAATCTGTCAGTCAGCTTATTGATTAAGAAAGGGTCCCACGGAACGACATGTGGCCCTCGCCATTTGGCCTTTGTTCTGTGGTTAATCTAATCGCTAAAGTCTGGTTAGTGGGACATTAAACAAGTTACTGTGTAATTGCTTTTATATGATAATAAATTTTAATAAAAAAATCAACACAGGCGTTCCATTTAAAACGATAAAGAAAAATAATTTACCAAATATGGTAAAATTCACACCCGAATAGGCTTTCCAGGTGAATTCACTAATTTTTTTCAATGCTGATAATGAAATATACTTACTTACCTAGTAATCAACATAAAAGGGGAAGTGTTTGAAGTTACGGCGATAAAAAAAATATGCAAACAAAATTATTAAAACTCGGTCGATAACGATAAAACGTGCCATTAAACCCAAGAAAATTAAATAAATCATTTTGATGATAATAACTGGGTCTAAAGAACAATTTGAAATGCCTGTCTTTATTTATTACTTCCTTATTATACTTACCTAAGTAAATGGGCCCGACGATATTACACATTTTTAAACTCAAATCTACCAACATAACATTATGGTCAGGTCATCATCACCTCTTCGCCAAATGGTAAACTCAACAGTTTACCATTTGGTATTCATTTGGATGGTATTACTATTAGTAGGTAGGGAATACGCCATTGGACTACTAGCGGCCGCCCGCGGTTTCACCCGCGTGGTTCCCGTTCCCGTGGGAATATCGGGACAAAAAGTATTCTATGTTTTAATCCAGGCTATCTACTATCTGTGTGCCAAATTTTAACCAAATCCGTTCAGTAGTTTTTGCGTTATTGAGGAACAAACATCCAAACACCTAAACATCCAAACATCCAAACCCACAAACTTTCACATTTATCATATTAGTAGGATTAGAACGGGTTTCACTGAATATTTTTTAAAGCGTCTGGGTAAAATTATACGTCATCAGGATTCAGGATATTACTACATACTGTGTCACAAGTTCACAACCTTCCAAATACAAGATTGTATTTTGACATTTGACCATAATAAACTAAACAAATCCGAAACACCGAAAGTGATGGTCATGGTCACCCTACAGACTGAAAATTACGATTTGTTTCGGATTCGTTATGTCTAAAAATTAGTCTTTATTAAGTTAGATAAAGATTGACATTTTTAAGCTAGCTGCTTGTGATAATTTTATGCCCTGCAAGCTGCAAGCCAACAAAAAGGCAAAGGCAAGCGGGGCACAGGCACAGGCAGCGCGCAGAGATTTTTCATGATGATGTCTCTGGCTGGAACAGTAAAATCCAAATAATATCAACCTACTCCTTCATATTAAGATTTAATTTTTACCTGTATGGTAAATTAAACTTGCCTTCCATTCAGATAGCATCAGAAATCTGCGCCCGGGCTGCAAACAAACAAACAAATACCTAGGTGTATGTACCTATTATAAAACCGATTAGGTAAGTAGATAGGTGTACCTACTATATTCTTCTCTGAGCTTTTATTCTTTCTTTTTTCAAAGCAACACAGGTTTCACGACAATCGAAGCCTAAAGTTCAGGGGGTCAATTCTGTTAATGTTAACGTACAAATCGTGGTTCAATGGTGTTTGAATGGTAATGCTTTTTGACACAGTTGTTCTTAAACCCGAAACCGAAACACATTGTGTTTCTTAAACCCTAAACGGAAACATAATTGTGTCTCGATTTTGAGTTTAAGTAACAAAAACTGTGTCAAAAAGCATACCATTCAAACACCATTGAAACACGATTTTGACGTTAACATCAGCAGACTTGACCCCCAGGTTTTCAGGGTTGGTATAAAGGCCAAGACCGTGTCATTTTTTTTTTTTTTTTTTTTTTATTTATTCAGGACAACAAACAACTGAACAAGGAGATTACATACACATAGCCATTAATAGGTTCTTTGGGTATTTGTACAGTCAACACCGTTATCCACAAATATCTACATGAAGTAATTGCTAATCTATTAACTTAAATATTTTATTTTATTTTTATATTATACGGTACAAAACATGAGTAAACCACCTTTTGAATACATTAGAGTAAACTAATTTAATTAAGAAGTTTCAAAACATTATTTCTAAAAACGTTTTGGGACGTGTTGTGCATTATATCTAGTTCACAAGATAGTTCATTATAAGCATGCATTAGACGCCTTAATGGAGCTCGCTTGCCTGCATTAGTTCTGGTAGTTCGCGGGGAAAAGAAATGGTACGTGTTGGTATTAGCCTTACGGGGAAGTCTGTTGGGTACTTTAAAATATATCTGATTAAGTATATCAATACAATCATATTTATTATGACAAATGTTATATAAAATAGTCTGGTCAACAAGTAATCTTCTTTTTTTAAGAGATAAAAGAGAATATTTATTTAATGATTCTTCATAAGATCGTTTCGCGCGAAGACATCTAAAATTTACTAATCGAAGAAATTTACGTTGGACCAATTCAATACGGTCACTGTATTTAGCGTAATAGGGATTCCAAATCACAGAACCATATTCGAGTTGAGATCTAATAAGAGACTTATAAAGCAACAAATATGTTTCAGATCTTTTAAATGGTTTGCAAGTTCGTGCCACAAATCCATACATTTGAAAAGCCTTATTAGTAATTTGTTCAATGTGAGTATCGAAATGCAACTTCGAGTCAATCATTAAGCCTAAATCTCTAATCAGTGATACTCGCTCAAGTATGGTGCTGCATAGACTATAATTATGAGTAATAGGGTTATTTTTCTTTGTGAAAGTTATCACCTTACATTTACTAATGTTAAGTTGTAATTTATTTACTGCGCAGTAGGTGGAAAGACGGTCTAAATCACTCTGCAGTTTCAAACAATCCTCAGATGTGTTAATATTCATATAAATTTTTAAATCATCGGCGTATAAAAGAAACTTACTGTGTTTAAAACAGTCATTTATGTTATTTATGAATAAAACAAAAAGCAATGGACCTAGAATTGAGCCTTGAGGTACACCCGATGAGATGTTTACCACACAAGATGAGAAGCCGTTAACCACCACCTTTTGTGTTCGATTATCTACATATGACTGAAACCATCTCAAGAGATTACCTTTTATACCATTGTATGCAAGTTTTTTGAGTAAAATTGAGTGATCTACCTTATCAAATGCTTTGCAAAAATCTGTATATATGGAATCAATTTGATTGCGATCGTCAATACTCTCAAAAAGATAGTTAGTATATAGTAAAAGATTGGTTACGGTCGATCGTTTTTTCACAAAACCATGTTGTTCTGGTATTATAAGATTATGTAATGATGGATAGATAAAATCATGAACTATTCTTTCCAAAACTTTAGATAACGTGGCTAGTAGGGAGATCGGACGATAATTGGTCACATCGTCTTTAGGCCCGCTTTTATGAATTGGAGTTATATTCGCCATTTTCCAAATTTGAGGAAGAAAACCTTCGTGCAAACTTTTGTTGTAAAGAATTGCAACTGGAATGCTAATAGAGCTCGCACAAAATTTAAGAAAAATTGGTGGAAGACCATCTGGTCCGCCCCCCTTAGTGATATCTAGACGTTTCAGCTCCTCTTCGACTCGTTTAGAAGTGACGGATAAGTCAGACAAACCTTCAGAAATGCAGGAATCAGATTTCATATCATTAATGTTAAAATTATTTTGTTGACTTTGTTCAAAAACAGAACTAAAGAAGCTCGAGAAGTAGTTACTTATTTCTTCTGGATTGTTAGATACTCGATCTTCATAACTCATGGTGTTTGGTATTCCCGAAGACTGTTTACGACTATTAACAAAAGCCCAGAACCCCTTTACATCCTTACGTAAACTTTCTTCAATAGAATTCATATATTTTGAATAGCATTCATCGTTTAAAGTTTTAAATCTATATCGAAGGTCTGAAAACTCCTTATAATCCTGTTTATTATTATATTTTTTCCATTTAATCCAATATTTTTCTTTTTCTTTAAATATGTGTATGAGAGGGCGAGAGAACCAAATGGGGAAATCTTGAGATTTAATGGGTTTCTTCGGAATATGTTTATTAATTATCTCAAATATTTTTTCATAGAAATAAGAAACAGACTGTTCGGTGGATAAATCCTTCAAACAATCATTCCAATTTATATTATTAATCTCTTTATTTATTACCATGTAATCCCCTTCTATGAAACAATATCTAAGACATGGACAACGAGTTAAACATTTATAAGCTAAATCAAATGAAACATTTACACTAAAGGCAGGATGCAGGCTGTCAATGGGCACGAGTGGGGTTAAGTTTGACTGACAGTCATATTTTTCTGAGTTTGAAATAAAAAGATCCAACATACGATCCTTACTATTTAAGTTGTTATTGCATTGAACTGCGCTAATTGAGGAAATAAAATTTAAAAAATATTTATCTGTTAAACTGTATTCGGTTTTAAATACAACATCCTGGAATCCATTTGTTGGGTTCCAATCCAGGTTAGGTAGATTAAAGTCACCCACAATACAGTATTTATCAATTTCACCACATAGAACCTCAGTCTGCAATGCGTCTAAAAGTGGTCTGTAGACGTCAAGTGGTTGGCTTGGGGGTATATACAATCCACACAATAAGTGGTACTTATCACTTTTATTGGATTTAATTTTGAGTGTAATATAATCTATAATAGGCGGTATAGACGCACAATCTGAGTCATTGTTTAATTGAGAAACATTCAAAGAAAAACACAATGTCTGTAAATCACGACGCGTAGCTATCAGAATTCCACCACCGTCCGATTTCCCAGTAGCAAAACGATCCCTGTCACAACGGTACACTTGGTAACGCGCGTCAATTATTTCATTATTACTAATAGATGGAACCAGCCACGTCTCTGTCAAGACAATGATGTCGTAGCATTCAGTAGCCAAATTAGTATACAACGTATTTAATTTCGAACTTAAACCTCTACAATTCTGATAGTATAACGTTAAGTTATCCACTTTAAACAAATGTAATCTAAACCAATTAATTTACGTAAAATATAGAGATACGTTGTGTTGTAATAGGCGAGTGATGCCACGACTTTTTTTTTTTATTGTTATATTGGGAAAATATTTTTTATTCATACGACTATAGTTAAAACCATACATCGAAATGTGATAAAGACACATTAAAAACACTGATAAGTAATACCCGAAGCTGCATTCCGATAAATCCATCAAACAAATTAACATTATATCGCTGATATCTACCCGCGCGCTGGTTACCACAAAGGTACCAGAAAGGAGAATTCTAGATGTTTCAGTACCACAGCATTCAATATTTATTGACGAAAGCGAAAGTACTAAATGCATTATGTTGTAAAAACTCACACAAACCACAAAAAAGACACTAATTGATAATTCTGTTTTAATCCGAAACACTACCATATTATAACAATATATGTAACTTTGTAATTTTAGGAACACTAAACAACTTGTAAGCATATAATTTAGGTAATTACTAAAAATTACCAAAAATTTACCAACATAGATAATCATATTTTGTATTGAAAGTTTTATAATTGCATCGGCTACGTACAAAATTAATATTCGACAAAAATTTACCTGAAGTGACTTTAGGAATATAGAACATTGAGACACTTTGTAATAACTATTGTTATTACGAATAATAATATTACAACTTCGAACACTATTTAAAAACTGACCAGGAAAATTAAATGTGATTGTATGACAGTAAAATATCAATTGAAAAATATTGTTCAAACGTGAATAAAAAAAAACTATAAAAATATGATCCCCCAATATCAATTTAAGTGACAAACACGCAATTAAGTATGTAGTAAAATGGAATAAATGTAAAAAAACATACCATTTTTCATAAAAAGTCGAAAACCGTACCAATAAATTGCTAACGCAGGCAGTTTGAGAACACAAACTCGTAGTTAATACCACAGAGTAATACACACAAAAGAGACTATCGTTACACAACACAACAAATGATATCATCACTACTATTTTGACTGGAACTATAATATTACACAAATCAATTAAGTAAAAAAATTCATTTGTTCTTAATACTATTAAACTTATGAAAATCAGCACTAGAACGTATTGCCATTACTGGCGATGTTTCATTGGCACGAACTAGTATGCTCCCATGCTTAATCCAAACAAATTTGAGTCCGTTTTTCTTTGCCGCTTCGCGTGTTTCCCGGAACAATTGTTTGTTTTTTATAGTGAGATGTTCATTCACATACACATTCTGCGGAGCACCTGTAATCTTCAATTGGTCAGACTTAAATCCTCTAGCTATTTTTGCCGCTGCAATAAAATCATCACACTTTGCTCGACTGGAAAATTTCACGATTATATTTTTTGGTCGAGTGCTTTTTGGATCAGCATGAGGGACTCTGTGAATGGTAACTATATCCTTTCTATCTATCTGGTGTTTAATTACTGTGCCAATTTCCTCCAAGATATTTATTAAGTTTTCACCGCGTCTCTCAGGTAGGTTACTGATTTCTGCATTACATTGTCGGACTTGTTGCTCCATCTTATCCAGTTTTTGTTCCACATGATCAATCCTCTGAACCTGAGATAGGTTAGAATTACTTTTTCCTTCTAGCAAACTCAAACGCGTCTGCATTTGTTCCGTTTGTTTGGATAAATCATCATACTTATCACTTAGGAACTGAATGGAACTGACAACTTCTTCAGTTTTTACAGTCAGTTTTGCGAGTTGTTCATTATGCTTCGTGAAACAATCTTTCATCAACGTAGTTAAGTTGGCTTGAAATACTTTCATATCCTCACGAAGTGCAGTTATTTCGTCCGAGTTAAATTCCTTCTTGCGATTTGTTATATAGTTAGGAGGTGATTCCGATTCGATAAGTGACTCATCGATACTCATTACTGCCTTGTTCTGCACCTCAGATTTGTCGAAAGTACTGTTCAGATGACTCATATTGCCAATCAACTTCGCAAGCTATTTGACTCTGTATCACGCAGTACACTGTGCCAGCACCAGCACTAACTTGTGGCCGTACACACGTATGACGCACAGATCGAGCAGCGCGACGCAGCCAACCGGTTACAAACAGAGCGCACGACGGAATTTTGGGAGGACAAACAGCTAATGTCTGAGGTTTATGAGCCTATTGCGGCCTGTTTGCTTGGTTTTGAGGGTATGACGCAATTGACTCCCAATGGGAACACTTCCGGAGTACCTACTCAAGTACCTACCTCTACTTCATTAAGTGGTCCTTCAACTGAAACACAGTCTCTGATATATGAATAATAAAATAATACGCTATAACAGAATGAAATATCCTGTGGGGCTCCCATACAAACTTGATTTTTGTCGTTTTTTTGCAGGTAGTTAGGTACCTACGCAACCCTTCATGCGCGAGTCCGACTCGCACTTAGCCGGTTTTTTTAAAGGTTTTTATTAGTAAACTAACTTGCTGCAGTCGCTCTTCGCGCCCCTCTTTGGATAGCTCTGCGCCCCCCTTGGCTAGGGTTACTAATGTTAGATTTAATAATGAGATTTCCCTGAATTTTCGGTCCTGACATTTTGTCACCTACATGACCTACATCTACATTTAGTTGACGATTGATAACTTTTTCTTACCAAAATGATTGACAAATCTTACACTTTTTGGGATAAGTATCGAAAATACCTGACAAAAAATTTTTTCCTGTTTTCCTGACGGATACCTTAAATTCCTGACATGTAAGGAAAATTCTTATCATCTGGTAACTACCCTTAGGGGACACGCGCGCCCTTGTTGTTGTTGGGAACCCCTGTTATAACCCCTAAAATAACCCTCATTTTCTTTTCAGGCAACCTAATCACCACAGTGGCCCTCCTAATGCACCCGAAACTCCGTGGGCACGTGACCACGATGTTCGTGCTGTCACTGTGCGTGTCCGACCTCCTGTTCTGCGGGATCAACCTGCCCCTGACGGCCAGCCGGTTCATCCACCAGCGGTGGACGCTGGGGGACACCTTGTGCCAGATGTTCGCGTTCGTCTTCTACGGAAACGAGGCTGTATCGCTCTTGTCGATGGTCGCGATTACTATCAACAGGTGAGCATAGATTTTCGATCAAAAATAACCTAGATAACGCTTCACGAACTACAGCGTCTACAGCACGTAAACACGCGCAAATTTGGCCCCTACCACTTATTTACTCAGTGCCCCGAGGGTTACCAGATGACAGGAATTTTCCTGACCTGTCAGGAATTTCAGGAAAAGATCCTGTCAGGAAAACAGGGAAAAACTGTATTTGTCAGGGTTTTTTGATATCCCAAAAAGGTAGGTATAGGTACCTACTACCTACATAGTGTTTTCAATTTACATAATTATGAAAATTGAAAACATAAGGTAATTTATTGTTAATCATTTTGGTGAGAAAAAATCATACTTCAACTAAATGAAGAATGTAGATGTAGGCATAAGAATAAATAAAACTTTTTATTTTATTTATTAAATTTATATTATTTTTGTTACCTACAAAATGTCAGAAAATTTACTGAAAATACAGGAAATTCATTAGCGACCAACTAAAAAAAATTAAAGACATTTTTATTTCTTTACTCCTCGGGCTTCAAACCATCCTCGACATAAGTAATCTAAATGCGCTCGCATGTAATGTACTAGGTATTCCTGTTGATATACGGAACTCTTAAAATATACAAGTAATGATATTAAATAAATACGAGTCGCCTTGCAAGTTTGCAACCTTATATAAAAAAAGTAATGCGATGCGTTATCTCGACGCGCCAGATGTTCGAGTCCCAGCTGAGGCGAGGTCTCCTCGTGGACGCCATAAACAGGTGGTAACGCCATCAGATACGCCAAACCAGTAGCTCAGTTTAGAATTAAATTATTTTCTCATTGTTTGGCAACTTTTTACAAAAAGAAGGAGGTTCTATCTTTCGTTTCATGCGTTTGTGTTTTCCTTTTTAACCGACTTCAAAAAAAGGAGGAGGTTCTCAAGCCGACGGTTTTTTTCTAATGTCATGTCACGCGTAGGTACCTATTCCGAAAAGATGTACAGACCTAACAAGAGGAGGTCCATTGCAAGGGCTGCTGCTGAGAGAAATTGTAGGGGCAGGGTTGTTCTGCGAATTTTTCACTGTCGTGTAGGTATACCGCGCGGTCCGCGCGGCACGTAACTTGGCAAGACAAATAAAATGCGCAGAGTTTAGTGATTGTACCTAACTACTGCGCATCTTTTGTCTCTACTGTTTCTTGCCAAGTTATATGCCGGCATCTGTAAATGCTTGATGATCGAAATGTCAATGTAATAATGTTGATAATAATATTTATGCAAGAGGTAGGAATAAACATAATAAACAAAACAGATACGTAAGCCTATAAACTCACAACAAACATAGCTTACTGCAATCTTAGAATGTAACAATGATTCCGTCACAATAACACCACAATAAAATTCTATTTCTATTTCTAGTCATAAAAATACGTGGGAATCAAAATCATACTGCCAAGATCTATAATATTACATCACTCAGTGCATTATGTTATAAAACAAACAGTTTTTTTACAGATATACTGAGTTATTTGACAGGTTCATTTCAAATGGTGGTCTGCGATCTTTTAGTTTGTTTATTGTTGAGATTATTTTTAGTGTGAACGCGTTATTGAGTGTAGGTACCAGTGAGTCACTTTGAGTAGAAAATAAATGTATGTTAAGATAGGTACGGTTTATAGAAAAATGAAAAGATGATAGGAACAAAAATAAATCCAAAAATCTAGTAAGTACTTATGGGAATTTGAAAAAGTAGTCCTTCATGTTTAAATTATCATCGAAGAACCACAGAATTACCTCTTAGAAACTGCTGATTTGAAAAAAATGCTGGGTTCGAAAAAATAATTACTGTCCTTAAAAAATAAGAAAGAACGAGGTAATTTTCTTTATTCCTAAGCAATAAGAATGCTTAATTCTTCGTATTCTAATCAAAATATGAGTCGTCATCCTCCTGGCACGTTGAACATCCATTAATATTAATGGGCCCGCCACGAAGTCGGAGTAATGAATAAATTTAAATGCTCTCAGGACTCGGGGGAATCATGAGGAAATCCGACGGAAAAGATACAGTTCAACAACCACATGGAGCACCCTAATATCTAGATGTTGGCACTGTTGACCAGCGCCTTAGCCAAAGTAACAATCAACAAAATCATTATGACATACGTGACATGGTTAGGAACTCGAAGATGGAGAATCGCCCACGTTTTCAAAGGGTCCCTTTCAGCAAAGTTGCATAGTTTAGACACAAATAAGTTTCTATAACAATTATTACGTCATTATTAATTCTCACAAATTGATTTTCTTCCGAGGAAGCGCGTCAGCACTCTGTCTAGAGTTTGTTTTCTTACAAGCCTTTTCCACTTTGATCTAGGTATCTATTATAGGCAGTGCATCTGTATTTTAAACCCTAATATTAGTCTAATAAGCTTAATATCCGTACAAGTGGGTGGGAGGGAGCCCCGAACCGCCCGTATACTAAACATGCGTGTGTCATGTCATCGTAATGATGATGCATTTCATTCACGTTTGTAACGATTCAATTTAGTTGCACCATTGTCACTTAATTATTGCAGCGCTGGGGCCCCAAATCAAAACGTTATATTTTATGTCTCACTCAATAGATTTGAATAAACATCATTTTAAATTACCTAGTCTATTATATTTACTTGCATTGCATTGCATCTTGCATCCAGCCCGCATAGCATGACCACCGTACACGTTATTTATCGCGTGACATAGCGTTTTACGTTACTCAACTGTCAAAATCCATTGTCTTTTGACAGCTAAACGTGATATATCATATCGTGGTATATCATATCGCGACTCTCACTGTTGTGTAGCAAAAACAATAAATAAAAGATTGAAAATCTTACACAAGATCTCTCAAAAACGAAATGCAAGAGAAACAACAAACAAACTGTGATCGCCAGTAGAGCATGTAAACCGCTGTGCTCCATCATTATCTATAACTGTATCACTTTTTTAATTATCATTGGCTGTAGCTGTATCTCTCCCCGTAATTAATTTTCCCGACTAAGTACTGGACAAAACGATGGATAAGAATGCAGCTTATATTTACATTGTTTATTCATGCGACATAATCGAAAGTAGTAATTATGTGAACGACATATTTTTTCCTATCATCGGTCTTCTAATGATAAAAAATTTGCTTCTCCACAACCGCGCTCAAGAAATTACAAAAAATGCAGAGGGTTAATTAAAAAAAAACTAACAAAAACATTTTGGAATGGAAACGCTACTACTACTTGCAACGAAAAAATTTCTGAATTGAAAAGATACCCCCCTTGAAATAACAGTTATTCCAACTTTCCTCGATTCACGCGGTAAACAAACTTATACAAACTTCTGAAAGTTTTGTAAATTGACTAAATGGGAAAACTATAGTTTTTGTGAGCAAGAAATGCAGAGAAAGTGCAGGGCAAAAACAAATCAAAGTATTTGAAATGAAACCCATGCACAACCATAATCAAAATAAAAATTATAAATTGTATCTCAGGTTATATCGATCTTAGACGATTATTATTAGCAATATTGGTCTATTTGTTTACACTCACTCGATCGGGCTCATCTAAACTCATGGTTTATGCATGGTACTGTAAAAATAACCCCATTGAAGTGCGGTCAGTACCCGTTCGGTACAAAGAGCCACTGTATTGCACTAGTTAGCCAGAACTGTTAAACTCGCCTACTTACAACTTTGTTTAGGTTCATTGCAAACCGAGAAAATTAAACCAACGTTGCATTAAAAGCTGTTCATCCAGATATAAAGGACCGAGAAAATAAAATACAGATGGAAACCTGGAAGATTTTTCTGTACCCTGTGTTGTGATGAATCCTGGACTTATTTTAGGGTGTTTTACTACAATCAAGAATATCCTTGATAACGCTTCACAAACAAAAACAGTACGCAAAAATGGCACCTCAAATAACGTCCGTCCCACTTACAAACTTGTCGTTTATTTTGTACATAATCACCTCTTGTTTTGTACAAACTCACATTATATATCACTTACTTTGTACAAAATAAGCATACTTTGTACAAAAACACATCTTTTATCACTTACTTTGTGCAAAATAAGCGCCCAGTTTGTAAGTGGGACACTATTTGAGGTGCCATTTTTGAGACTCTGACCGGGCGGACATTTAAGCTATTCTTGATCTAAGGTGTTTTAAAATATTTTACGCAAAGTAATCTAGTATTGATGTGGAAGCCGATACTCTTCAACACAATGGCTTAGCGGTTTTTGACTCAGACACAGAATAAATAATAGTACCTACTAATAAAGATAAAGTCAACACCAAGCTATAACAATCGAGTTAAATGACGGAAGAACTAATAACAAGTAACAAGGATGACTAACTAACTAGACCAGCATCAACGTCACACTGCAAGACCAAATCGTATTTTAATTAGTTTTTTAGCCGCAAAGCTCTCAACAGTTTAGCTTATCTTGGAACATGCTTGCTTTCCCACGATTGATAACGCTGAGTGCTTTTTAAACGACGATAAACAACACACCACTTGATTTTATAGTACCGAGAAGAAATTAAAACGTGTGAAGTGACGCGCAGCGAGCTCTCAAACAATGCTCGCAAATTGCTATTTGATGGCAATTAACGATAGGTAGGCGAAATTAAACAACTATGATAAAGTTGTAGATTAGAATAGAAACGTTAATAAAATTGAATAAATAGATTTTTTTTAATATTTGTTTATAGAACAGTGTCATCCATACAGGTAATTAGGAAGGTAATGAAAATTCTTCAAAGGGGCTAAACCACCGAGTGAAACCGTTAATAAAAAGAGGCCTTTTCCAACTCTTGCAAAAACGATTAAATCCATCGTGTGAGGCCAAAGACGAATGATAGCAGGCACCGAAAAAGTTAATATCTGTCTGTCGTTGTTGCAGATACACCCTGATAGCGTACTATGACATGTACTCGCAGATCTACACGCCCACCAAGATCTGGATCCAGCTCCTCCTCATATGGTTCGTGTCCTTCGGCTTTATGGTAAGTACCGGCATAAGTTGGTCAAAAACTATACTTGATAGGCACCGGACTTTATGGAGAATGCATATGATTTTACTGACTCTGTATAAGTCCTCTGTCTCTTTCCACAATTATTTTTTAATTTAAAACGGAAATATGTTTTTTAGCACTTTTTTACAACTCGCAAAGTAATTAAATCGCGGATGTAAAAAGCAGATAAATTACAAATTTCCAAAAACCAAATGCCCTTACGTGACCTAATATCGTTTCCGAGAAATATTTCCTATAAAATATTACAAAATAAGCAGTTATATGAAAACAAATAAACAGTGCTGTCTATTCATTTGTAGAGGAAGTGGGAATTAGTTCATTGCACCTCCTATATTTTATGAACCATGTTTAATTGTCCCGAATTAGGGTACATCCCGCGCGAGGTTTCGAGGTGTTAGCTGATAGCGATTATGAATCACTAACAAGATAAGATATTACATCAACCGGAAGAAGGAATTGTTTTCCTTTTAGAAATAAATCTTTCTAAGACAAATACTATGACATTTAAAAATAAAAACGCAAAATTTGACAAGCTAAATATCAACTATCTAGACCAATCAATAGAAGAGGTTCGTAATACAAAATTCCTAGGTATACATATAGATGATAATTTATCATGGAAAACACACATCGAAAACATATGTGCAAGGCTAAATCAGTACGCATATGCTCTATATATGCTACGTAAGGTTGCGAGTATCAACACTTTGCTTTGTGCCTACCATGCTCATGTAGTTTCAATCTCAGACCAAATTTGGTCTGAGGTTTCAATATTGAGATATGGTCTTTTGTTTTGGGGAAACTCCGTTGATAAAGAAAATATATTCAAAACACAAAAAAAATGCATTCGATCAATGTGTAAGCTCCACCAAACTGATTCGTGTAAGCCATTTTTTATCAAATTGAAGATACTAACACTCCCTTCGCTATATATTTATGAAGCAGCATTATACATCAGAAACAATCTTAAAAATTATGACACTCTAAACAGTAAGAGACATAAGTATACTTTAAAAACGCTAGGCTGCAAAACTAGCAACCATAGGAAAAGCATTTTTTTTTGGGAATAAAAATTTACAATAAACTACCTCAGCATTTGAAAACAGAGGCATCCTTAAATTGTTTTAAATATAAACTAAAGCAAATGTTACTGGATAAGGCCTACTACTCTGTAAATGAATTTCTTAATGATGATAGCATTAATTAGCCATTTGACATAGAATTCTTGACATTTGACTATGGTTTGAATGCATGATTTTATATTAATTTATTTCTGACATTATACTTGCTAGTATTTATTTTATTAACTATGATTATTATTAAGTTGAAAAGATATAAATGTTTTGAATTGTTGATATTTATTTTAATGTAATTAATGATTCATAATTTTGAAATGTAACAAATTAAAATGTAATTAAATTGATTAGATTATAAACGAATTTTGCACGCCTAGTAAGGTTGAATATGGAGAGCCAAAATTTTCTTTATAACATATTTGCTCGTAAAGGGTCTCTTATTACGCCAATTTTAATATCGTATTGTATCTCATTACGAACTTGTGCGGTAATGTAAAGTAAAACGCACGGTTTATCAAGATGCTTCGTCTAAAACGAACGGTACTTTTTTAAATCTTAGCAAAGAGTTTTTATATCAGAAAAGAGGTCAACATTTTATGAATAAAATTTACTTTATATAATTTATGTTTTCAATAAAAAAACATTTTTTTTTTCGATATTTGAATATGGGTATCAAATGAAAGGCCTTGATGAGCACATTCCAAAATAATATAATTTGTCACTAAATTTAAGAAAAAAAAATTATTTTTTCAATTTTTGAACAAGGGTGTCAAATGAAAGGCCTTGATTAGCACATTCCAAAATAACATAATTTGTCACTATAGTTAAAGAAAAAAATTTTTTTTTTAATTTTTGAATATGGGTATCAAATGAAAGGCCTTGATGAGCACATTCAAAAATTACATAAATTGTCACTAAAATTTAAGAACAAAAATTTTTTATTCGATATTTGAATATGGGTATCAAATGAAAGGCCTTGATGAGCACATTCCAAAATAATATAATTTGTCACTAAATTTAAGAAAAAAAAAATTTTATTTTTTTTATTTTTGAATATGGGTGTCAAATGAAAGGCCTTGATTAGCACATTCCAAAATAACATAATTTGTCACTAAAGTTTAAGAAAAAAAATGTTTTTTTAAATTTTTGAATATGGGTATCAAATGAACGGCCTTGATGAGCACATTCCAAAATTACATTAATTGTCACTAAAATTTAAGAAAATAATTTTTTTTTTCAATTTTTGAATATGGGTATCAAATGAAAGGCCTTGATAAGCACATTCCAAAATGATATATAATTTGTCACTAAAATTTAAAAAAAAAAAAATTTCAATTTTTGTTTTTTTTCTTTATTGTTGTTTGATTTCCTCACAATCGAAGTGAAAGGCAGAAAAATCGACCGATAGATACTTACAAGTGTATCAAAATTTCATCATTATGGAAAACAAGCAAAAATGCAAAGTCCGAGTTTTTTATTTCCTCGCAAATATGTTATAAAACGTCGTATGACATACGTGCGCTTTGATAATTACAGCCTCTGCTTTCTTGTAGCCCTCGCCTACAGCTCGGGCTAGCAATATCGCCTCAGCTGTAATTTTCAACTTACCGCACTTATATCATAATGTACTATTACATCACATTTATTGTAATCCACCCATAATCATGCAAATAAATGATTTGATTTGATTTGATTTAGAATTCGGAGGGTTTGAATTGAATTTGTTCGACTATTCGTTTTAGTAGTCGTTTTTTAAATAAATTACCTAGTAAAATATATAGGTAGTCTTTTGAAGGTGACATGTGGTGAAAATCGAAATTGAAATAACTACTTATTAAATTGCTTCGAAGAAATCCGAATATTATTTTATAGCTTAGCTTTGTACTTATTCCGTCAAAAATGCTCATTTTATTGTAGAAAAAAGTAATACGGTCTATTTTATATTTGAATATAATACAGGAGTGAATTTTTTCCTGTTAAAAGAGTATCGTTAAGAGCCATAACTCACTGGGACGCCATGGCGTGGCGGCGTCGCTGGCGAGGTAGCCATGGCTACGTTTGGCTACCAAGCGTAGCCAAATGAAGTTGCCAAATAAGTACCTACTGGCTAAAATCCTGGTGTTCAAGTAAACAGATCAACGCTCAAAGGAAACCGAGGTTCCTAACACTTAAGGCTGGCCCCACACCTACCGGTTCCGTTTCTTTGCTTTGCTGTGCTACCTTGCTTGAAAGACCGCCGGCCAACCAGGGTAATTTTCAATCTATCGCATTTTGGGACTAGACCAAATTGGCAAGATAGCCATTAGCTTGGTTTTATCAAATATCATCGCCTGGATTGCGAAGTAGGAAGCTTTTAGGAGATATGCCACCTTGAACATGGACTCCGATCGTTAAAAATAACTCGATCGCTTATTTATACAAGATGTTTGGTAAAGCCTTATAAAACTGAATATGGTAGATAGGGACCATAATAAAACTGAACAACTTTTACTATGGGACCAAATCTGAAATCGCGAAAAAAAAATGAACTGTTTCATACATTTTGATAATTTCGTTATTAATTTTTGTATAAAACAGCAGTTTTTTTTTTTTAAAACGAAAACTAAAACTTCTCATCGCACCCCAGACGACGATATTTGATAACACCAAACTAATGGCTATCTTGCCAATGTGGTCACGTCAAAATATGCGATAGATTGAAAATGAGCCTCTTGGCCGGCGGTCCATGGTAGAACAGCAAAGCAAAGAAACGGAACCGGTAGGTGTGGGGCCAGCCTAAGTAGCCACGCACAATAGTAATTTTATTGTGGGTGCGGTCAATGCGGTTGTGAAATAGAGGTAAACCTAACATATTTTCTGAAAACAGTTCTGAGTTGATAAATATCAAACTCCGGTGTGTCCATCCAACTCATTTGGTTTGGTTTTGTTTTTTTCCGTCGTTTCGAGTTTACGAGCAGCTTCAGTTGCAGCTGCAAAGGTGCGGAAACGTCAGAAAAAACAAAAAACACACCAAATGACTGTGGACATACCGGAGTTTGATATTTATCAACTCATTATTAAATGTTACCAGAATTTTCCCTACCTACTTGAAATTGGAATAAATATAAAGGTACAGCTGCCGGCAGATAAATTGGCAAGAGAAAGTTGAGACAAAAGATGCGCAGTAGCTAAAAACACAGTGTTTGTAACTACTGCGCATCTTTTGTCTCAACTTTCTCTTGCCAATTTACATGCCGGCAGCTGTACAACACGCATTTTTTCCAAATATTTACTTAGATACCTATCGAAAACTTCGTCAAAATTTTTGTTTCTCAAGTGGGGCATTGTAAGTTTTCGTTCTGTCTTCAAAGTTCGGTAAGACAACTAAACATGCTAAACCCACTTAGCATATAAACACCCACCACATACCAACCCAAAAGAAAAGACTTTTTATGCTTACAAAAACCAGGAAGTATCTCGCTCTCGCTCATAGCTTGCGCGGACAATTTCCATTTAACGCTATTTATCAGCTAGTTTCCTTTGATACCAGGCCTTTTAAGTCCATTCGTTGAAATGATGGAAACCGTTCCACCAATTGAGGCGATGCGTATGCCTAATGAACGTCTATCGCATCGCATACAATCTTTATAGCCCTTTGTGCTCAAGACGGCGCAGTGTCACATTAACGGCATTGAGACACCTATTAAAGTTTTGTTTAGAGGCTGTAAACAGACCATTGTGGTAGAGTGGATATAAAAAATTTTTAGGCTTATCGTAAACTTGATGGACAGCTTTTATGTAACTCCCGAGGCAAGAATTCGTGTTCATAAAAAAATTGAGGAAGTGCCTTCTGTATCACTTTTCTTTATTGTACATCTTCATAGTTATTAAGCGTTTCAATCTTCTTGATTATGTAGATTGCTTCACATTTGCGTTTCACGACATATTTGTTAATTAATTTCTTCAAAAGTATCATAATCATAACGTGCTTAGAGTTGGTCCCGTTAAACCCTGTCTATCTTATTCAGAGATTTTTCACAAAACTGGGGTGCAAGACTGTTCTAACAAAACCTGGTTTAATGCTTGTAAACCAATCACAGTGCACCTTTTAATCCAAAAGCGTGCCCGCATACCACAGACTTTCTACCGGCCGATAGTTGGCCCGATAGATGGTTTTGTATGAAGAATCGGCCGATACCAAAGCGTTGTAGTGTGCGCACTTGCATACTTCTTCATACTGATTAAAGGCCCGACTACTAAACTATCGGCCGACAGTTTAGTCTGTACCTAGTCTGCGAGGACGCTAAACGGTGGGACTAAACGTTAAACTGTCACTTTGAATACGATTTGCGCTAAATAAAATGGCGTTAGTCCGCAGTCTAATGCCATGTTGACTTTGGCCCTAGTTTAACGAACGCACTCTGAATAAGACAGCTTAAGTTTTATGATTTTACCACCAAAGCAATAAGAGCAAAGCAATTATTCATGAATAAAGGATTAATAAACTTTAAGTACCTATTATCCAAAAAATGTAAAATACAAATAAAAATTTTCTCTGTCTTTGCATTTTTTTATAGTCGAGTGAAGATAGGAATATCGTGTTTTTAACCGTAAAATAATCAAGATCGTTTATGAAACTTCAACATTAGTACATTACATCCGAGAACGGGAAGCTAGCGATTGCATTGTCGAGGATGGTTTGAAGCCCGAGCCGCAGGCGAGGGCTTTAATCATTCGAGGCAATGCAAGTAGCTTCCAGTACAAGGTTTGTATAATACTTTACTCACGAAATGCGAGGAAATACAATTTTCTTTGTAAAAATGTGACATTTAAATTGGTTCGCGTGGCCATGTTTACTGACCGGTCATGCAACCATAAAGTTTCATAAAAAGAATGCTAGCTGATAAGTTCTACTGATTTGAATTTGGAACACTTACTTCCCGCATTCAGTGCGGGAAGTAAGTATTGAATTTCATTTCCGCACTAAATTTCAAATTTAGAATGTGATGAACCAGACCCCCACGGAAATGTTGAACGCCCCGCATTCATTTTTCAAATGGAATGATAACATTTCAGAGCATAAGTGAGTAAAATTATTTATCGTTGAATCAAAAATAGACCAATTTTGATAATTTCGAATATACTGGCCTTAACATTATTATAGTGCGTAAAGTGCGTTGCCCGAGTGCGCGTATCCTCAGAACACAGAAACAAAGTGATCTATGCGCGTATCTAAGTGTACTGTACTGTACCTCTATATTGTGGCGCGCTAGAGCAACGCACACACATAAATTATTTATTTTTCCCAGGTGCCACCCCTCCTCGGCGTATGGGGCCAACTAGGTCTGGATCCCAAGACCTTCAGCTGCACCATCCTCCCGAAGGACAGCAAGTCTCCAAAGAAGTATCTATTCGTGTTCGGGTTCGCCCTGCCGTGCGTCGTCATCATCGTCTCCTACTCATGCATCTACTGGCGCGTGAGGGAGAGCAAGAGGAAGCTGGAGGGAAGAAGGTGTGTATGTGGGTGAGGATCAGATCAGTTCCTACGGGCTGGTGGTGGAACTGCACTGTTCATTTTTCACTTTGGATAAGATTCTCTGTTCTCACAAGTCTAGATAATATCACAAATCTCAAAAGAGAGAGGACAGAAGGAAAACTTACGCGCGCTAGAGCAACGCACACACACATAGACAGGTCTGTGGTTTGAGATCCCGTTTATAATACACTTCACACACGATAACGCTTCATGAACTAAAACAGTAGGTACGCAAAACCAGAACGAAATGAGCCCCCAGTTTGTGTGGGACGCTATTTGAGGTGCCATTTTTGAGACTCTGATCGGACATCTAGGGTATTCTTGATCGAAGATAATAGTGTCGGTGAGATGAGAAGTGTCTTATGTGTGCGTTGCTCGAGCGCGCGTAGGTACTGTAGTAAGCTTAACTTCTGTCCTCTCTCTATTTTGTGATAATATTGTGTCTCAAGTTGTTATCGTGTTAAATATAATTCAACTGGTAACCTAAATTAATTATATATCATTCCTTTAGTTATAATAACGGATTGATAACAATAATAATGTAAGTAGGTAATTAGTCTTCCTTGAGTTTGCAAACTAATCACCTGTCACTTCGTGAGTTGACTGCACTGCTTTTTAATTTGTAAGGAAACTACCTAATTACACTATGACATTGCACTGCTAAGTAATTTTTAAAGGCATAAATTGACACAAAAGTTACTAATAATAACAGCTTTTAATACTGTTAAACCATTTTTTTGTGAGGGTAGGTACTTAGAATGCAGTACCTAATAGCCGGTCCACACGGCACCAACTTATGTTTGCGCAACGTGTTTGTGCAAACAAAGTTTGTGCAAAACTAACGCGTAGACGTCGAGTTTGCAGTTGGCACAAAAGTTTGTGCTGATTTGTATTTTGTATCAAAAAATCGGTGCAAACATATCTGTATGCGCAAACTATTGCATCGTGTGGACGCATGTTCAAACTTGTTTGAGTGTTTTTAAGGTAATTAAAATTGAAAAGAAATGACATGAGAAAATATTAGTTCGTTTTGTTTTATTTTTATTTTCATATCTGATATCAATAATAATAGCTCCTCTCCTGCTAACAATAATAAGCGTCTATATCTAATTTTTTCGCGATTTCAGAATTGGTCCCATAGTAAAAGTTTGATGGTCTCTACCTACCATATTCTGGTTTAGTCATTTTCTGTTACATGCTGTATGTTCCTATCCCCTAGCCCAGTGGATTCCTTCTACGAAATTCCCCCAATAAAAAAGCCTACGAAAGGGCCTTTCGGGACTCTGCCCCGCTTAGCCAAAATACGAGAACATACCCAATGATAATATCATTGCGTGTACAGTCGAGTCCATTAATATGTTGGCACGTTTGACAGGATATTAACTTTTATTACAAAGGCATAAAGGTTGACGAACTGTCAAAAGTGCCAGCATATTAATGGACTCGACCGTACCTAACATTTGCAAAGTGCACTAGATACCTATCGAAATATGTAAAGGATTGACTTGTTTTCGTTTTGGATATCGCATTGGAAAGCGAAGCAATAGGCAGCGATTATTTTTTTGTTAGGTAATTTATTATTTAAATATCCTGTTACAAAAGACAACATGGCATTATAATGAAACTGGTTTCTTAACAAGTATTACTAACAATTATTCGATCACGTTAGCACAATAACACTGTTTATCACAACAATATGCGTAACCTATGTGACAAATAGATTCATCAATCATAGATAGTTTATATTCATTTGATAAATACCGTCTACCGTACAATACTCGTTCTAAATATTTTAATGAAACTGCAGATCTTGAACATTTGATTAAAATTTAAAAAGCTAAGTTAATACACTTGCTTTATCATTCATTTTTTTTGTGGTACATGGTACGTGCGATACTCGCACAGTCTCCCCATATAAATAATGTCATAAAGTTAGCTGTTATTGATGATAGAAGCGTGGCCGGGCCAGGACCCATTATAGGTTGTAGGTTGTAGCTGGGCCACAAAAAATGTGCAATTACTCGTGAAATACATTAGTACTGGTTTTTTCTTTTTGGGTACCATAAAGTACGTACCCGTACAGTATACTGACAAAACCACAGCCTTTTTTGGTACCGTGGCCGGGCCACGACGTTAAAATCAAAAGTCTAACTTGTATCAGAGTCCTTTAAGTGTCGATCTTAGAAGAGATTTTGCTAATTTTGTTCATCAGAGTTCTAGCGTTAGTTTCAGGATCCTAACTAGAATTCCTAGAAGGCTTATTATCTGATCAAAACATTTCTGTCCCCAGCAAACTGAGCGGCCAGACAGCGAAAGAGAAGGAAGAGGACTCCCGTCTCACCACGCTCATGCTCACGATCTTCCTCTGTTTTCTGGCGTGCTTCCTCCCGCTGATGATAATGAACGTTGCCTACGACGGCATCACCTACCCCTGGCTCCACATCATAGCGTCCATTTTAGCTTGGGCGTCCAGTGTCATCAACCCTTTGATATACGCGGCGACGAATAGACAATACAGAGCTGCGTACGCTAACCTGCTGAAGTTCTGCAAAAACAACCCGGTGGCGAGGCGGACTACTTGGGGCAGTAGGACTGTGGGGCAGTCTTCTAACTCCCCGAATTACGTGGAGAAGAGGAATCCATTGAAAGATAACCCGACGAAGTTATGAGGGCGCGAATCTGAATTTGACAGAGAACCAAACACAGTCTGATCTTCTTTCGTTTTGTTAGCGTGTTTTTATGGGTTATGTATGATTAATTATGCTGTTGTGAGGAAAAGACAATCTTAAGGGATCATTCACACAGCTCGACTCAGTCACGTCAACGGTTTTTTTGACATGCTTGTTTGAATTTTTAGGATTAAGAGAATCGATTCTTTGATAGGGAAACCCTATTCGATATGTAAACATTATAATCATAGCATCGTGAGAATACAAGATATCGTAGATCAAAACCAAAAGGGTTCCGGTCCCTGCTTGCCGGTGACTGCCGCATCACGTGAGTGTCAAAACTTGTAGATTGAAAGACTGACCGTTGCTTGACGTGACTGAAGGTCCGAACAAATTATCGGACGCGGCTTACTGCCGCGGCTGATCTGAGGTGTGCAAACTATCGGATGTAGTAGGTCGCGGACGTAACCATAGACTAATATGACGTCATCGGACGTCCGATAGCTATCTGGCACGCAGGATACTATGAGAGTGTGCACACTTATCAGCCGCGGCAGTAAGCCGCGTCCATAAGCCGCGTCCGATAATTTGTTCGGACCTTACCAGACGTGACGTGACTGAGCTGTGTAAATGATCCATAAAAAAATAAAAAAGGATTTTCTATTTAAAACTACCCAAATCCAATGTGGATGACTATGATACTCAAAGCAAAATGTAAAGATTTTAATTTCACATACAACATACTATTACAAATATCTAACCTTCTGATTGTTACTTAGATAACTATTAGTATATTATGTGCTTAGATTATGGATTGAAAGAATAATTTAAAATAATATTCAAGCTGCTTATTACGCCAAATCAGATAAATATTACGAGAAATTCCGTCCCCTTTGTACACAACGTTGATAGTAATGTGTAATTAAATATCTTTACATATCATACTTTATAGTATGTCCAATGTAAATAAATGTTAAATAATGTATATAGAATAAACAACACTTACACACATACAGGGTTATTTGTAAAACACCAACAACCTCGCAGCAATGACTGAGTAGATTACTAACATCAAGTTTCATCAGTTTAAACACAAATTTAACTTTAGGCGATTAAGCGCCTGGCGATAATTTGAGAGCAATAACGTAACTTTACGTTTACGAGTTTATGTACAGGCGCTATAGTAAAGTCAACAGGAAATAGTTTTTGTTTAAACTGCATTTAACTTACTTTTTTAAAAGAAATAATACGTTTTTTTGTGGTACCTACCTACGTAAGTCGTACAGTAACCCCCCATATAAATAATGTCATAAAGTTTGCTATTATTGATGATGAAGCGTGGCCGGGCCAGGACCCATGGGTTGTAGCCGGGCAACAAAAAAATATGCTTTTACTCATGAAATACAGTGATACTGGTTGTTTCCTTTTGAGTACCATAAAGTACGTACCCGTACAGTATACTGACAAAACCATAGCCTTTTTTGGCACCGTGGCCGGACCACGACCTATAACACGATGTTAGTACCTATAGGCCGACCGGTTAAATGAGTCCTCGCCTGCGGGGCACAGAGGCGCGAGGGGAGGGGAGAACGGGGGTCGTGAGAGGTGCGGGCGGCAGGCGTGCGTCGCCCGTCGCGTCGCCCACATCGCCCCCGTTCGCGTCTCCCCTCGCGCCCATGTGCCCCGCAGGCGAGGACTTATTTAACCGGTCGGCCTATAATCTACTACTGCGAGGTTGTTGGTGTTTTGCAGATAAAATAACCATGTATAGTTTAAATTAGGTAAGCGATAACACTTAACCAAAGTCAATGTAATCAATAAGTAAATAATTTAGTTACTATAGAGGTACTTTATTTATGATAACCGAGAGTTTAGTTTAAGTTGTGTTTTTTTTATTGAAGTTTGATTTTAAAGATGAGAATGGTTTTAATTGACATACCTACGCTATTTTACTTATGTGGGTACGAGAAACGGTGTAATGTTATATAAATAATAACAGATAACCTTGCAGCTAACCAAAGAACTTTTTAGTCTTTGGTACTATCACAAAAAAAACATTTACCTTACCATGCCATTATGACACTAATGAACGCGTTTAAATATTAGGCAGTAAAATCCATTCGTTCACTAAATGAAAGAAATATAATAATATGCTAGTGCTGATTCAATTAAAATAACATAAAAAAACACATCATCGCAGCTAGGTACATAACATACCCATAAAATAATATTGTGGGTCAGTCGTCGAGCTTTTATTACCGACGATTTACTTTACTTTGAACTGTTATGTACCTACATATGTATGCCGAAGCACGGAGGAACTCGAGATAATATTTTTTTTTGTCACCCATCCCATGACTGACCCTTGCGAAAGTGGCAGGGCCAGGCACTAAACCACTGCGCCACCGAGCTCCTCGCTTATACAAGGTGTTTGGTAAAAAGCCTTATTAAGCCGAATATGGTAGATAGGGACCATCTAACTGAACAACTTTTACTATGGAAAAAAATCGGCTGTTTCATACATTTTGATATAGGTAGGTATTTGTTATCAATTTTATGAAACAGCAGATTTTTTTTTCGCTATTTAAGAGTTGGTCTTGGTCCTATAGTAAAAGTTGTCCAGTTTGATGGTCCCTATCTGCCATATTCAGCAGAAGGCTTTTACCAAACGCCCTGTATATTCCTTTAGTAATGCGCGTTGTTTATTTTGTAAGTACTGGAGTAAGAAAAGAAAATCTCATTCCATATTTAGTTTGTATGTTTGTGTAGTCTACTGATTGATATGTACTTTTATTTTGGAAATTTGGTAGGTAGCTATTAAAATTATTCAAATATTGAGAAGGAAAATTTTGCTCCTGTTTCAAATTTCAGTTTATTAAACAGTCAAGGACTGATTTGGAAGAAACTTGTGTGAAAAATTTCCTATAACAACCTAAATAAGACCTTTCTAGGTCTTAGATATACAATACAAAATATAGGTACCTACTAGAAAAAATACGACTCGCACCTATTGAAAAATCCTGAGATTTGTAGCAGTTTGAGAATAAGGTACGACCGGGGGGGGGAGGCTGCCGCCTTCTCCAAAATGGCTTCAAGTAGCAAGCGGCCACGGTACAACTAGATTCACACGTTTTTTACCTACTGTATTTTATTGAAAATTCTAAAAATCCTGAGATTTCCTGAGATTTTCAAAATCCGGCCGCAGTCCTGAGAAAAGTCCAAAAATCCTGAGATCTCAGGACAAATCCTGAGATATCTGAGATATGGTAACCCTACTCGCACCAGTATATTATTAATTAATTTGAGATTATTGCATTAATCTCAAAAACTTAGAATAGGTAACTACCTACACACTTTCTTATTGTTTGTTTTCTCTCAGTAATATTGGTACGAATTATCTTTTCTTTTGTCCAATTTAGTAAGCAAATCCTGCTAAGTAGGTATCTATTATACCTACTTATTTATAAATATTATTTATATACAGAAAGTAAAATTATTTAATTTAAATTATTTCTATCTAGATCTATTTATGTTTAAAATAAGAAACCAAAGTTTAAATAAACATATTTATAAAACAAAAGCAACATATTTTATTATTAATCTCTTACCACACCCGACTACAGAAATACAAGCTAAGAACTTTATTTCATTTTGCAAAAGTCTTTTTGCTTTTTTTTGCGCATTATTTTGTTTAGTATTACAATTTTACGAATAAGTTGCAATCAACTCTGACAGAAATCGTAGTTACATTGCTGCTTTAGTGAGAACCAATGTGAGAACTATCTTACTTAAAACAGCAATGCAACTGCACTTTCAATCGATTTCAATCGAGAATTGTTAGCAACAGCTTTACATAATCAAGGGGCAGGGGGGTAATTACGTAACTTTGTTGCAATCAACTTTGACAAAAATCGCAGTTACATCGCTGCTTAAAGGCTCAATTACACTATACAATTTTAAGCAAACGATTTTAAGACTGTCTTGAAAACGAGTAAGAATGCGCTCATTTACACCACACAATTTCTAGCACGCTCGGCCGTGCTTACTGTCATAGTAAAAAAAAGGCAGTAAGTCTCTGTCTTTTTCGATCAACGTAGTTAGTATTGGAGTTATTTACATTGTAGTTTTTGTATTTGTTTTATTTTCTGTTTTAGTTCTTTAAGGAGCTACCTAATACCTAATTCCTTTTCTTTAATCATTGTGTGTCAAATAAAATTTTAGGTACCTAGATAGGTTGATTAATATGCAAGTAAGGAGATCCTTACTTGCATATTAATCAATCACTTTTTTTAACTTTTATCTACCTATTGGGTACAGCTTGACCATAAAGAGTTGACAAAAATTGAGGGCCCCACTTTGTATGTAAACACGTCAAACACACGAATAATTTGGCAACACTGACTGTATTTTGTACTGAAAAATTTTAGTTCCATTTTATTTAATTTCAACTCTTTATGGTCAAGCTGTACCTACATAACATTAATATCTGACTAGGTTGAAAATTTGAAAGGCTCACGAGTAGAAATACTTTACCTAGTACAGGTGTGCCCATACTTTTTCATAAGGAGATCGACTTAGCAAAAATGTATGACTAAGACATTGACATTTTGACGGTTTAAACCTACCAAATATAACGTGTTAAGGTGGTTCGTCAAGCTCAGTAGCACCACCAATGGAAATAAATCATTTACGTTTTATCAAGGGCTTAGAATAAAAGTATATTTTACCTAGTATCATTTTATTTAAGTAGGTAAAAACCTCTAATGTGTAGGTACTTACTTAATGCAAATTGCAAGAATCGTATCAAACAAAACAAGACTGTCGCTCTTGTGAATAACTCGACGGACGCACACACCGCACCGCACACCAACGCGAACGCGACGGCTCGCGCTCGGGCCGCATATTCGTAAATACCCGACGCGTTATCCACTCGGGAAGAAGCACCCGCCCGCCCCTCGGCGCGACCCGCCCCGCGGCCGCGCCACGCCTGCCCATGGCGTCCGGCTCAGAAGGTGCACATCGTCGTTGTTGTCGGTCGTGCACGTATCGACCTACCTAGAAATCGCGTTATTATACGTTACACTATTTCCGAACAAGTTACTCGTCAAGACGATTCAAACGAGCCCAAACTCGATGGGGTTGCATTTGCATGGTTTTATTATAGAGTTCATATGGCCTTCTTTCGGCTCCATCATCAGATCCTTGGACACTATTTCCCATTAGAGTACTCGCCAAGACGATTCAAACGAGCCCAAACACAATGCGGTAGCGTGGTTTTAATAAAGAGTTCCAGTGTATTTCTTACGGCTCCATCATCAGACCCTGGGCACTATTTCCCAACAAAGCACTCGTCAAGACGATTCAAAGGAGCCCAAATTCAATGGGGTTGCACGGTTTCAATATTAAGCCCAATGATGCCATAATATTGCATTGCCTTCCATTTCTGACCTATGTTCAAAGTTTCAAGTCTCTAGCTCATCCGAAAGCAAGTTTAAATTGTTCGCAAACTTTGTGGAGAAACAAACAAACAAACACACAAGCAAACGAGAAAGCAACCTAATAAAAGCGTATTAAAAACAACCTACCTACCTATAAGTTTCAAGTCTCTAGCTCATCGGGAAGCTAGGTAGGTAGGTACTTACCTAGTATAAAATACTCTTTTCTAAAATTACGGACAAACAAATAAACGAACCTAATTATAAATATTAATAGTATAAATAAATAAATAAACAAGAAAACGTCCATATGAAAACGTGTTAAAAAACCAACATTCCTTTTTGAACTTATCTTGTACTGTGGCAGTATCGTCTATCTGTCGCGAGTCAGACAGAGTCTGTCTCTGTCTGTCACACGACCTCTACACGTTGACCTTGAGGACGCCTTTATGCCTTAGGTATAAAGTTGGTTTTTGTAGTACAACTGTTACGTCTGACGTGCCGTCGTAAGTACAGTTAGACTGTCTTGAAATCGTGCGTGCATTTAGACGACACAATTTTAAGAATCTTATTACCGAGCGGGCTAGGCCGCACGATTTTAAGATTCTTACTGTCTTAGTCCGTTTACACCATGCTTAGTCTTGAAATCGCGTGCTTAAAATTGTGTAATGTAATTGAGCCTTAAGTAAGCCTGCCTAGCATGACCGATTTATATCGCGTGATATAGCGTTTTATCACGTTTAACTGTCAAAAAGACAAAGAAGTTTGACAGTTGAGTGTCGATAAAATGCTATATCACGCGATATAAATCGGTCATGCTAGGCAGGCTGAACCAATGTGACAACTATCTTAACTAAAGCAGCAATGCAACCGCGCTCTCAATCGATTTCAATCGAGAATTGTTAGCAACAGCTTTACGTAATCAAAGTACAGCTATCTTAACTAAAGCAGCAATGCAACTGCGCTTTCAATCGAGAATTGTTAGCAACAGACTTACGTGATCAAGGGTCAGATGACAAGTCAACTTTTCCCGCCCAAGACCACAGAACAACGTGCCGGACTAGAGCTGGGCCACAAAAAAAAAGTTGGAAATCTGACTTTTTGACTATGCCATGATGAAGACGATAGTTTGTCGGAATTTGTCGCCAAAAACCAGAATTTGTCGGGCTTGCGTTTAGGAGATACGTGTGGCACAGCTAAAGACGTCTCTACAGCTGAGCCACGCAGATCTCGAAAACGGAAGGTCGTAGCGAAAATCTGATTACTTGTATGTGTAGCCGGTAGTTTGTCGGATTTTGTCACCAAGAACCAGATTTTGTCGGTCTTGCGTTTAGGAGATATGTGAGGATACGCTGTGGAGACTTTTCTACCTGGATCTTGAGAAAGGAAGGTCGGAGCGAAAATCTGATAACTCGAGTGTGTAGCCGTTAGTTTGTCGGAATTTGTCACCACAAGAATCAAGGTCCGAACAAATTATCGGACGCGGCTTACTGCCGCGGCTGATCTGAGGTGTGCAAACTATCGGATGTAGTAGGTCGCGGACCATAGACTAATATGACGTCATCGGACGTCCGATAGCTATCTGGCACGCAGGATGTTATGAGAGTGTGCACACTTATCAGCCGCGGCAGTAAGCCGCGTCCATTAGCCGCGTCCGATAATTTGTTTGGACCTTCAGAGTTTGTCGATCTTGCGTTTAGGAGATATGTGAGGATGCGCTGTGGAGACCTTTTTACCTGGATCTCGAGAACGAAAGGTCGTAAGCGTATCCTCACATATCTCCTAAACGCAAGATTTTTTTAAACTTTAGAATATGAGCCATGGAATTTGGGGTTGTTGTTTGGGGGGGAGGAAGGAGGGATGAAAGAGACCTCCCCTGTCAAACTCCTCCCCAGCGGAAGTTCATAGTTTCCGAGATATTCACGATTGAATTTGTTAGTTGATATCTCAAATGCATATACATATCTCTACAACTATGTACTTCCGTGGAATGGGAGCGCCACTGGAGGGTATTTTCTCCCCCCCACTTTACTCTCCTACCCCCATTATCATTAATTCGTGCAAAACGATAATATTTTTTTATTGATTAAAATAAGACAGGATATACTTTAGAATATGAGCCATGGAATTTGGGGTTGTGGTTTGGGGGGAGAGGAAGGGGGATAAAAGAGATCTCCTCCCCAGCGGAATTTCATAGTTTCCGAGAAAATCACGATTGAAGTTGTTAGTTAAAATTTCAAATGCATACATCTCTATAACTATCTATGTACTTCCACGGAGTGAAAGCGCTACTGGAGTGTAATTCCCCCCCAATTTACCTCTCTAAATCTGAAACAAAAAGTTGGCCGCCATCTTAGATTTTTTAATATTTTCAACATAGCATTGTTATTTTCGTAGTACCCAAAAACCGAGTTTCATTGAAATCGGCCCCCAAACAAAAAAGTTGGCCGCCATCTTGGATTTTTTATGTTTTCAACATAGTTTTACTGCTTTTTGGCAAAAATGTACTAAAAACCGAGTTTCATCGAAATCGGACCCCAAACCGAAAAGCTGGCCGCCATATAGCTTTTGTTATAAAATACTTTCATTCTATAGCGGCCTTACCAAAATTTTCCTGTTTTCATTGATTTTTAGGGGTAAAATTTCACATGGTAGGCAACACAAATTTTCAAAAAAAAAAATTGCATGTTGAATGTTGATAGCACGGTCTCTGTCTAATTTTGTTGTGGTCTTTGTCTAATCTTGGCAACGGTATTGTTTTTGGGACGTGTGTGAGTGAGTCAGATCACAGATAATATAATACTGATATACTTAATGTTTACTCAAAAATGTTTAGTGGTTTCAGAGCTTCGTCCTACACGGTTAAAAAGTTACACGCTTTTTGTGGCGCGTGATAGTGAGGTTTGCTTCTCTTGTATATTTATCTCGATGATAATAATATTCTTAGCCTCGATTACATACGCCGATTTAGCGTCCTTACTGGGGACCCAATTTCAGATTGGAAACGAAGCCCCGAATTGGATCCTAGTTGGGGAATTTAAGGGTTGCCTCCCTAGCCAAGGCTATATAGGTAAGGCAAATGAAACTTTGATCATGCAGCCAAGTCTTCAGACATATTTTTTTCTTTAGTTTGCATTTATGCGGGTGTATTACTTACTACCGGCACGTAATTTGGCAAGACAAAGATGAGACAAAAGATGCGCAGCAGCTACAAACACTAACCACTCGATTGCTTCGCGGTACTGTAGTACCGCAAGCAAAAGACGGTCCTTTGTCGCGCGGTGCTGTAGGACCGGGTCGATCGCTGTTCGATTTCTACCAATTTGGTAGGTTTTTTTTAGGCGGCCACACCAAAACCTCTTGGGCTGATTTAGATTATGATTTTGGCAACACTAATATCGCAAAAAAAAGTAGAAAAGGCCTGTGATTGGTTGAAAAAAATAATTTTGAAGAGTTTCACGTCAGTTGACGCCATACTTGTTTTTTCTGTGTGAAGTGCTCTAATTTGATATGCCGTAAGTATTTTGTTAATTTATATTTCTGTTTAATGTCATATATTAAAAGAATCGTCATATCGTGATTTATTCGATCATATAAATATCTCGTCACAAATTTAATGTCTAGTGTTAAAAATCATAACAAAACCGTAGCCCGGTAAATTTCTTGATGTATTGTTTCTGTTTACAACAACATTATGTTATAATTTAGATTGGTTAATCAAAGAATTATCCGAAATAAGATAATAATACTATTAGTGAACAGTTTTAAAGTGGTTTCAAAATATAACATTCATCTGTTTACACAGGATGATTGATGCAACGCAAAATAGTGAGTTTTTATTACGCCATTATCCACGGTCAAGGTAACAAGGTCCTGTGGGACCTTGAAACAAACTAGCATTTTGGCAGGGCTGCCTCACACGCTTATTATTTTCATATTAGGTTGTGTTTATGTTGTTTTTATACATTACCTAGTGAATGTTTTTTTGGTTTTGGTGTTGGTTATTGTGATTGGTGTTGGGTGTCTAGTTATAATTTTTTAGTCCACATCCATTTTATATTTTATGCTGTGTACAGTGAAAATCGAGGAGAGTGAGGCAGGGGACGAGGAAGAGGAGAACTATTAAAAAAAATGTGACTATAAAATTAAAAATATAATAAAAAAAAATTAAGTACCTACCTAGTTTTATTTAATGTGTGCGACAACCCTGAACTAAACTCGGCTACGCGCGGCCATCTTGGCAGCGAACGGCCCGTACGCCAGCGCCCGGCAGCGCGGAATTGGATTATTTAGATCGAAATTTTACATACATTTTGGAAGAATCTTTCCTATGTATTGCATACTGTTAGAAACTGCAGGTTTTGCTCTTTCTGTACATATAATTAGTACAAGGTAATCTTGATCCAAGTTTAACCAATAAACGCTTGTTACAAAAACACAATTTTATCATTTATAGTGGGCCGCTTTAAGGTTATAATTTTTTACAAAGATACTTTTCTTCAAGAGTCTCATCTTTTTTTACAAAATATGAAAGTTGAAATCTGTATCTTTCTAAAGTATATTTTATTTTTGTCACAAGCCTTCCACAATTGGAATAAAATACTACGAAACAGCGCTTAGACTCAGCAGCGAATTAAGACGCGCAGTAAAAATTTGTGCGATATACAAACATTATTAAGACCGTTGAATTGCTTCCAATTCATAAAAAAAATGGCATGTACGGAAAGGGGTATTATTCTAGTTTTTAATTATATAAAAAAAAACACTAGTTATCGATTTAGATTTAATATTAAAAATCAATTCCCATTACAAGTCGTGAATTTTCTCTTTAGCTAAATTCACGAATTTTTTAGAAATTATTTTACCATTACAGGTACTCGTTTTTTTTTCAATACTTATAGCTTCATCCATTACCTATACGAAATAGAACATTATTTGTTCGTATACAAACAGGAACGGGTCATAAAAACGGTTTTAACGCAGCTGTGCAAGTGCACTGCTGTAACGCAAAACTGCGTGACAAACAAGGAAATTGCGCGCCGGCCGCGCGACAAACGAGTGGCTAAACTCGGTGCATCTTTTGTCTCATCTTTGTTTTGTCAAGTTATATGACCGATTTCGATAAAACTCTGTTTTTGGTACTATTTTTACAAGAAACTAACAACTCAATTTTCCAAATACTAAAAATCCAAGATGGCGGTCATCTTTTTTGTTTGTGGGCCGATTTCGATGAAACTCAGTTTTTGGTACTATTTTAGCAAGAAAATAACAACACAAATTTTCAAATACTAAAAATCCAAGATGGCGGCCAACTTTTTGTTTATGGGCCGATTTCAAAGAAACTCGGTTTTGTTTCTACTTTGACATAAAAATAACAACGAAATGTTAAAAATAATAATAAAATATCCAAGATGGCAGCCAACATTTTTGTTTGTAAGCCGATTTCAATGTAACTCTGTTTTTGGTACTATTTTGACAAGAAAATAACAACTCAATTTTTTAAATACTTAAAATCCAAGATTGCGGCCATCTTTTTTGTTTGTGGGCCGATTTCGATGAAACTCAGTTTTTGCTACTATTTTGACAAGAAAATAACAACTCAATTTTTCAAATACTAAAAATCCAAGATGGCGGCTAACTTTTTTGTTTATGGGCCGATTTCAAAGAAACTCGGTTTTGTTACTACTTTGACAAAAAATAACAAGGAAATGTTAAAAATATTAAAAAATCCAAGATAGTGGCGTAGTTTTTTGTTCGTAGTCCGATTTCGATAAAACTCGGGTTTTGGTACTAACTACTACTATTTTTAGTATTTAAAAAAATGTGCTGTTATTTTCATGTTAAAATAGTACCAAAAACCGAGATTCATCAAATTCAGCCCACAGAAAAAATGTTGGCCACCATCTTGGATTTCTTAATATTTTCAATATTGCGTTTTTATTTTCTTGTCAAAATAGGACCAAAAACCGAGTTTTATCGAAATCGGCCCAAAAACAAATGTTGACCGCCATCTTGGATTTTTAGTATTTGAAAAATTGTGTTGTTATTTTCTTGTTAAAATAGGACCAAAAACCGAGTTTTATCGAAATCAGCCCAAAAACAAAAAAGTTGACCGCCATCTTGGATTTTTAGTCTTTGAAAATTTGTGTTGTTATTTTCTTGTTAAAATAGGACCAAAAACCATCTTTTTTATTACATAGTTCTAGTGGCCTTTTTCCGTCCGGCTTCATCATCAAACCATTTCCTATCAGAGTACTCATCAAAACCTATTTTACGTTTCCGTTAATAGTGAAAACTCATTGCTTAATCTATGTAGAATAATGTTATTGTCAAGTACTGGTGACAACCCTAATCAGTGAAATCATGTCCTAATTGGGGCATAGTGTGATCGCTACATCCAATTTGGGTTCCTAGATTGGATCCCCAGTAAGGAAGCTAAATCGGCGTAATGACACTGACATCCAAGTATACTCTAGGCGCCGCCGGCTGCACGCATGGTAAATACCGTTATTTATCGCCATAGAGTAAACTTTAACCATGGAAAGTATTTTTTACGGAATTTTCAATATTTTATTTTCCATGGTTAAAATTTACTCTATGGTGATCGATGACTCAAAAATTTGTCTGGCAGAATGCACCCAGTCTAGGATTATATTTTGTTCTGTGGTGTTGACATTGACAGTTCGTGTTCGTTTTGCAGTGTTCCCAAACCTACCGATTTTTCGGTAGATCTACCGATTTTTAACTTCATCTACCGATCAGCACTCATTTTCTACCGAAATTTCATATAAATGGTAAAACAAACGAAATTTTTAACCCGATCCACTCATTTCTACCGCAATTTCTTAATTAATGGTAAAAAAAAACAAATGTATCCTTATTTTTAATTTGTAAAAACTGGAACGCACGCTCATTCCTACACAGCGTTCGGTTAAAACACAAACGTAAGCGAAAATCAGCTAAATAAATTCACCCCATTTTGACGAAAAATTTTGTGTACGAATCAGAAAGTGTTGGGATGCACATGCTTCTGGCTTTGATTCCAAATTACGCTTAAACGCGTTCCGAATCGGTGATTTTGTATGTTTTTGACGGAGAATTTGAGCGCTAACATTATTAAACCATATTACATTCAATAATGTAACGTTTTGAGAGGTATTTTCTTTTGAAAAATATCTACCGAATTCTACCGATTTTTTGACTCTGATTCTACCGATTTTCTATTTTTTGGTTTGGTAACACTGTCGTTTTGTGACGGACGGAAGGTAAGAAGGGTCAGGAAAGTGTCAATTTTCTGTAATAAAATCGCCGAAATATGGCGAAAAGGATTTCACAGAGCTCCATAAACTGGGCTGCGTTGGCTGAAAGAGTGCCCGCGGAACAGAAGGGTCACCTAGCCATCTTCAAGGTCCGTTCAGATGGATATCTTCGGAGGTAAGTTTCAGGTTATCCACACGATTACATAATTCTTGTTCGATATCAACTCAATATCTGTGTATTTCAGAGTGTTGGCGAACCCTCCGGAGCCACCCAAGATCAACTGGGCCGTGTACAAGAACACAGTCCCCATCCCTGGCATGGTTGACAACTTCCAGAAACAATATGAAACCCTGAAGATCCCTTACCCTGCGGACACACAGACCTCTCTGGTGGAAGCACAATGGAATGAAGTTAAGAAAGCCATTGAGACTTTCGTGGCCGAATCCAATGCAAACATTGTCAAGTATGTTTTCTTATACTTCAAATATATTTTTTCGGGAGTTTTAATACCTGTAATACTTTGGCTATTTGTAGCTAGATATTACTTTATCCTATTATAGTGGGTAGTCTCTTATTCCTAAACAGGTTCCATCAATGAACATTCACTAGAAAATCAAATTTATTTTAAAAATATACTTTACACTACTGCCCACAAAAACTTAATGTGTTCAGGATTCATGTATGAATGTGAGTTTCTTTATTCCACAATAACATCTAAATGCTTTAATGGATTTGGATATAATGGGGTATTGTTAAAATCCTCACATCATCCCGAGTGACACTGGCTATATATTTTTTGAAAAATAATACAATATGGCTACTGTACGACATCACTTTAAAATGTGAATAAAACATTTTTTTTTTCTTCAAATCTTACAATATTGGTATATCAAATGGAAGGCCTTGAAGAGCAACATTCCAAAATTATATAATTCGTCACTAAAATTTATGAAATAAAAATAAATAATTTTATAAAAATATTGAAAACAACTGCCTTGTCAAAATCAAACTTAAAAGGTTAATAACAATTAGTACAGCTCCCGGCATATAAATTGGCAAAAGAAAGTTTTGTCTCAACTTTCTCTTGCCAATTTATATGCCGGCAGCTGTATCATTGCAGTCGAGGAACGTCTTTGATAAATAATTGTTACACAGTACAGTCCCGTGACTGCAATGACACTTATTATTTAACATTTTAGTTAATTTTTGGCAGGGCAGTCACGTTTTTAGTATGTTTTAGAATTCTTTCTTTTCTTTACATTTTCTTTTCAACTTCTACCAGGCACGAGAAAGAAATCAGTGTTACAAAGGCTCTGCTGCCTTACGACCAGATGACCATGGAGGACTACCGTGATGCTTATCCTCAGGACGCCCTGGACCCCATCAACCGGCCCACGTACTGGCCCCACGACCCAGAGGAGCAGATAGACTATGTCAACCCGGAACAGCCAACAACCTCCTCTCACTAAACCACCTCCAATGCTTGGCATTATGAGAATAATACACAAGTCATATTGTGTTACAGTGGTGAATCACATCATGAAATAAGAACCGTAAATTAAATAAATTGTTATAATAATGTAGGAGTAAAGTGTAATGATCAAATATGTTTTTCAATAATTCTTCTTGACAATCCCTTAATAATCGAAGCAGGGAATGATAACATTAGTTTTAAATGTAATGTTATTTCTTACTTTTTTTACTGTTAATTTTAACATTAACGTTATGTCAATAAATAACGTTACTTTAGATAATGTTACATTAAAAATTAACGTTATTTCTTAGTGTTACCGTTACTTTCAAATTAACGTTATTCCAATTAATAACATTACTCTTTTAACGATAATTTTAATTTTTCAATCCCTGAATCAAAGTTTCAAAACCAGTAATGGATATGTAAAATAAAGATTGACAAGAATAAAAGTCAGTTTGCCGATTTTATGAAAATCTTGGTAAAATTCACTGTAATTAGGTAATTACTCAAAAAAAAAAAATATACTTCTGAAAATAAATAGTAGAAGACTGTATCCTTTCTTCACGTGCCGGACTACAGCTGGGCCACAAAAAAAAAAGTTGGAAATCTGACTTTTTGACTATGCCATGATGAAGTCGATAATTTGTCGGAATTTGTCGCCAAAAACCAGAATTTGTCGGGCTTGCGTTTAGGAGATACGTGTGGCTCAGCTGTAGAGACGTCTCTACAGCTAGGCCACACAGATCTCGAAAACGGAAGGTCGTAGCGAAAATCTGATTACTCGTATGTGTAGCCGGTAGTTTGTCTGATTTTGTCACCAAGAACCAGATTTTGTCGATCTTGCGTTTAGGAGATATGTGAGGATACGCTGTGGAGACTTTTCTACCTGGATCTTGAGAAAGGAAGGTCATAGCGAAAATCTGATAACTCGAGTGTGTAGCCGTTAGTTTGTCGTAATTTGTCACCAAGAATCAGACTTTGTCGATCTTGCGTTTAGGAGATATGTGAGGATGCGCTGTGGAGACTTTTTACCTGGATCTCGAGAACGAAAGGTCGTAAGCGTATCCTCACATATCTTCTAAACGCAAGATCGACAAAGTCTGATTCTTGGTGACAAATTCCGACAAACTAACGGCTACACACTCGAGTTATCAGATTTTCGCTATGACCTTCCTTTCTCAAGATCCAGGTAGAAAAGTCTCCACAGCGTATCCTCACATATCTCCTAAACGCAAGATCGACAAAATCTGGGGGCTAATTGTCTAACTTCAAAATCTATCGCAATCGCTTTCATTTGACAGATGGATGTGACACATTGCTGCATTTCTTTGGTAAGTTTTTATTTGTGCCAAAAAGAAGCATCAATGTCTTACATCCTGAAAGCGATTGCGATAGATTTTGAAATTAGACAATAGAAAGGCGGGTTCTTGGTGACAAAATCCGACAAACTACCGGCTACACATACGAGTAATCAGATTTTCGCTACGACCTTCCGTTTTCGAGATCTGTGTGGCCCAGCTGTAGAGACGTCTCTACAGCTGAGCCACACGTATCTCCTAAACGCAAGACCGACCAACTCTGGTTTTTGGCGACAAAATCCGACAAATTACCGGCTACACATACGAGTAATCAGATTTTCGCTACGACCTTCCGTTTTCGAGATCTGTGTGGCCCAGCTGTAGAGACGTCTCTACAGCTGAGCCACACGTATCTCCTAAACGCAAGCCCGACAAATTCTGGTTTTTGGCGACAAATTATCGACTTCATCATGGCATAGTCAAAAAGTCAGATTTCCAACTTTTTTTTTGTGGCCCAGCTGTAGTCCGGCACGTCCTTTCTTCCTCATGGTCAAACCTAATAGTCAAACTGATTTGCCCATGACACCCATGAGGAATTTCAATATTCTTTGTGGATAAACTGTAGTAATTAGTTCTCAAATGTAGATAACTTCAAATTGCTCTCAAATGCAGAACGCGGACATTGTGATTCATGTTATGGGATCCTAATAAAAATGAATAATTAAAAAACTGTTAATCTGTTATACTTTTTATTACACTAATTGCACATCATTACAGTATACGTTCTTGTTACAATGTATGTACTACAGGAATGTTGTAACTTTATTGGGAAAGAGAAAAAGACAAAAACGAATTTGCTTAAAATCACACTTGCAGAAGTAGTTCCCTAGTTACATTACTTTATCTTCAAATTAGTAAATTAATTACCTATTGCATAGAAAATACCAGTATTGTGCCATAATTAAAAATAAAAGTTAATAATTCATTCTCTCTAATGTATTTTGCTACACAAATTATTCTTTTAAATCTTCTTGATTTCTTAAACACAAAACGCAGATAAATTTTTAATCAATACAAATCTGATACATTTGTCAAACTAAATAGGCCTAATTCAAATGGTTATGTTCATTTTCAAAATCGTCATCGCGAAAATTTGGTCACTTTCGCAGAATGACATTTTCGCAAATGGTCACTTTCGCAAAATGTCACTTTTGAAGAATGTCATTAACATTTTTTTCTTAAAATCGTGAGTTTGGGTAAAAATTGTGAATGACATTCTGCGAAAGTGACCAGTTGAGAAAATGCCATTCTGCGAAAGTGACATTTTGCGAAAGTGACCAAATTTTTCGCGATGACCATTTGCGAAAATGACGATCAGCATCTAAACCATTCAAATTCTCTGAGCATCGAGTTTTAAATTGAAATGTGTATTCCAGGGTGAATTTGACGAGTAAAAAATGAGCTCATGAGACCAAGAGCGGATATGTTATACATTAATCTATATTTATTTAGCGGCAAACTTGGTGGCGGGAGGGGGAGGCGGCTGCGAGTACATGTTGTAGTAGCTGGCGGGCGGCGGCGGCACGCTGAAGCCCTGCGCGGGCGGCTGGTAGGCGTCCTGGGACCTGGTGCCGTGGAAGTTCTGGTAGCCTTGGGAGGAACATACCTTGTTTTACTGATATTGACCATAAATACTATACTATACAGGGTGCATTTCCAAAAATGTCAAGCATTTCCAAATGTCAAGTTCCCAAAACGTCAGATTCCCAAAATATAAAGTTCCCGAAATGTCAAGTTCCCTGTTAAAATCATCCAAACAATAGCCACATTACAGTAATCGAAATATTCGAATCAAATCAAATACACACAAAACAATTGAATAAAAATATTTATTTTGATCGGTAAACATTCTCCCAGCCCTAGGGATCAAGCTAATTTTGACGAACTATAATGTGGGTACTTTTGAAACATTATTTTACAAATGACCTATATCTTTGTACGTAGAAATTGTTCTTTACAGTAATAGTTGCAGTCACAAGATAAATATTCGTTTTTCCTCAAGTCTTGTTTGTGTTTCTCATATTTAATTAAGTTTCTTGTAAATATACAATAAGTGAAGATTTTGAATTCTTGTGTAACCAGAAGGGAAAGCTCACATTGATACGTGATGAGTTTCAATTTTACAAAAATATAACTAATAAATACTTATGTTTGAAAATAAATACTTGTGTTGCTAATATTTCAGTAAACATTTAAAGTCAATAAAAAAAATCAGTCAAATACCCTATTCATCATCATTTGCTCCTCTATTATAACAGGGAACTTGACATTTCGGGAACTTGACATTTTGGGAATCTGACATTTTGGGAACTTGACATTTTGAAACCATTTGACATTGTGGACTGAAAGGCAGCACAGCAGCGGAGTGGCGCGGCGCGACAAAATATTCTTTCGCACCCAAGTTTGCAGCGCCGCGCCGGTACGCGCCACGCTTCTCCGCTGTAGTGCGGTTTGACCTTTAGTATATAACAGGCCCTGTGCAAGTGGTTGAGTGTGTGATACCTTGGCTGCCCTGGTAGGCCTGGGCGGGCGGCTGGCCGTAGGCGGCGCCGCCCTGCGCGTACGAGCCGCGCCCGCGAGTGCCGCCGCGCCCGCCACCGCCGCGCCCGCGGAAACCGTTGTCTTGCCGCGACGAATCACTGTTATAAAATTAATTAATATCATAATTTCAAAAGGAAAACTGACTTTATGGTGCTAAGATTAGAATAATAACACCTAGAAACCGTGTCCTCGTCTGCAAAGTGAGGCAACTAATACTAAGCCAAAAAATCCGTTCCTCGTCATTACACCCTCAATCTCAATATTAGAATAAGTTTAAATTGGGACAAAAATTACAGAAACAACAAAACATGCATATAATAACAGGTTCTGGATAACTTTTGAGTTTAATAACTAACCTGACCGATACTTTTTTTAAATTCCATTTTTATAAATTAACCAGAAGATGGTGCTATCCGAGACCTTTCAAACAGGCTCTACCTTATAGGTATATTATTTATTAGGATAAAGAAAAGCTTCTAATCAAATTTTCAAAGTGCCAGGCTCACATAGAAGCAAAGAGATTCCATTAAAAATTTCTTTGTCAAGTATAACTCTTTGCTGGACAAAAATTATCCGAAAACCGTGGCACCATTCATGCCAATTATTGATGACTATCATAACAACACTTTATTTTAATGGAAGATTCAGAGAAATGTTTTTTTTTAGTTTATCTTTTGTCTTTTAATTGATATCGTAGGTCAACCTTTACGTAATACGTATATGGTGGTGTAACAACTAGGAACAGGGTCTTCCTCGTAGTTACACTGGTGTGATGACCGGTGTAATCATGAGAAGCGAGTGGAAAATAACGGGTGTAACAAGACCCTCAACGAATCCGAAGTCCACGCATTCCGCTTATCATCAGGATCATTTTTGTCATTTAGACTATACCTGGGAAACCAATAGCTACGAAGTTATTGAAGGCCAAAATTAATTTTTATTTTTTTATAATATATTATTTTTTATTTGTTATTTCCTAATTTTTGTTTACAGAAACATTATCAAAATTTTATGTATTTCGTAACAAAAAATGGTTTCAAAACGTCATCATTCAATGTATTTCATGAGCACGCACATAAACGCTGCCTTTCATTTCGGCCGCACGCAGCTGTGTAGCATACACTCGCAGGCGCGGTCTGTTGTACGCGTTACATTGCGTGGTAACGTATGCAATGCTGTTTTGACACCAAAAATTAAAATCGTTTCCCAGTAATAATTTTAAACAATAATGGTTTTGTCCTGATGATGGGCAGAATACGTAGAATTATTACAGCCAGTATAATGTAGTGTAGTGTGCTTGCCTGTAGGAGGAGTCCCGGGAGTAGCCGGCCTCCTTGGCGGCGAAGCTGGGCCGCCCGTTGAACCCGCCGCCGCCGCCCTCGCTGCTGTCCCAGCGGGATCCTGCGGGTGGGACAGTTATCACTAGACACCGGATTATATGCAACATAAAAAGCCCAAAATATGCAAGAAAAATAGCTAAAATATGCACGAAAATCCATAAAAAAAGGCCAAAATATGCAACATGAAACAGTAAAAAAGGCGTTTTTTAAGGTTTTTATTCTTAAAAGGTATTATTACTCCAAGATAACAATCGTATATGCAAAAATATCAATTACAAAATTTATTTGACATTGAAATTTAACTTTGAAAATGTATATGACTAAGTATGACTAAGTACTGTTCCAAATGTTTAAGACAAATTGTGTCTATGATCGCCTAATATATTTTTGTAAGTGGAAAGGACCGTTCCACGTCCACTGAGGCATACACTGAGGTGACTGGTCAGAATTTAAATTTGAGTGTCATTAATAGAATAAACTATGTCGGGATTTACACCTGTTTATTTACCTACCTACCTGTTTATTTTTGAGACTTCGATATTTCGGCGCAGTTGCATGCGCCATGATCACGGAAGAACTGTCGATTGTTGCGTGCGGGTAGATGTTATTGGCAGACGAATCGGTCTACCCTCCGTCTAGTTCTTTTATTACTACGTTCGATACCGGTACCACTGTCTGCAAACTCACTATTCACTCGAATTTGTTCTCGAAATATCGGAGTCTCAAAAATAAACAGGTAGGTACATGGTGTAAATCCCAACATAGTTTATTCTATTAACGTCAATAACCATGGAAATTTAAAACAATATATTGAGTGTCATTGTTTGGACATGTTAGATATTTGAATGATGAACGAGATCAAGTGTAAATATGCATGATTTCCAATTTTTTTGCCAAAATATGCAACTACCACTGAAAAGGGCTTAAATATGCAAATGCATATGCAATATGCATTTGCATATAATCCGGTCTCTAGTTATCACATTACAATGTTTACTTCTTCGTGAAGGTTAATTTCTTTATTCTTTTTAATATTTGTAATCACTTTTGGGTATATGTAATATAATTTTTAAATAATAGAAATTAACCTTCTCCACACTTTTGTGATCCTGGTAATTTACACATTACATTTGAAACCTGAATGAAAAATGCAACTTCTTTAAAATTGTCCATACAAAACGCCAATTTCATAGATGGCAATATTATGTGTACATACCACCTCCCCGGTCCCCGAACCTGGACCCTCCGCGCGAGCCGCCGCGCCCGCGCCCGCCGCCGCGCGAGTCGCCCTCATCACCTATACATAGCATTAACCAATGGAGACGGCAACACCGTATAACACCCAACAAATTATTATGCCACTTTTAGCGGGAGGGGAAGTAAACGAAGTGTAATTGCAAACAAATATTGCTTTAAAAAAACCGGCCAAGTGCGAGTCGGACTCGCGCACGAAGGGTTCCGTACCAAAAAAACACGTTTGTTGCATGGGAGCCCCCCTTAACTATTTATTTTATTCTGTTTTTAGTATTTGTTTGTTGTGAAAATTTCAACTGTCTAGCTATCACGGTTCATGAGATACAGCTTGGTGACAGACAGACAGACAGACGGACAGCGGAGTCTTAGTAATAGGGTCCCGTTTTTACCCTTTGGGTACGGAACCCTAAAAATGGCACCACGGGGCCGAAAAAGTACAACCCGCTCAGCTTTATTAGTCGGGCCAGCCACGCACCCGGTGACTGACGTTAGTGTTCTCTTCAATAAATTGCAGTGTGTATTGTAGAAAACAGATAGAAACAGAGAGTTTATTAGAAATGACGTCCTTTATAGTCAAATGGTGTAAAAGATACAAAGAAGGCAGTAAAAAGATGCAGAAAAACGTATCTTATTTTTCGTTTAAGTATAGAAAATATCTATGAGTATACAAATTATGGTCGCTAATAAGCAACCACTGTTCAGACGCTTTGTGCTGCATAATTAAATGCCAGCATTTTTAGCTCTATCCACTTAGTTGTACTATTCGTGTGGTGCCATTTTTTGAGCAGAATGCTTATTCCATAGATTTTAGCTGCGTACAGCACACTACGAAAAAGGTAGTAGTGTGCTGTGAAGGTAGGTAAATACGTACGGTTAACAAAGATAACCTTAACAGTTTGAAAACATATTCGCTTGCAAGAATGGAACTAAAGTTTGTCTTTTACCTGCCTCCATTGTTTTTATACAAAAGATGCTTTTGTTATCTAAGTTTATGGCTTTTGGGTAAATGAAAGTCAATACAGACTACTCAATCTAGAAATTATCCTTAAAGTGGTCAGATCATGGCTTTGCTGACTGTACTGCACACTACGTAAAAGGTCGCGTAGTGTGCTGTGCAGCTGGGTAAACACGTACAGCACACTACGAAAAAGGACTCGTAGTGTGCTGTGCGGGTAGGTAAACACGTACAGCACACTACAAAACAAGTCTCGTAGTGTGCTGTCCAAGTATTTAAATAAGCACAGCACACTACGAAAAAGGTCTCGTAGTGTGCTGTGCGAGTAGGTAAACACGTACAGCACACTACAAAACAAGTCTCGTAGTGTGTTAACAGTTTGAAAACATATTCGCTTGCAAGAATGGAACTAAAGTTTGTCATTTACCTGCCTCCATTGTTTTTATACAAAAGATGCTTTTGTTATCTAAGTTTATGGCTTTTGGGTAAATGAAAGTCAATACAGACTACTCAATCTAGAAATTATCCTTAAAGTGGTCAGATCATGGCTTTGCTGACTGTACTGCACACTACGTAAAAGGTCGCGTAGTGTGCTGTGCGGGTAGGTAAACACGTACAGCACACTACAAAACAAGTCTCGTAGTGTGCTGTCCAAGTATTTAAATTAGCACAGCACACTACGAAAAAGGTCTCGTAGTGTGCTGTGCGAGTAGGTAAACACGTACAGCACACTACAAAACAAGTCTCGTAGTGTGCTGTGCAGGTATTTAAATAAGCACAGCACACTACGAAAAAGGTTGCGTAGTGTGCTGTAGGTATAGGTAGGTCTGTACTATGTGACTACTACAACTACTGTACTACTAACTACTACTACTACTGTACTACTAACTACAACTACTACTACTGTACTGCTACTGTACTACTAACTACTACTGCTACTGTACTACTAACTACTACTGCTACTGTACTACTAACTGCTACTACTACTGTCTTTGGCAAAGGGGGTCGCCCGCCTTTGCCGTCTCTAATGGTTAAATGCTCTAAGCCTATACACGATACAATCACAATACAACAGTGTACATACCTCCCCTGTCCCCGAACCTGGACCGCCTGCATCTCCTATACACTACACAATCACAATACAATAGAGGTGGGCAAAAGACCCGGATTAAACCCAACCACTAGATTTAAACCCAATAAAAACCCACATTGTATGTTATAGAAACTTTTTACAGTTTTTTTATTTCTATTGATATGTCAAATATGACGTTACTATGGAAACAATTTCTTGTTAAATCGATACAGAAAAATATTCAAAGGACGAAACATCTCTCATTTATAAAGATTTCATTTAGTTCAACAAAATATGGTTGAGCGAAACAATGGCTGATTCATGCGTCATGCTCGTGAACGAGTGCTGCCACTGGGAATGGGTCTGCTTCTGATTACCTATCTTAACGCATATTGAATTGTATGTTGATTGTTGTTGAATAGTTTTTTTGTTTTTCTTTGTAACAGCCTAGACTGAATAATAACTTTGAACTTTGCATTTAGCTTGAACCCTGTAAATTGATTAAGTAATTTGAAATTCATTAAGAAATGAGTTAATTTAATAATGTTATTTATTTGTAAATCTTTGTTAATATAAAGTCTGGAAACGATATACATATTTGTAAATAGCGTTCCATCTGATAACGCTGACAAGTTTTTTCCGCCCATTTTTCTTGTCAGCCAAAAGACGTCATAATGGGTAGTAGGGTAAAAGAATTGACGATTTAAAAATGCATATTATGTAAGCTTATTTGCATAAAGATTTTTTCATTCATTCATTGTCTAAGGGAGTTAACTGGGTTTAAACACAGAAGTCGGGTCCTTTGCCCATCTCTAAATACAACAGTGTACATACCTCCCCGGTCCCCGAACCTGGAGCCGCTTGCATAACCTATACACGACACAATCACAATGCAACAGTGTACATACCTCCCCTGTCCCCGAGCCTGGAGCCTCACCTATACACGACACAATCACAGTACAACATTGTACGTACCTCCCCGGTCCCCGAACCTGGACCCGCCGCGGCCGCCGCGCGATCCGCCGCGCCCGCGCCCGCCGCCGCGGGAATCACCTTCATCGCGATCGCGGAATCGACCGCGACCTGTACACAAACACAAAAAAATTAAAATCAATTCATAAATAGTAAATAATAGAGTACTTCAATATAACAAAATAATGTAATGAGAATCAGTAACGATTTTTGTTTAGTGGCTTATCAGAAAGTTTATGCCACCACATGATTAAAGGTGGAAACAAATTATCGGACGCGGCTTACTGCCGCGGCTGATAGGTATCTGGGACTATGAAAATACACTGAGGTGTGAAAACTATCGGAAGTAAGTCGCGGACGTAACCATAAGACTAATATGACGTCATCGGACGTCCGATAGCTATCTGGCACGCAGGATGTTATTAGAGTGTGCACACATATCAGCCGCGTCCATAAGCCGCGTCCGATAATTTGTTTCGACCTTCACTGTAAAGAAATTTTTACGATATCTCTTAAACCTGAGAATACGAGCTAAAACACTGTTATTTTGGGAGGTCCTTATGACGTCATCGAGACGTACGCGAACCTTATGTCGTACGTGATAAAGCACATATTGCATTGAGCTTGGCATTTCCTTCAAAACCCTTTTAACTCAACCATTTCTAAACGGATTACAAAAAATCTTTCACTGAGTTTCATAGCTATGAATATGTTTTTATATTATACCAATAAAACTATAGGATTCAAACATGTTACTGATCCTCATTCTAAAATAACATCTGAATTAACCAATATATGCGCTGTAATACATAAAAAGTGTTTTATTTCTAACGGTACTTTAAGATAAAGAATGGGCATTGGCTACTTCGTGTTTTTGCTTTTCTTAGAAATAACGTTGACATTTATTTCATTGCAATAAAGTTGAAATTGTAAATGATGTTTCCGATATTTTTCGATGTCCATTCCTTATCTTGAATTACTGTAACTCAATTATTGGCCATGCAACAGAAAATAAAGACAACTTTTCAATTACTTATCTAAATTTACTTTTGTCTGCATTAATTATTCATTAAGTGCCTGTAGCACCTACCTTACGGTTTTATTTTAAAATGAAACAGAATATGTATATTTTTCTTTCAAAGTCTGTAGTAACTAAAACATATCTGAAACCTGCGATACTTTTGTTGATTCGTTATTTAAAAACTATATATATTTATTTTTAATAGCTCCTCTCTTTAAAATGTTAAGAAACGGTCAAACCAAACTTACCATATTTCCCTTTGAATCCCATTCCACACTGAGCCAGCTCTAACAGCTTAGGATTAACTACTTGATTAGCTTCCTGTAACACGGCCATCAGATCTTTCGCCTGCATAAAGAATAAATAATATTTAAAAAAAATACAGTAACTTATAAATCACATTTCATCAAAAGTAAAGTACATGTAATATTCTAAAACTTAATACTTGCCTTGGCAGAATTATTCGGCGTGAATAGCGTGTAAGCCGTGCCTGTGTTCTGGGAGCGCCCGGTGCGCCCAATACGGTGCACATAGTCCTCAGAATTATTAGGATAATCATAGTTTATCACAAATTTCACATCTTCCACGTCTGAGGAATAGGTCACAGGATTAATTTTACGGTTAAATTGCAAGCGAAATATGGAATACAAGCAACAAAAGCTAATAATCAAATTTAATTCAACCTGAAGAAACAATTCTTGGTTATAATTTATAACAAACTTTATAACTTATAAAGTTGTGGACCCAAGGAAGAACCTTGTGAAACACCTCTTTAACGAGAGGTATTTTTACAGTTAACTTTAAAATTACGACTTAAAGGTTAACATTTTTGTGTGATTACTAAAACTTTAGTGAATTGACAAGTTCGACTTTGTTATTATTTGAGATTTATATGACAATAATTTAAAATCGTATGATTGCCTTTATCAAAAGCTTTAGTCAATTTGAAAGTACGCCAAGAATTGTTTCCTCAAAAAGTCAAAAGGATAATTACCTTATAAGATCGATCGCACCCAAATTGGAAGAATCAGCTGGAAATAACTGTATTATGCCCTTCAGTGGTCCCGGAGTGTTGTAGGCCAAGAGTCGAACGGTGTGCTGACTTAGATCGGCTTCGTACGGACTACTTGTGTTACTAACTGTCAGGTGGCGTAGGGCAGGGCCTTTTCGGTAAATCTCTCATGACATTAAACCAAGCATGTATTGCTCATCTGTACTTTATGGTCTTACTAGATTTGTATTTTTGTTACCAAATACCAATTACGGTGTTATTTTACCCATTTGTTAATCTAAGCCCCCCGGTGTATTAAATTGGATCCATGTCAATATAACATGTATGTGTCGTCTTTGAATAGATAAAAAATATCTAATTTGTTTAAAAAAAGGTAAGAAAAATAGTTCAGCATTTTCATAATCAGCGATATAATAACTTCTTACAGTTTTTATTGATTTGGATCCACATTTAACTTATATGTCCTGCCTTTTAGTTGTAAGACCATATCAGTATACAACCCTACGAAACCCAATTAAAATTTTGTATTTATAGAGGCAGCATGCTCATTCAAACAGTGTGCGCTGACAGTTCAGCAAGTGCTGTCATTAATGAATCCATTGTTATCGCAAATCGCAATAATCAATCGTGAAGTCAGCAACACACCGCAAGACTAGCCCTTATCTCTGCACGCATGCGCCTCTGAAATGAAAGAACATTCGAGAATAATGCCAAGTCAGTCATGGAAATTTATATTTATTATCGGGCTATGATTTCGCGTATCTTAGGATGAATGTAAATAAGCATAGGCTAATATTTTCTTTGTACAATAATTAAATAAATTGTTAACCATGTACGTGATGGATAATTGATCATTTCCCATACGGTGTCTTGTTGATTGACCAGTAAAAACAATATTAATCACAACCAGATAAAATCGGCCCAGTTTAGCTCATTTTCATCATAAGATTATTATCATCGTGGCCCGAAAATAGCTCCAAGTGGTAATCAAACCATTGCTGTTTTGTTTCCAATAGGTGGCCTATGTTCCAATATTCACATTTACAACAATATTATCTAGTAAATTAAAACGAAATCCATTAATTTACTATTTAAGTACATATTTAGTTCATTAATTAACATTCAGACTCAAAAAATATATATTACAGCTTGAAAGATCAATTTACTCTAAGCAAGTAAAACATAACATGCATTAAGCCAGCCATGTCAAACTTAAAATCATTGGTGGCCCAAATGCATATTGGCCATAGAACCAGTGGGCCGCAAAAACTAACTTTAAAGAAAATTAAAACTCATTCCATGGGTAAAGTGTTACTATTTGAATTGAAATATTATTAAGACACGCTTGCGGACTGCATCAGAAGAATGATTTTAAAAAATTGAATCGGGCCACAGTCTGCATGTTTGACATGCCTGCATTAAACTCATATCTTAAAGGTTTCATTTTAAGAAGTATAAATATATTGTAATTCTTTCATATTCCTTGACTAACGATATAAAATAATCCAATGATTTCGTAAGGTCAAATCCTAATAATTCTGAAATACCTTAAAATTCACCCACAATGGTGGTCTCACATTGCTTCCCCTATTATTTTTATAATTGACAGTGAATACTGGAACCTCTTTTCATAAGGTTGTACACATCACAACCATGTTAATTTACTGCTAGCAATGGCATCAGATACCTCCCTCTACGCTCCTGACATGTCTCTTAGACCTTCGAAACACCCCGGTAGAACAGTGCGAGATGATTTACATTCATTTCTGGATCTATGATAAAAAGACCTCGCAACTGCGTCAACAAATAATCTTCTGTTTGATGCCTTTAATATTTATTTGGCGGGACACATATCACCACCGTTTTCATCATAAATCAAAATGTGTTTTAATATTTTTCTAATTATAGTATAAATTTTATTATCGTTTTAAAATACTGGTGGCACAAACATAAGATGAACAACTTCTGGGCAATTAACAGTGACAAAAACTACACTTTTATCATCAATTGATGATTCATTATAAGATGTTTCGTCAACATCATTGTTATCAAGCGTGCTTTCTGTTTTGGGTTGCCTATTTTCATTTTTTTATACTAGCCTATCAGGATTCCCCAATTTATGTGCTTTAAACTTACCTAATCCCCTAGCAGCGACGTCAGTGGCGACCAATATGCCACCGTTGGACTGACGGAACTGATTGAGGACGTAGTCGCGGTCAATCTGGTTTTTGTCACCGTGGATAGCTAGGGCTCGCCACCCGGCGCGGTTTATGGTTTTTGTTATATCATCTACCTGATGTAGTAATAGTAATATTAAAGAAAAAGTGTCTGTTTGTTTATCCTTACTTGTCTTATTTGGTAAACAACCTTTACCCAACTCTTTATTGAAAAAATAAATAAATACAATAAATGGTTTTTCCACATTTAGATTTAGTGACAATTTGATTTAATAAGACAAAATATTTTTGAATAACGATTTAAATGCGTTGGAACCTCTTAGTATGAGAGGCTGGCATAGTGATAACAAGATTTTTTTATTTATGACGGTGATTTCGGAAATATAGCGACGCAAAATGAAACCCATTAAATTTCGTGGTTATTTTTTTTTAACAGACAACAGAAATCTTTGTTTCACATGAAGATTGTTAATTTAGTTACATTTTCACTCTAAAAATGTATTTTTATAGATTTACATACAAAATAACACATTCTGAACCTAATTTAAGTCTGACTGGTCAAACCCCGATTTGATCGTATTGAGTTTCGGGGTTTGACTATCCAAGTTGGTCTCTCCTAGGTTTGGCCATAAATTCGTTAGTCAAGGCCCGAAATACGCTTTAGTTTTGTACTTTGACTAAGCCTTCTTGTCAAACCTGAGGTTTGACTAGGCAAACCTAGGAGCGCCTGGACTTCGGGGTTTGACTATAACATAGATAATTAAAAATTCAAACTTATTCCACGGTTTATCGCGAAAACGTTGCGCTTTAGGACTTTACTAGCGGCCGCCCGCGACTTCGTCTGCGTGGACAGTTTTTTGCTATCGCTCGGGAACTGTACATTTTTCCTGGATGAAAGGTATCCTTTGTCCTTTTCTGCACCCCTGACAACGTGTATGCAAAATTTCATGATGAGCGATTCAGTAATTACGACGTGAAGGCGTAACAAACAAACAAAGAAACGGACTTTCGCATTTATAATCTTAGTAAGAATATCATAAGACTTTTTTGTTTGTCTATAGATCCCCTATCGATATACATAGGTTTTATTGTGCGCCGCTATTATTTTCGAAATCCCCGTCAAAAATAAAAAAATATGGTTACCACTATGCCAAAATGTTCAAATCCCTTTAAAAGATGTATGACAACCTGTCATAAGTTGTTTACTAAATAGGACAAGTAAAGATAAACAGACTTATACAATATTAAAACGAAATCATTAACATTAGCATCCTTGAAATTGAAATTTATACAACATGTTAATGAATTAACGCAAAATGAGAAAACCGTTTGTTTGGACCATCAAACAAACAACTTTTAATATGGGACCAGCTCTCAAATCGCGAAAAAAAAAACAGCTGCTTCATACATTTTTATATTTTCGTTATAAATTTTTGTATGAAACAGCTGATTTTTTTTCGCATTTCAGAGTTGGTCCAATAGTAAAAGTTGTTCCGTTTGATGGTCCGAAGAAACGATTTTCTCATTTTGCGTTAATTCATTAACACATTGTAGAACCTTTGCTTGTAAGGTCAACGGAAATACCGTCCATACTTTATGCCTGATATCTACCAGTGGTGGACAAACAGTGGGGGAGAGAGAACTGAAATTATGAATATGAAACTTACCTTTCTCTTAGTTTCAGCAAATATGATTGTTTTAGTTTCTTCCTCAGAGGATATCTCAGTGAGCAGAGTGATCAGCTTATCATTCTTCTCCCACTCCTCACAAACATCTACAATTTGCAGGATGTTGTGGTTGGCTGATAGCGAGAGGGAACCAATGTTGATCTGGATGTAGTCATGCAGAAACTCTTCAGCTAGGTTTTTGACTTCCTTCGGCCATGTTGCGGACCACATAAGTACCTAAATTAAGGGTTCAAATTAAAAACAAGAGATGAAAACCATTGTAACTCAGGGCAGTGGAGTCTCACTCCACTCTTAAACTTTTATATTAGCCTACTGCCCGCGGCTCACTCAGTCGAGTAAGCGCATTAGGGATGTCATGTGTTGGTTGAGACAGAGCAATGCAACAGAAACAGAAGTGCTTCGGATGCTCTTATATAATAGGCAGCACTGTGCAATTAGAAATTGGATTTATTGCCGTGCAATGAGAGAAGCTATTATTTGATTGTCCTCGTGCGGATGGGCTTCTCTTTACGGTTTTCTCATTTTGCGTTAATGGGGAGGAAAAGCGCAATTTTATCCCGATAGGTGGCGTCTGGTCTTGGTACCGGGCCGCCTCAAAGAAAGTGTCAAAACATATGGGAATCTCTTGGAGTATTGCACTTTTTAATTTTATACTGAGAAAATTCCGCATTGTTATGCATGTAACTTGTAAATTATTGGAGTTCATCGATTTCCCAGTAACAAAAAAAATATTGGGCAAAAAAATATCAAAAAAAAGATGCTTTTCCCTCGATTTTCTCCTTTGCTGAGCCTGAGAAACATTATAAATCAAAAGGAATGTTTCATGAATTTGATGAAGCTTCGCCAAAATACAACAACATTTGAATTATAACAGCTTTGTTCTTTAATATTTCAACCTCAGCAGTTTCTAGCATATTTATAACTTGGATGAATTTTATAGGTATATCAAATATGGAATAAGCCCAATATTGGGGCCAAACAGAGAATTAATAGAATTTTATATGCCAGAGTCATTCAAGAAACTTAGAATAATAAAATAAATATGATAAAACGGTTCGTGTAATTTTGGATGGTACAGAAATTCCAGTACAGAAACCTGAAATTACTATTGCACAGAAGGCATCATCAGGCAACTATAAACAAGGAAATTCACACTCAGTTGCTTTGTTAAAATTTAAATCATATGCTTCTAATCTGAAATAAAAAGATTACTTGTAAATCTTACACGAAATTTAAAGAAATGTAATGCTTGTTAGCAATTTTTTGTAAGTTGCTATAAACTTTCTTGCCTGTTGTTTTGGCTTTTCTTTTCCGTAATTCTTCTTTTATATGAGCTAAAGTTAGCATATAATACATTGTTTGTCCGCAAAACCGAAAAAAATACAATCTAAGAAAGTAAAATCACGTAATACACAGTCAAGACAATAATAAGCTCAAACTGACAATTGTTCCAAAGAATGAAGCGCCATCTGTAATTCACTTTGCCTTCGCCTCCCCATTCATTAACACATTGTATATTATGTGGAACATTTTAGTTTTGAAATTGATTGGTAATGGACATAATTTTTTCTCACCTGTCTGTCTGGCCTTATTTGCTCAATGATCTTCCTGATCTGTGGCTCAAAGCCCATGTCCAGCATCCTGTCAGCTTCATCCAACACCAAATACGTGCACCGTTTGAGATTAGTTGTATCTAGAAAGAAACAAATAAGGACCAACTATATAATTCTAATCTTGCGTCTTTACTGCATTTTAAGATTAATTTTATTGTCTCTAGATATGAAAGATGTACTGCAATCAAGTTATAAAATGCCTTGCCAGTGGAGTCGAAAACTATTTATAATTTAAACAAATTTAAAGATAAACTAAGTCTTTTTCATTGAAAAAGTGTACTATTAAACTGATGAATTTTGATAACTTTGTATTTTTATTTAATTTAATTAATGTTAATCCGATACAAAGTATATTGTTTGTGGAATAAATTATTTATGACTTATGAAATTATGAGTTATGACTTTTACTATTAATTTCAGAAATTAAACTATGAAAATTTATGAAGAGTTAATATAACATCTAGATTCTCAAGTTCTAGACTACAGTATTGTGTAACTATAATAGAAATGTAAACACAAGCGTAAAAGGTCATTCATGGATGTAAATTCAATACATATACATATACAATAAAATTATTTATTATTTAAAAACTTATGCAAATGCAAGAGGCAAAATACAATTTATGATTTTGATTAACCCATTTAACACTCACCTTTTTCTAAAAAGTCTATCAGTCTTCCGGGTGTGGCTATAATTATCTCCACTCCCCTCTCAAGGCACCGCCCTTGTGGCCCTTTCGGAGCCCCTCCAAATACGCATGTGTTCCTCACTTGGACACTTTGACCAAAATCATTGGCCACCTGCAATCAAACGTCAGAATAAGTAACTTGCGACTAAAATAATAACTTTTCAAAGCTAAAAAGAAAATGATAAGAATTTGAATGAGTTGTGATGCGGTGCACCCATTGACAACTACGGACCTAAGCCATGAGCCTCAAAATAATTTGGTAACTACAATTGAGAGCAATGAAATCGACTAAGCTAAGTTTTTCTCAGTTTTTCAGCACAGAATCAAATTGATGTAAAGAATTAAAATTGGTACCAGGGACCACATTAAACGAAAGATTGAAAATTATAAAAAAATAGATGCTTTGATAAGGAAAACCTATTTGATATTCGAACATTATAATCATAGCATCATGAGAATACGAGATATTGTAGATCAAAATGTAAGGGTCCAGTCCCTGATTGGTACCATTTTAAAGCCCATTAATTAATCTTTGAAATGAATCAATTTTATTGAATCAACTGATTCTATGTTGGAAATAACTTAAAAGAAACCTAGCTGAGTCGATTTCTTTGCTTTCAAGCTACACTGCCAGTTTTTTCCATAAGGATTTCACTCGGTAACAGCAGCCAGCCAACTGATCCTGAAGTGTGTGTATAGGGCTGAGTCATTTTCTCACTTTAGTTGAAGGGAAAAAGATAGCTACAGATAATTATTTTGCCCAGCCCTCCTAGCATAGGGTTACCATTGCAAAATTTTGAAAGTCCTGAAAAAAAGCTGGACATGTCAATAAAAGTCCAGACATTTTCACAAACAAATCCAGACTCCATACATTCTGGGACTTCTCTTAAAAGGCTGACAAATTACAAAGCCGGACAAATTCAGGAGAATAGTCTAAAATTCTGGACATGTCCAAAATAATCCGGACGGATGGTAACCCTAACCTAGCATGACCACCAAAACAATATGTTATAGTGATTTATTGACACTTGAATGTAAAAAAACAATGGATTTTTTTTGACAGTAAGATGTGGATGGTGGATAAATCATTAGATCATATTGTGTTCCAATAGTCATGCTTTGGGGCCAGGACAATGTAGTTTAACCTTGAAAAAGTATCATTACATTAATTGTCAAAATAAGAACCCTATATACACTGCATCATTACAATTTAGTTCATGGCAGGCCCCAGTATTGAAATATTATAAATAATGTCTCATATTACATTTATGACATTTAAGTGATACAAGATGACTAGTTGGAAAAGTGAATATTACAGAACTGACATCCTGAACTTTTAAAATTTCAGTAATTATATCCTTTTGTACTGGTGTTAAAAGTATGGTGTTTATTCTATTTGTCTGAAAAAATAAATATGCCAGGATGCCATTTTATAAATAAATAAAAACAAATAGAAGAGGTATAAAATAAATTGCTAACAGGAAAGAAACAACAATGTGATGATTCAAAATAAAATAAAAAGGCAAAATGGTGCTACAAATAAAAAAGATATCAAGGTTACGTTCAGAAACCTCACCTAACACAAAGTAATTTAGAATTTAGTTCATAAAAATCTAGCAAAAACCATTCAAAAGTTTCAGGTTTTCGAACATAGCCTGCCCAGCTCAAAGCTAATTTCTACATATTAATATTGAATTAAGTTACTATGTCAAAGTTGCTCGGATCACTGTCCATCGTCTCCGCAGCAATCCCGTTCATCGATATCAATGCCTGTTGGCGCATAATGAAAAACAAATATTTGCTTTACTTTACAGTCATCATTGTAGAGATTATTACAATTAAAAACAGATTCAGTTGGCAGGCCTATTTCTCATTAAACAAAAAGTCATTAAAAAATTGGTGGTCATAAAAGTATTTACCTGCTGTATTTGTTGTGCCAACTCTCTAGTTGGTGCCAAAACGAGGACTATTGGCCCTTCATCTCTCAACAAACGAGGTTGATTGATTATATGAACCATTGCGGGCAAAATGTACGCCAGAGTCTTTCCAGAGCCAGTTTGGGCAATTCCAACCATGTCGCGGCCAGAAAGAGCTATAGGCCACCCCTGAGCTTGAATGGGAGTGGGGTGCGGGAATCCTTGCTTCAGAATCTCTTTCATAGCATAATCAGGGAAACCTCCCTCTTCGAAGTATATACTCGGGGATGGGACGTCGCGACCGCGTACAGTTATCTGGTGCTGGCTTCGGTACGCTTCCACCTCCGCCGCGGTCCGCTTCTGAACGTTTGGATGAGGAACATAAAAGTTTTTCTGGAATGGAGTGAGCTGAACGCTGTCCCAACGTATTTTGCGCAGAGCACCACCGGGCTGTTCGTTTTTGAAGTTGCTACGGAAGTCGTCGCGTCCGCCGCCGCCGCCCCGACCGCCATAGCCGCCGCGGCCGCCGCCGTCGCGGCCATCGCGCCCGTCCCGCCCGCCGCGGCCGCGGCCGCCACCTCCGCGGCTGCGATCGGCCGATCTATCCTCAGATCTGCCTCCGCGAAAACTTCCGCCACCTCGGCCTCCTCCTCGCCCTCGGCCTCCGCCGCCGCCGCGTCCGCCCCCGCGACCACCTCGTCTGTCGTCATACCTGAATCATAAAATCCATTTCCATAAAAAGTTCAAGTGAAACAAATCGCCACATCTATCTTACGCTACTTACATGTTTTATGAAGATTGTGTAACTTTCACAATGCTCTAGTCACTGAATTATTAAATTAACTACTTAAATAACGTCTCCACGAACGACTTTATCACTTATTATTTATATTATTTTAGACGTCGCTGGCACAATTTCCTTTCTTCACAAAGCCAGCGGGCGCCATATTAGATTTAGATTTTTATTTTATTTGACACAAACAAAAGTCAAACATCATACAAGCATTTCCGGTTTGTTGACGTAGATGAGTAAACCACTTCCTTTAGATTGTTTATTGCTTGATCCTTGATCACTAAGGCGGACCATTGACGATCAATAAATTATATTGCATAATATAAAGGTCCAAACAAATTATCGGACGCATCTTACTGCCGCGGATGATCTGAGGTGTGCAAACTATCGGCACCCTGATTATCTAAAAAGAAACTATTTAGCGACCGGTTACATTTGACATACATTGCTACTTTTCTTTGGTATGTTTTTTTTACCCCAAAGAAAAGTAGCAATGTATTACGTTCATCTGTGAACTGCGACCGGTCGCTAGGCGGTTTCTAATTAGATAATCAAGGTCCAAACAAATTATCGGACGCGGCTTATGGACGCGGCTTACTGCCGCGGCTGATAAGTGTGCACGCTCTCATAACATCCTGCGTGCCAGATAGCTATCGGACGTCCGATGACGTCATATTAGTCTATGGTTACGTCCGCGACCTACTACATCCGATAGTTTGCACACCTCAGATCAGCCGCGGCAGTAAGCCGCGTCCGATAATTTGTTCGGACCTTCAGCCCGCGGATGTAGTAGGTCGCGGACGTAACCATAGACTAATATGACGTCATCGGACGTCCGATAGCTATCTGGAACGCAGGATATTATTAGAGTGTGCACACTTATCAGCCGCGTCCATAAGCCGCGTCCGATAATTTGTTTGGACCTTAAGAGAAGACACACACGGTCCTTTCATCGCGCCAGGTGAATCTACGTTGTTCCTTACTTCCTGCGTCAAGGTCGAAACAAATTATCGGACGCGACTGATGGACGCGGCTTACTGCCGCGGCTGATAAGTGTGCACACTCTAATAACATCCTGCGTGCCAGATAGCTATCGGACGTCCGATGATGTCATATTAGTCTATGGTTACGTCCGCGACTTACGTCCGATAGTTTGCACACCTCAGTGTATTTTCATAGTCCCAGATACCTATCAGCCGCGGCAGTAAGCCGCGTCCATAAGCCGCGGCAGTAAGCCGCGTCCATAAGCCGCGTCCGATAATTTGTTTCCACCTTGAAGGTGGAAACAAATTATAAGGCAAATGGAAACAATAATAAGCGGCTGATAAGTGTGCACACTCTAATAACATCCTGCGTGCCAGATAGCTATCGGACGTCCGATGACGTCATATTAGTCTATGGTTACGTCCGCGACTTACCGTCCGATAGTTTGCACACCTCAGTGTATTTTCATAGTCCCAGATACCTATCAGCCGCGGCAGTAAGCCGCGTCCATAAGCCGCGTCCGATAATTTGTTTCGACCTTCATTGTCTGAACTCGAAAATCTTTAAAAATCCAATGCATCATAAGGAATAAATGAAAAATATGCCATCTAGTCCAATCAACGGGGCTTATGCAACCCGAATAATTCTCCCGTCTATGAAATTTGGCATGTGATGAAGTTAGGTAATGCAGATTACAGATGAACAATAATCCAATAAATTTTGTTACGAGAAGTTAGGTATTTTTACCTAAACATGAAAATTGCTTTAGGCTGGCCCCACACCTACCGGTTCCGTTTCTTTGCTTTGCTGTGCTACCTTGCTTGAAAGACCGCCGGCCAACCAGGGTAATTTTCAATCTATCGCATTTTGGGACTAGACCAAATTGGCAAGATAGCCATTAGCTTGGTTTTATCAAATATCATCGCCTGGATTGCGAAGTAGGAAGCTTTTAGGAGATATGCCACCCTGAACATGGACTCCGATCGATAAAAATAACTCGATCGCTTATTTAAACAAGATGTTTGGTAAAGCCTTATAAAACTGAATATGGTAGATAGGGACCATAATAAAACTGAACAACTTTTACTATGGGACCAAATCTGAAATCGCGAAAAAAAATGAACTGTTTCATACATTATGATAATTTCGTTATTAATTTTTGTATAAAACAGCAGTTTTTTTTAAAAACGAAAACTAAAACTTCTCATCGCACCCCAGACGACGATATTTGATAACACCAAACTAATGGCTATCTTGCCAATGTGGTCACGTCAAAATATGCGATAGATTGAAAATGAGCCTCTTGGCCGGCGGTCCATGGTAGAACAGCAAAGCAAAGAAACGGAACCGGTAGGTGTGGGGCCAGCCTAAATCTCTCTGTTAATATTTCCTCGGGCTAAAATACTTTCTGTATACGTACTTACGTATTAGTTAGAATAAGTATGTAAAGAAATCCAATTTTTTTTCGATTTCAGAGATACCCCAAATTTATATTTTAATATTTTTCAATATATTTTCTGTTGAAAAATTTATTTGCTGATTATTATGTTTTAATATGTTTTTATACCTTTAATATATAGCTTTGTTCAGTAAGCCAATAAATTTTCTTTTTTAATCATATTTATACATAAACGTATAAAAATGGACCGACTATTTTTTCACATTACCTCTTTAGACCAAAAATATAAAAAAAATGATTAAAGAAGAAAATTTATTGCATTACTGAACAAAGCTATATATTAAAGGTATAAAAACATATTAAAAAATAATAATCAGCAAATAAATTTTTCAACAGAAGATATATTGAAAAATATTAAAATTTAAATTTGGGGTATCTCTGAAATCGAAAAAATTTTGGATTTCTTTACATACTTATTCTAACTAATATATAAGTACGTATACAGAAAGTATTTTAGCCCGAGGAAATATTCACAGAGAGATATAAGCGATTTTTATGTTTAGGTAAAAATACCTAACTTCTCGTAACAAAATTTATTGGATTATTGTTCATCTGTAATCTGTATTACCTAACTTCATCACGTGCCAAATTTCATAGACGGGAGAATTATTCGGAAGTCGCCATACAACAAATATCCTCATTGATTGGACTAATCATTTACATTATAGTACAATAATACATTGTATTTATTAGCATATTTTTAATTTATTTATTGCGATGCATTGGATTTTCGAGTTCAGACAATGACGCAGGAAGTAACAGACAACGTAGATTCACCCGCCAAATGGATGGACGTAATACCACAGAATACATAATAGTACAAGTACAGAAGATCCACTCCGCAAAGTCATTTAAATAAGTAGCGACTCTATCTCATACACAATAAAGTGCAATTCAGGTCGCACACCGCTCCCTTACCTACAGTTATATTCACCTAGAAGTTGCCTCTCTTTCTATCGCGAAGCCCTTATCTCTTCTAACGTCTTTAGGGTTTCTTCTTATAAATAATAAATAAAATAATAGGTACTTAATTTATTACAAGTTATGTGTTTGTGAAATAAAATGTGTAGGTACTTAAATACGTTTAAAAAAACCTAGGCTAGGTACAGCCAACGCCACGTCAAACTATACATGCTAACTTTGAGGCAATTTGCTTTTTTACGAAATCAAATTGTCCTTAATAATTTACTTTATTTTGAAAGTAGGTAAGTAAGTACCTACCTACTCGTAATCTATAAATTATTATTTCAATAAATAGTTGGGTGAAGATTATTTAGCAAATAAGACAATTACGCGGTACTACGTAACGGATACTAAAAACTAACTAGGTAGTAGACAATCACTATTCTTACGTTTCGATGTCGTTTGGAACTTTTGGAAGTGTGAAAAACGTGAGGTTCGGATCCTTTTTATTATTAGTATTAAGGCAGCCCATTGCGATGTAATATGCCTTCATTTTGGTTATATATCACAAATGTGAGAACGAACGACCGACGCGGCAATATGCGAACGCGGCGAGTGACGTGATTATCGAAATCGAACTGCTAACGTGCGATCCAGCCGGCACGCGGCAGCCTCTGAAATTAGTCCGTCCGGACGGACCCGCTGGCTACTTGTAGCTTCGTACCTAAACCGCGGAGTGCGCCTAGCCGGGTAATACATCCAAAATTTGATCGTGTGTGTCGCTTCTGTCATCCAAATTTCAAATCACGGATTCCGTAAAACCAAGGGCCACATCCAAAAGTTTGACCGTGTGTGTGCATACCGTCAATCGTTTGATTTAAATCAAATGGATATCAAATGGACGGACGCCAAATGATCACTTCATGAGTTCGAATAGGGATGTAGTGATTATACAAAAACATCGATATCATTAAATAAAACGACCATGAAATCACAGGATTTTTAATTAATAAACTGGATAAAGGTCGAAACAAATTATCGGACGCGGCTTATGGACGCGGCTTACTGCCTACTGTGATATCTTCATTTTAGGTGACAGCTGTCAAATTTAAGTTTGTCATCTAAAATGAAGATCTCACCAAGGCCTTTCATTTCTTTAAAGACACCATCAATCTAGGGTCATTACTTTTCGAGATATTGCTGTTTTAAGTTTGATCAGTACCTTGATTACGTAAAGCTGTTGCTAACAATTCTCGATTGAAATCGATTGAAAGCGCGGTTGAATTGCTGCTTTAGTTAAGATAGTTGTCACATTGGTTATTACTAAAGCAGCGATGTAACTGCGATTTCTGTCAGAGTTGATTGCAACAAAGTTACGTAATTACCCCCCTGTACCTTGATTACGTAAAGCTGTTGCTAACAATTCTCGATTGAAATCGATTGAAAGCGCGGTTGCATTGCTGCTTTAAGTAAGATAGTTGTCACATTGGTTCTTAACTAAAGCAGCAATGTAACTGCGATTTCTGTCAGAGTTGATTGCAACAAAATTACAAAATCACCCCCCTGGGCTCTATCACTCCTCGCGTAGGTATGAGAAAAGCACCTAGCGCTCGGCGTCCTCTGCGTGGACAAAATCGGCAGGGTTGTCCATCGCGTCCTCGGAATATCTGTAGCGCGTTTTCACAGGGTCTTACGATTCCGCGCTTTCATTTCTTTTATTAAAGTGTAAAGATTAGTATTTAGAAGTATGGTGAATCCCTTATAGAATTTTGAATTGTCTTAATTTGTTATTAAAATTAAATTAATTGATGTGATTAGTCCGAATTGACCACATTTTATCGTACAATATATCTTTATTTTTTTAGTGTTAATCGTAACCTAGACGATCGGCAGAGGGCGAAGGTATTTTCGCTTTTGTATGGAAGTGATGTATGTAACTTACAGCTTGACCATAAAGAGTTGACAAAAATTGAGGGCGCCACTTTCTATGTAAACACGTCAAAATCACGAATAAATTGGCAACACTTACAAAATTTTGTACTGAAAAATTTTAGTTCCATTTTATTTAATTTCAACTCTTTATGGTCAAACTGTAGTTACTATTTAGTAATCTGTGCGCCATGTTGCAACCCTAACGTAGGTCCGAAAAGATAGGATATATGCGATAGAAAGAGATCCAGCGTCTAGGTGAATATAGCCGTTCGTAATTAGCGCCGCACAAGCTGAATTCCACTTTATTGTGTTTAAATTAGAGTTGCTATTTATTTAAATGCTTCAGCGGAGTGCATCTTCTGTACTTGTACTATTATTTATTCTGTGCCCATAGTAAAAGTTATTAATATTCATGAGCACAATCACCAGCTAAAAGATTTTGCGCTTTTTCATTAACACGTTGTATATTTTTTCAACAACCCTAGTGTGGGGTCGTGCGTGTATCAAGTTACGCACGCTAAGTACCTATGTAGAGAACAAGCATTTTTGTATTTAAGTTTTCAGTCGTGTATGCGCAGTGACACGTATCGGTCGCTGTCGCAAATAAATAATAAAAATTCTATCAGTATTTTATTTGATGTACACGAGGTGAGTCCCCTGTCCCCACAGTGGTGACCCCGAAGGAACATTAATAAATCGTCGCGAGTGTTATAATAAAATATGCTTACGGATCCGCCTAAAACCCGCTAGAGCCGGCACCGCCGTCGCCAGCGCCGGCAACCGCGCCGTCAGCCGCCCAGTACGCCGCCGCCGCCACCGCTAGGGCGGATAGCGAACGTCAGCCATACAAATAAGCGACAAGATAATGGAAACCATGACGCAGCCACAGATTTCCGAGCTTTCTACGCAAAACAAAGGTAATGACCAAATTTTAGCGGAAATCGCAAAATTAAGTGCCAGAATTGACAACATGGAAAGGTCTCGCAGCAAATTCCGAGAGCGCAGCAAGAGCCGTTTCAATCATCGTTCCCGTTCTCGTTCGAAAAGCCAACCACGACGTACTCCAGAAAGTGAAGACTGGCTATGTTTTTATCACTTTCGTTTCAAGGAACGTGCAAATAAATGCGTACAACCTTGCACCTGGAAGAAGGAAAACTAGAAAATGTACAGGTAGGAGAGGCGAATATCTGTGCAATTTCTCCAACCCATCGCCTTCGCGTACGTGATCATAATAGTGGCTATAGTTTTTTAATAGATACTGGCGCAAACGTGTCTGTCATTCCAATCTCAGTGTGTAAACGCGGCTATCACAATAGTAAATGTTCAGACTATAAACTGTATGCAGCGAACGGTACCGAAATAAAGACTTACGGAACGAAATCACTTGTGTTAAATTTACGTTTACGCAGACCGTATCGCTGGGACTTTATAATTGCCGATGTAAAACAGCCCATCATAGGAGCTGATTTCCTAAGTACTTATGGATTATTAGTAGACTTAAAAGAACGGAAATTAATAGATAAGGTAACCAATTTGAACATTTTAGCGCCCATTGTAAAGTGCAGGTTATCAACTGTAAACACTATCGACAAAAGTCATCCGTACTGGGATGTAATTAGTAAGTACCCGGATATTACCAAACCTATTAATTTTAAGGATAGTCCCATTAAGCACAATGTTTACCATCACATCGAAACGACAGGTCCACCCGTACACGCCCGTGCGCGCCAACTTCCTCCAGATAAGTATAAAAGGGTCAAGGAAGAATTCAAGGTCATGCAGGAAATGGGGATCTGCAGGCCATCCAAAAGTCCGTGGTCCAGCCCGCTACATGTCGTACCTAAAAAAAACGGTGAAATTCGACCGTGCGGGGACTACAGACGTTTGAATGCCATAACAAAACCCGATCGGTATCCCGTACCAAGATTGCGCGATTTTACATATCTATTGGACGGTAAAACTATTTTCACGCGACTTGACGTAGTTAGAGCTTATCACTGTATACCCATATTTCCTGATGACATTGAAAAAACCGCAATAACGACACCATTTGGCTTATTCGAGTTTCCAATGATGACTTTCGGATTGCGCAATGCTAGTCAAACTTATCAACGTTTTATGGATCATTCAGTACTACAAGGACTTGATTTTTTATTCACTTTTGTAGATGACGTGTTAATTGCTTCTAATTCTGAAATTGAGCATAAAGAACATTTAGAGAAAGTTTTTGAACGTTTTAATCAATTCGGAATTTCCATTAATTTAAGCAAATGTTGTTTTGGCGTTTCTAAAATTGAATATTTGGGATACGAAGTATCTAAAGAAGGCATCCGACCTTTGGATAGCAAAATTGAAGTCATTAAAAATTATCCTAAGCCGAAAACAGTCGAGGAATTACGACGTTTCTTAGGAATAATAAACTTCTATCGTTCCCACATTCCTAACGCAGTCAAATATCAGTTAGTATTGAATGGCTATTTGCGCAATGCGAAGAAAAGAGACAAAACATCGATAACATGGACACTTGAAGCTGACGAAGCTTTCTCACGGTGTAAGGCGAGTCTACAAGACGCCGTCACGTTATCGCACCCACACAGCGAAGCTCCAATTGCACTTATGACTGACGCTTCGAATTCTTGCGTAGGAGCAGTTTTACAACAGTTTGTTGATAATAATTGGAAACCATTAGGTTATTTTTCTCAAAAAATATCTGAAGCGCAAACTAAGTATTCCACTTACGACCGTGAATTATTAGCTGTATACTTAGCAGTTCGTTATTTTAAAGATTTAATTGAAGGTCGTCAACTTTGTATTTTTACCGACCACAAACCCTTAACTTACGCCTTTAACAAAACCAGATGCGAAAAGGAAACACCTAGACGCATTAGACAACTAGCATTTATTAGTGAGTACACTACAGACATTCGTCACATAAGCGGTAGCGACAACGTGGTAGCGGACACATTATCACGCATAGAGACAATAGCCTGTCCGACATCAATAAATTATGATGAATTAGCAGACGCGCAATGCACCGATGAGTACGTCACTCAGTTATCAAGCGAATGTAATAGCAAAATACAATTAAAGAAAATAGTTATGCCCACGTGTAGCAAACCTATTTTCTGTGAAATATCTACGAGCAATGTAAGGCCGTATTTACCTGTTAAGTATCGTAGAATCGCTTTTGACACTGTGCATAATTTAAGTCACCCGGGAATTAACACGACTAGGAAAATGATGTCGACGAAATTCTTTTGGCCCAATATGAACCGTGACATTGGGGTTTGGGCTAAAACTTGTTTAAGCTGCCAACGCTCAAAAGTAATTAGACATACTAATTCCGCTGTCGAAGCTTTTCCGTCATGCGACAGATTTGATCAAATTAATATCGATATTATCGGCCCACTTTCAATAACTTCTGAGGGATATAGGTATTGTTTGACCATTATCGATAGACGAACACATTGGCCTGAAGCTTTTCCGCTCAAGGACATAACTGCCGAAACAGTCGCTAAAAATGTATATGACGGTTGGATAACGCGTTTTGGCTGTCCCTTAAAATTAACGAGCGACCAAGGACGTCAATTTGAGAGCGATTTATTTGCTAAACTTATGTTGTTGCTAGGAATTAAAAAAATCCGAACAACGGCATATCATCCTCAAAGCAACGGTGCCGTAGAAAGGTGGCACAGATCATTAAAAGTAGCTTTAACAGCACGTCTTACTGAAAAATTATCATCTTGGGTAGATGAATTGTCAACGGTATTGCTTGGTCTCAGAGCAGCTGTTCGAACTGATAACAAGATAAGTGCTGCCGAGATGACTTATGCTCAAACTATTCGCCTACCATCCGATTTTTACGACGTACGATCAGTTAATGCATCTGATGATTTCACATACGTTCAAAAGTTGCGTGGCATTTTGAACAGTTTTAGGCCTAGCCCTAAGTCACATTCAAACAAATCATTTTTCGTTCATCCTGATTTACGGGATTGTGAATTTGTTTTTGTTCGTAACGAGGTACATAAACCTTTGAAACCTACATACGACGGTCCATACCGCGTATTAAAACGTGGAACTAAGGTTTATGAAATAGAACTTCCTAATCGTAAAGTTAATATATCCATCGATCGGTTAAAACCCGCGTATATGTTACAGACATCAAATTCAGATATCGAACGTAATTCACAATCGACCGATTCAGAATCAAGCACAAAAACACGCTCAGGTCGTGTTACGAGGAGACCCGTACGTTTCGTTGATTAAAAAAATATTCTTAAGTACTTCCCTTGTTTAAAATAATGTGTAACTGTATTATAAGTAAATATTGTTTAGACTAACGTTGCCAAGCAGTGTGTGTATAAGTGCCTTAAGTGGCCACAATTTTTTTTCCTGTGTTTATACCATTCAAGTTTCGTGTGAACTTGTAACAACGTAGTATTATTGGTAGAGTAGTACCTAATAAATAATATGTTTGTTTTAGTTATGATGAAAAATCTCTATGTAATTTTTATAGATTCCCTAGTTTAGTAACGTTTATGTACCTACCTATTATGTTTCTAACGTATTTTTGTAATGTTTAAGTAAAAATATAAGTAAGTAGTAGTAATTGACTGAAAAGTATAAAAAATATAAGTGTATAAGTTAATTTAATAGATAGCGATAAAAAGTTTAAGATGCTCTACCTATTTTAAAATTGTATGATCTTTTTCTTTTTTTTTTCTCAATTAAAATGTATTTTTTTTTAAAAAGGGGGGAATATTGTGGGGTCGTGCGTGTATCAAGTTACGCACGCTAAGTACCTATGTAGAGAACAAGCATTTTTGTATTTAAGTTTTCAGTCGTGTATGCGCAGTGACACGTATCGGTCGCTGTCGCAAATAAATAATAAAAATTCTATCAGTATTTTATTTGATGTACACGAGGTGAGTCCCCTGTCCCCACACTAGCATCGCTACAAAATGGATGTGGGTTTTGACGTACATCGTTTGGCGTGGATGCCAAACGATTGATCTGGGGCCCTACCGCCTAACTTAAAGCTTTAGCCAGAGCGATAGCTAGACTATATCCATCCTTATCATATCATAACACGATGACAAGGACGGACAGTTCACTGACGTCATAAACCAAAGCCAGAGTCAAAGCGAGAGAGTTAGGCGGGGGGCTGATCATAGTTTGGCTGTACGTCAAACGATTTACGCCGTGTGCGGCCTCAAAAACTGGCGTCCGTCCATTTGATTTAACCCATTTGATGTTCACCAAATGGAAGGACCGTGTGTGTCCACCTTAACATATTTCACAATTTTATTGACCGTGTAAGGTTAATATTGAAGTTTGCGCTTGATTTTAATGAGCGGTTTTAAAAAGGCAGTTTAAGAAAAAAAAGTAGTTCATAAAATAGAACTAGATGTCGTTGTACTTAGTAGGTAGTGTAGTGATTATTTCCTCTATGGTAGGTAGCTTTTTATGAAAAATATGAATGAATGAATGAAATAGTTCTTTATTTAAATAAGCTCACATAACAAGCATTTTTAAATCGTCAAATGTTTTTTTTACCCTACTACCCATTATGACGTCTTTTAGCTGACAAGAAAAATGGGCGCAAAAAACTTGTCAACGTTATCAGATGGAACGATATTTACAAATATGTATATCGATTCCAGACTTTATAATAACAAAGATTAACAAATATATAACATTATTTCATTAGCTCATTTCTTAATGAATTTCAAATTACTTAATCAAATTACAGGGTTGAAGATAAATTCAAAGTTTACAATCAACATACAATTCAATATGCGTTAAGTTAGGTCACGGACGTAGCTATAGCTTTGACAAGGGGGGGGTCCTCAACGCAAAAAGAAACAGTGCTCTAACGCCAATTAATCTATCATTTACAAATTAAATTTGCCTGCCAGTGCCGGTTTTAGCACTACCAGTATCCTGGGCGACATTTCTACGAGGCGCCCCCTATCTGCGATTCCAAGATTTTAAATTTTGCCTGTTAGTTAAAAAATGGCCGCGCAGCTCGATTTTTAGTCAGTTTCACCTACTGATCTTGTACTCTTGCTTGTTTATAGCAAAAAAAGAACGGCTGCACAGCGCAATTTTTAATCAGTTTCATCTTCTAATCTTGTAATTTTACTTATTACAGTAAAAAACCGCCGCGCAGCGCGATTTTTAGTCAGTTTCACCTACTAATCTTGTAATCTTGCTTGTTTATGGCAAAAAAAGAACGGCTGCACAGCGCAATTTTTAATCAGTTTCATCTTCTAATCTTGTAATTTTACTTATTACAGTAAAAAACCGCCGCGCAGCGCGATTTTTAGTCAGTTTCATCGACTAATCTTGCTTGTTTATAGTAAAAAACAGCTGCGCTGCGCGATTTTTAGTCGGTTCATCCACTAATCTTGCTTGTTTAAACTAAAAATGGCCGCGCAGTGCGATTTTTGGTTAGTTTCATCGCGTCGTCGCTTGTCACCAGGGGGGTAATTACGTAACTTTGTTGCAATCAACTCTGACAGAAATCGCAGTAACATCGCTGCTTTAGTAAGAACTAATGTGACAACTATCTTAACTAAAGCAGCAATGCAACCGCGCTTTCAATCGATTTCAATCGAGAATTGTTAGCAACAGCTTTACGTAATCAAGGTACAGTACCTTGATTACGTAAAGCTGTTGCTAACAATTCTCGATTGAAATCGATTGAAAGCGCAGTTGTATTGCTGCTTTAGTAAAGATAGTTGTCACATTGGTTCTAACTAAAGCAGCAATGTAACTGCGATTTCTGTCAGAGTTGATTGCAACAAAATTACAAAATCACCCCCCAGGCAACAATACGATTGATAGTTGACCGGTACCTTGATTACGTAAAGCTGTTGCTAACAATTCTCGATTGAAATCGATTGAAAGCGCGGTTGCATTGCTGCTTTAAGTAAGATAGTTGTCACATTGGTTCTAACTAAAGCAGCAATTTAACTGCGATTTCTGTCAAAGTTGATTGCAACAAAGTTACGTAATTACCCCCCGGTTGTCGGGCGTTTTCAGCGCCCCACACACAAGGGCGCCCAGTGCAGTGGCACCGCTTGCACCGCCCTAGGGCCGCTCCTGGATTTTACAATGGCCACATCTTAAATGGCACATGGTAGCGAGCGATGAAGTTTCGACGAGATATTGCCAAGTTGTTCTGATCAAGTTTTGCCACTATAACGATTTTGTCGCTAAAAGGGAATTTACGATAGTAATTGTAGGACTGTTTAAAGGTAAACTGTAAAGGTGTGCGGCTGGGGATATAAAAGGGAACCCCGGGCAGTCGCCCCTGCTTGACCTGAAACCCTGAAAGACTTGTGCTAACTTCGTAGTGATCGAAAAACCTCAACTTATTTCAGTTTTTGGGTTACAACTTCAAAAAAATGCATTCTACCGCAAAGTTGTCTATCACATTTTTAAAGAAGTTAAAATTACCAACAATTTACTCAGCTTTGAGTGTCGTATAATATCTCGAGATACACCCTGCGGCGGACTAAGCTTCTATCGTTTTCTACAATCGGCGCGGTGCATGTAATTTTTTTCTGTTGGACAAGTAAGACGGATATGAATGGGGGGGGTCCGGACCCCCAAAACCCCCCCCTTATATACGTCCGTGAGTTAGGTAGTCAGAAGCAGACCCATTCCTACTGGCAGCACTTGTTCACGAGCATGACGCATGAACCAGCCATCGCTTCGCTCAACCATATTTGAGGGAACGTAACGACCCGCCTCACACGACACCACCGCAGAAATGATTAAAGAGAGCATGACATACTAAGGCTACCCATGTTAAGGCACCGAATTGAAAACTAATGTCCAAAAGCTTTTCATAGGCCTTTTACAAAACTACTGACTATAGAAAGTAAAAATATTACAATTAAATAAATCAAAACTAGGTAAGTTATGAATTATGTTTTGAGTAAGAAGTGCCATACATACAGACAATATAAAACAGTTTTTTTTAATATGTATACGACGCCCTTAATACAAGCAGACAGAAGCAGACCCATTCCCACTGGCAGCACCCGTTCACGAGCATGACGCATGAACCAGCCATCGCTTCGCTCAACCATATTTGAGGGAACGTAACGACCCGCCTCACTCGACACCACCGCAGAAATGTTTAAAGTGAGCATGACATACTAAAGCTACCCATATGAAGTCGTCGAGTCAAGAAGCCAATAGTACGTTTTTATGTAGGTAGGATACTTCTCACAATTTTATACTTAGAAAAGAAAAGTCACGATTCGAGTTACTTCGAGTTTTATTAAAGGACTTTAATCTAGACCTATGAAAGAACCACGGACTTTTTCTAATCAATACTGAGGCATTAGAGTAATAATTAACAATACAAACAATTTTGAAAAAAAGAAATATATGTAGCTTACTTCCGCAAACAATATATGCAAGATGCACCGCCCGCCCGGCCGCAATAAGATGCACATGCACACCACAAAATATCAGTGCACAATACCTGCATTTAGCAAGACAGCAACACACCTTGCACCTTCACCAATTAGGCTACTCTACACGTGTTTCGCCCCAACCCGGGGCATCCTCAGGAGTTAGATCGTGCGTAAACCAACACCGAATGATCGGTATTTTGTGGTGTGCATGTGCATATTATTGCGGGCGGGCGGGCGGTGCATCTTGCATATATTGTTTGCGGAAGTAAGCTACATATATTTCTTTTTTCAAAATGGTTTGGGACTTCCGCCAAGTGACGCCTGATTCAATCAAATACTAACAATACAAAAGCTATGCCCATGCGTTATTATCCTTCAAATAATCGTCAACAGTGTAATAGCCTTTACTCATTAGATTGGATTTAACAGTATTTTTAAAATTTTCCAAGGGCAGTTCTGTGACTTGTTGTGGTATCTTATTATTAAAGGTAATACATCTACACAAAAAAGAACTTCCGGTTTTATGCAGTCTGCGCCTTGGAACAGCAAGTTTGTCCTTGTTTCTTGTATTGTGTTTATGAACATTACTATTTTTACAAAGCTATCTAAATTTTTCTTTACATACATTATATTTTCATAGATATATACATATTTTCATAGATATATACATATTTTCATAGACATATTTTCATGATATGTAAATTACTTTTTTATTATACGTTTGTTGAGTATGTGGTTTGTTGCGTTGTGCGTTGGTTGTCCGATGGCGTGTTACGACGAACTTTTCTATGACCAATATGACCATTAGTGGGAAATAATATTTTAAAAATCTACCTAGTTGAAGTAACGCCATCTATCGACATAAAATTATACTAAAATTCTCTGCTGTCAGAAAACCGCTCATTGCACAATATTCTTTCATTGCACTGTGTAGGGTCAACATTGCGCAATATTTTCTTAATGAGTGACGTTCATCAAATAGTAACAATATATGACTATATTGTTTATGAAGAAAAGAAAAGGATACATTCATCTACTTGACCTCTCTGTCGGCTCGTTTTGGGGCGAATCGCACAATCCGGTTTATACCGAAGGGAAGTACTAAATTCATGGACAGACTCTACCACAGTATAAATACGATAATAGTTTTTGAAAAACTAATTATCTATTCTGTAAAAAAGAACTTCCGCGCGCGAGCTTGATAGCGCGAAGTTTAAAGTGGTTTGAATTTGTTCACTTCGTGCAGTTTTATAATAACTTGCTTCGTTATGGTTATTAAAAAAACAGGGAACAATATTATATAACAGTTTCAATTCAATTCAGACTTAAATAGGTCGCTTAAAATAATAAGGTCAGAAGCTGACGATTTATTGATCAAACATTCAAGTTGATTTATAAAGATTCGTCGTTATAGTCGGGTCACGAGTCACGACAATGGACGCATCTATTCCAGTTTTCGAGAAGCCTCATCCACGGCTTACGGTATTAGACTGGACTCGAAATATCCAGAGGCTACAGAATGAGGCAAGACTGCGGAGATTTGAGTCGTACGAGTTACGCCAGAGGGGCAATCAGTTGAGAAACGAAACCTCAGTTACTACTCGTTGGGACAACTATGTTAACAATGAACTTTTACGAGACAGGTATATTTTTATTTACGTATTTTCTTTGTGATAATTTATTTTTGATGGCTTTATGTTTCTTTGTGAAAACCTTTCGCTACGGTCGTAGCTAGAGGCTGGTAAGGGGTGGCTGCCAGGGGCGCAATCCGCAGGGGGATGGGTCAGCAAAGTGCGCCCCCTTTACTGACCCATCCCCCCTAGTATGACCGACGAAACATGATATATATCGCGTGATATAGCATTTTATCGACACCCAAATGTCAAAATCCATTGTCTTTTGACAGTTAAACGTGATAAATTGCTTTATCATATCGTGTTTCGGTGGTCATGCTATGGGGGCATAGCTAGAAAAATGTCTAAAAGTCTTGGGGCGCAAAATTCAAATCTTGCCAAGGGCGCTCATTATCCTAGAAATATGTATTGGGGCACAAAATTCAAATTTTGCCAGGGGCACTCATGATCCTAGAAATGTCTTTGGGCGCAAAATTCAAATCTTGCCAGGGGCACTCATGATCCTAGAAATAAGTCTTGGGGCGCAAAATTCAAATCTCGCCAGGGGCACTGATAATCCTAGTTACGACGCTGCCTTTCGCACTGAATGTCATCTTTATTTATTGCACAGAGCTTCTATTTTTTTTATTTAAGCACAAAAGAACTTTATGACAACATCGATAGAGGTACGTTGTCTACGACGAAAATAATGTTTACTTAAATTAATGATTTAAGGATTTTTGAAGTTGACTCCTGGAGGGAGAAACAAAGGTATACAAGGGAATGTGTTCGAGATGAGATAAGAGCTCTGAAAGAAGAGAAGAATGCGACGGAACTTCATTTGGAGTCGCTGCAGGTCCCGCTAATGGTGTCGTTGCAGTGTCTGTCCAACAGGGACCAGAGGGTGCCTCCAGAGCTCACCAGGGACCAACTGGGAGAGGAACTTAATAAGGTAACATTAATTATATGAGTTAAGCTATAGAAAATAGACATAGACAGTCTTTTAAATCTAAAAATGATAACGTTGATCGATAATACCTACTTCTTCACTCATCAGCGTCGGAGCTAGGGTCAGAATGAATTTGAATTTTGCGCCCCAAGACTTATAACTTATTTTCTAGATATAGGTCAGCAAAGTGCACCCCCCTGAGGGTTGCGCCCCTGACAGCTGCCCCCCTAGCTTCGGCGCTGTCACTCATTCATGGGTGATATTAGCAAATAAGCCTTTTAAAAATCTTAATACCAATGTATGACTAGATCATTTGACAACGGCAGGAGCTCCACATAATCGAGAACAGCAAGCGGGTACTAACAGACGCATGCCACATGGGGTGGGAGAAGCTCAAGGAGCTGACCAACGTGCTCTGCCGCCTGGAGCGCGAGATCCAGAACAAAGATGACGCGCTCATGCTGGAGTACCACGTCAGGGATCTCACCAGGGATAGTGCTAATATATCGTACAAGCTGGACCCAACGAGGGTGCCTACCGAGTGAGTGTACTCGATTTTCTGTATCCACACGGAAAGGCGGCTGGAGGGGCCAAAAGGGACGGACCAATACGAAGAAAAGGGAATTTTGTCAGTACCTACATTATATGCCTTTTGTATTGCTTCGTCCCTCTCAGCTTCTCCGGCCGCCTGTGCATGTGGAGGATCCATACGATTGAGTCTTGTTTCTGATGCTTTTTTTTGTTACGGATTTTCAACATACACTGTCTTGCTTTCCCAAAGTCCATTGAAGGCTTCTTGAAAACCTGCTGCTTTAGTACCGCCAGTCAGCTGAAAAAATGAGCAGCTGGCGGGCAGTGCTGATGCAGCAGGTATGCAGTAAGAAGGCAAAGCGATGTAGTCAATTCCTGCTAAATAAGAATTTTATGAAGATTCTTGTGCATTTCACACGAGTAGTTTATGGGTCTTCATCTAACTTATGGGTCTAATAGGTACCTATTATAAAACAAATTCATAAAATCTTCTTAGATCGATGACAGAGGATAGTTACGTCAACTGCATAGAGAACACGATCAAGATAGCGGAACAACTGATGTCCGAATCGAAGGCGCTTCGAGAAAACATGTTCCAAGCACGGGAACAGGCGCGCAACCAAATGTACGCGCAGTGTCAGACAGTGGAGATGATCATGCGCCGGCGCGTGTTTGACATACAGCGCGCCAGGAACGAGATGGAGTGGCAGAAGCATAAGGTAGGTTCTAGAATAATTATGTTCTAGGAACAAAAAACCGCATCTAAATCGGTCAAAGCGCTCTGGAGATAAATGGGAAAATGATGACTGCAGCGCCCCCTAGCGGCTAAACACCATAACACCATCTAAGAACCATCGCCGATAACCTACAAACACATTACCTACAGAAAACCGTATAGAAATCAGTTGAGTAATTTTGAGAACTTTTCAAGTGCGAGTCAAGTGCGCCTTTTCGATGCGGTTTGCGACTTGAAAAGTTTTGAATGCAAAAAACCGCATCGAAATCGGTCCAGTAGTTTCCGAGGAAAATGGTAACAGACAAACATACAAACACACAACCTTTAACTCCAAACGCATATACAGCCCACGTTCCGTCCATCGTGGGTAAAAATGGAGTGACAGAGGTAGGAACCAGAGTGCTTGGTGGTAGAATGATGAGGCAAGAGCCTGAAAGTAGTAGTAATATAATACGTACCAAGACTGCAACGGTGCTGTAGTCTGCTGTAGGTACTCAATCGTTTTCATATTGCTTGGGTCTGTTCCTTCTTCAAATGATAAATGATGACGTATTTCTTCATTACCCAATGTTTTCGACAACGTATACCTAATAATATCAGTAGGCCTTCCTTATATGTAGATAAGGAGGATGGGTCATAATCATAACATAACCCACCGTGAAGGCCCAATGCGGATTGGTGGATGTTAACGACTGCAAATGCAGTCGGGTCGGGACCAACGGCTAATTGTGCCTTTCGAAGCACGGAGAACTCGAGATAAAAAATTTTGGTCACCCATCTCATTACCGACCCTTGCGAAAGTTGCTTAACTTCCGCAGTCGCAGGGCCAGGTGCTAAACCACTGCGCCACCAAGCTCCACATATCAATATACAAACATCAATTTACAATTCCCAATTCCCTCCAGCTGGAAATAAACATGCAGAAAGTAGACCGCGAGATCGAGTCGCTCCGAGCAGCCGTCGCCGACAAGATCAACCCCACCAAGCTGGTGGAGACCAGACTCGAGACGCGCAAGCTCCGCCCCGTGCTGGAGAGGGTGCAGGTATGAAACGAAGCTCCCTGTTTTAGGCTGGCTATGCACAGATGGATTACATTGCTTTTCATGGTAAATTTTTATTTGTGCCAAAATGAAGTAGCAATGTATCACATCCATCTGTCAAATTACAGTTTTTAACATAAACTTCAATGTTTTAGCCGATAGACCCGCTGGGGCTCTATCGCCTAACTTCAATTGCTATCGATCACAATCTTTCACTTTCATTTGACAGAAGGATGTGATGTGACATATTGCTACTTTTCTTTGATAAGTTTTTATTTGCGTGCCAGAACTAGCAATGTATCAGATCCATCTGTCAAATGAAAGCTTACCTCACAGACCATATAACAAATCTGTGGCTTACCTGAACTTCAGTGTGCTTAGCCGATAGAACCACTGAGGGCCTACCCAAAGTAACATGTGCGCAAATCTTCGTTATCGCTTCGCTTTCGAAACATGTATGGGATTGACATAAGGTTTCGTTAACAATCGAATTTTAAGACGTCAAATCCATACATGTTTTGAAGCGAAGAGATAGCGAAAATTTGCAAATGTTACTTTGGCTAGGGGGGCTGGTGTCCACTTGGTCGCGCATCCAATTTAAGGGGGGATCGGGGCGCAACCAATTTAAGGGGCACAACCATTGTGTCCAATTAAGCTACAGCCCTAATGGTCATACTGTATGACTCATACATTACACAGGTCAGGATTTCTATGTAATTGCATTTAAATAATTGTTTATGTTTAGGACAAGCCTATGCGAGGACTGATAGAAGAATACGAAAGAGTTCATATGAGCACCGCACAGCTGGAAAAGAAATTAGAGGAAGCTTTGTAAGTATTCTACTTTTTAAATGGTAACACCACACCACACTTACAAAGATTGCCTTAACCTTGTTATCATAACGTTCACAATATTTTTCATTACAAACCAAACCCTCATACTAACAAGGTTCAAATTCATTTACCAGGACTACATACCACGGCATGTACAACCATCACCAACGCGTCACCAAAGATTTACAGTACAAGAACCAAGCGCTAGAGACTGACAGACGACTCGCCGAAATAAGGAAACCTATACACGTGCCGGATGAAACTGAGTTCCAGAGGAACGTAGGGTACTGTCATATGGATGCTGAACTGGCGCAATAGAAACTGAACCTAATAGCTGATAGAACAAGGTGGAATATGATATATCAGGTGGAATATGATATATCAACAACTGTTTTAAAATCGATACTGACAGAAGACTCGCCGAAATCCACAAACCATTATTTATACGCGCAAGAAACTGCGTTCCAGAGGAATGTAGGGTACTGTCATATGGATGCTGAACTGGCGCAATAGAAACTAAACCTAATAGCTGTCAGTCAGTATAAGGTTGAATGATTTATTACCAACTATTTTAAAATCGATAGACTGACAGAAGACCGCCAAAATCCGTAAACCAATAACACGAGCAAGAAACTGAGCTCCAGAGGAACGTAGGGTACTGTCATATGGATGCCGAAATGGCGCAATAGAAACTAAACCTAATAGCTGTCAGCCTAAGATTGCATATGATTTATTAACAACTGTTTTAAAATTGATAGAGACTGACAGCAGACTCGCTGAAATCTGCAAACCATTACGCGCCAGAAACAGAGTTTCAGATTGACTTGTGGTCAGCGTCGTAGCTAGGGGCTGGCAAGCGGGGCGGCCACCAGGGGCGCACTTTGCTGACCCATAGCTAGAAAAAGTCAGTCTTGGGGCGCAAAATTCAAATCATGCCAGGGGCACCCCATAACCCTAGCTCCAACGCTGTAGGGTACTGTCATATGGATGCTGATGGCGCAGTAAGAAACTAGTCTTAATGTATAAGGTTAAATATACAATAACACATCGTATCATCAACAAACAATCAAACCGTTTTAAAACGTTGGATATTGACAGAAAACTCGCCGAAATACGGAAACCTTATACACGCGCAGTTTCAAACAGAGGAACGTAAGGTATTGTCATATGGACGCAATAGGAAACGACACCTTATGAACACTGAAATAAGATAAAGAATTGCTTGCTAGTGCTAAAGATTGACACTAAACTAAATCTGCATATGCTTTACTTCAGATGAAACTGAATTCCAGAAGGGTAGGGAACTGTCATATTATAAGTAGATGCTGAACTGGCGCAGTAGGAAATTAGACTTAAGAAACTTTAATATAAGGTTGATTAACACAAAACGTAGACATATTCACACCCCGTGTTCACAACTGTTTAAAAACTTTGGAGATTGAAAGAAGATACAACTAAATCCGCACATGGAGCTTAAGAGTATTATCACATGAACGCTTTACTGGCGCAATAGGAAAATAAACTTTAAAGAGACCGACATAAAGTTAACATTTGCTTGCAAGACCTAGAGATTGACAGTAAATTGGATCTGCAAACATATACACGCTCTAGATAAAACTGAGATCCTGTTACATGGTTGCTGAACTAGCGAATTACGAAAATAGGTCTAATAAACATTACTATAATGACAAATACCGGTACAAAACCACCAAATGCTGTGTTCAAAAATGTTACCACATAATATGAACTGAACATCTTAACTAGGGATGCATCCGATACCGATACCGATATATAGGCGATACTTCGGGTCTTCCGATATATCAGCATCGGCGATATTTTTAGTGTCGATACAACGATACCTTTCTTGAATTTTTTGAACAAAAAATAATATGGCGGCTGTAATCAATATTTTGTAATATAAAAAAAATATGTTTTATCTTCAATTATTACAATATGGGAAACAAATTAAAAGCCTTGATGAGCACATTCCAAAACAAAACATTTTTTTACTAAAATGTATAAAATAAAAATAAATAACTTAATAAATATTAAAAACTACGACTGCCCTACCATAAAACTCTAAAGTGATTCACAGAACAGTGTCCTCCGAGTGCAATGTCTTGTTTTTTACTTTTTAGTACGTTTTTTAACCTTCATTTAAATCCACCAAGCGTATCGGTATCGTATCGGCAAAAAGGCGTATCGTTGCATCCCTATCCCTAATCTTAACATTATATAATCCCCGTCAAATGGTAATGCGCTGGAACCTTGTCACATTAACATCCACGTTGACGTGATCCGCAACTAAAAATGTCATGAAACAAGAAAATTCTAATAGAAAATCTTATATATTAATTATTGAATTATTAATTTCAATAAGATAGGGTCTAGGTATACAAAAACTTTACAATTGTTTTTCGTTTTTGAGGTTAAAATCATGGCCGCCAGGCGCATTACCATACCAATTGACGGGGATAGTAAGTATTTTCTATCTAGTGCTTTATCAAAGAATACGAATATTAATAATATACAATAATATTGTTTTCGCATCCTTGAACTTTCCTACCTCAAGATCCTTGATCAAGGTAACGCCTGATATTATTAAATAAATTCATCAATACCCTCAATGCTTGTTTTCTATTCAACAATTGAATGCCTATTAATTACGTTGATTAAATTATTTTTAAGTAAATGGCAAGAGAGTATAAAAATAACAATAAAGTTTAAAAAATGCATTTTTATTCAACATGACGAAATAAACATAGCACATACTTAATGAGCATTTAAAAACTAAACGAAAAGACAAAAAATAATAATATTGTAGTTATAATAATGTTCATCGAATATATTTTGATATAAAACTGTCAGCAACAAACTACAAATTTCCTCCATTGACTTTGAGCTTAATAATACCCAACAAGTTAAGGTTTAAATTTGACTGTATACAGGGTAATCTTTGGACCACGTGGCATTTTTTTATTTTGTCCCAAACTTTTCCATACTTAAATTGAAATATCACTTGTTTGCGCACCGCGTTCGCACACCGATCAGCGTAAGGCTCCTAGCTCCCCACCACCCGATTTCCCCCACTCACGTGCTGTGCCCTGTGCACGAGAGTAAGCATACGCGTCTAAAGTCTGTCCATTTTTACTTGTCTTATTTAGTAAACAGTTTTTGACAGTTGTCATACGTCTTTTAAAATTAAATCATTATTTAAAAATATGTTAGTAACTTTATGAAATTGTTGTTAATTTATTAACAATTTATTTCGTAATCTATGTGTGGAAAAGTATTTGTTGTATTTTATAAATGATTATTTCAATAAAGAGTTGGGTGAAGATTGTTTACCATATAAGACAAGTAAGGATGGACAGACTTTATATATAGGATTTTAAAAGTGGCTGCACAACTAATAAAAGAAACATTCTTATCTTTTTCACTAAATGTTGTCATTAAGTAGTACTTCTTTTACCTCATTTTTACTTTTGACAAGGGGTCCAAAATTTTCCCTGTATTTATATGTTTAATCGATCGGATTTTTAAACCATCGATATTTACATAGAGTTCTAAGATATTTACATGCATAAGGTCTGACCTTCAGTATTAATGGACCATTTTTTGCTTTTATACCAGAGATTAATTTATAGTTACTGACTGATTATACTAAGGAATTCAAGCCAAGAGTATCGTTATGGCTTTGAAAGTATAATTAATATTATTAATCACAATACTGCAATTTGCATTTCATACAATTTGTAACATTTTCTTTCGAATATAATTTTAGAGAGCATCTGTTTGTGTACTTTGTAACATACTTTTATATATTTAACAGTTCACAAGTTTAACCGGGGCTTTATGTCAATTGCTATTTTCTACTAGCACCTTAATATATAAAATGAACACATCAGTTTTATTACAGCATTCATACATGCAAACTTTGGAATTTTATTGTATCTACCTATCTAATAAAAAAAAACACATTTAACCGAAACAATAGCGACACGTACGTAAAGAACTGTTAGATATCGTAAGTACACATCCATTTTTTTTATAGATCTAGAAAATATGAATGAATGTATAGTATAATAAATTGTTAGACAAATACATATAATGAATTCGATTTTCGACTTTGGGGTATCAACTATTTTTTAGATTTAAATACATAGTACAGTATTTATTTCGATTTATATTCTCTGTAACAAAACTATTTTTCAGTTATATGTTAATACATTTTTATTTAGGATCAAAATAATATGTATTCTGTGTCAAAACATAATAATAAGTGTTTTAAGACTGCATGGTCTGTTGATTAGGTATAATATAAAATAAAGCATGTAGGTATATTATTTAGTTTGCTACAAGAATCTTATAATTAAACTTATATTAGACAGTAGTAAGTTTGGCTTTATTGAATATATTATATTGTCTTTATTTTATACACTTTGTTACATAGTGTAGGAAACAATATTAAATGAATACTGTGTTTGTTATAAAGCTATGTTGTATAGTGAAGCGTACAAAAGGAATGCTTGTTGCTTTATACCACTGCTTAATTAAAATAATAAAAATATATTCAAAAACTACCCTTTAGTTAGTTTTTCTGTTGTATGTTATATTCTAGCTTTCTCGCCCACAACTTCGACCGGGTTGACATTCGGAAAATCCCTAGGGACCCTTTGACCGGCTATCTGTGTACCAATCCAAATCCGTTCAGCCGTTTTTGCGTGACAGACAAACATAAAGACACACTAAACTTCCAAACATTCACATTTTTATATTAGTAGGATAGGATCCATATCCGTTCCGTTTCCACCCCATTCTAGTTTCCGTTCCTGTATTATTATTCTATAAAAAACTTGGACACCCCTTTTTGGGCCCTTTAAGAGGTTGATCATGTCCACCATGTTGGATTTCAACATAAAAGCCATTTTCGCAATCAAAATCTCATAAAGCCATATACCACCTAAGGGGTTGATTGAAGACGAAGTTTGAAGACGAAATGTCTATTTTTTCCTATACAAATTTTAAACACCCATTTCACGCTTTCAGGGGTTGAATTTCGAAATATTCATTCATTTCACTCCTTCAGGGGTTGAACTTGGAAATATCCTTTCTCGTTGTATATCACAAAATATATTGTGCAAAATTTCAGCTTTTTAGGTCCAAATTTTGGGCTCGGAGTTGATGTCGAGTGAAAAAATTGGAATGCTAAGTTTTTTTTATATAAATAAGTACATTCATTAGAAACAATTCTATATACAGGCAAGGTGGGATGGATCTAACCCGTTAGTTTAATAACAATTTATTAAGCTAACAATTAATATCGCAGCTACACTTTATAAAAATAAAAAAATGTGGTCTTACATATAAAATAAAACTATGCAATTGTGTACTTCTAAAAATGCAACTTGTGAAAATCTAATCTAAAGCAGTATAATATAGTCATAGTTAAAAAAACTGACAGAAGGATGCATGTGCTCTTTTAATTAAAATAAAATATTCTCATGAGTATAACTAAAAGTAAAATATAGATCTGCAGTTCTGCACCCATTCTGTCATTGTATAAAAAATAAAATAAAATAAATACTTAACTGAATTCAAGATAATCAGAAGGCGAAGAGTGAAGAGCGATGTAAATTCATTCGTGTTAATGCTATAAAATAAAGCATCACTTTTTGTTTTTGGTATCGACCACATTATTTTTAATTAAGGATATGTCTTAAAAAGTATATTTAACACCTTATACAGGGTGTTAATGAATGAACCAATAATGGGAAAACCATTTCTATCAAACTGAACAACTTTTAGGTTTACTACGTATGAAACTTTTACTATGTACAAATTGTATGAAACAGCTGATTTTTTTCGCGACTTTTGGTTAATTCATTAACACCCTGTATACAAATAGACAAATTTTACATCTCTCTCAATCGAGCCAATTTGTAATGAGCGATATTGTGTCTCATTTAGCTTATTGAGGAACTTACATTAGAAAAAAGTAACTAGGTACATTATTGTTTATAGCTAAACTAGCTGGCTACGAACTTTGTCCTGAACTATAAAAATCTCAACTATTATTATTGCATTGAATACTGAGTGTTTAACGAGAAGATACTATAGAAAGATTATTATTATTGTTCTATGCCACTGTAAAAGGCGGTGTCGTAGCTAGGGTCATGAGCGCCCCTGGCAAGATTTTAATTTTGCGCCCCATGACACATTTATAGGATAATGAACGCCCCTGGCAAGATTTGAGTTTTGCGCCCCAAGACTTCCTTTTGTCAGCAAAGTGCGCCCCCTAAGGATTGCGCCCCTGGCAACCCTCCTTGCCAGCCCCTAGCTACGACCCTGGTAAAAGTGTTTACCTCATTGGACGGGTTGAAGATCTGGCTTCGGACCGACCTGTTCGTACGCTTCATCGAGCAACTTGCAAATCAAGGATATGTTTTCATCATTGAGTTTTCTGCTCGACGCAAGTCTGATGGAAGGTTCTGGACAGTTAACTTCCACATCTCTTAAGTAAGCTGCGACTGCGAAGGCCACACCTTTCTCCATACAATAGTTAGCAATATTTCTAAGATAGCTGTGCTTCAGACGGTCGGTCAATTCTTCCTTATTCAAGTAAATGTGCTTTACTGGTGAAAGTTCATCGCCACGGAACCTGAAGTACTTCAGTTTTGCTAATGCCCTGGAAATGGTTTGTTTATGTTACTTATCTCGATTGTTACAATGTCGGTTTGTGAGTCAAAAGTATGCAGCTACTCTTATCAGTATGAAGTAATAAAATTACTCATTCTCATATCTGGAATTTGTTCATATTCAATCGAAAGAAAACAGGCTGATAACAATTTACAATTTACAACTTGTACAAAATCTAAAACCGACAACTAACCATGTGAAACTACAAATTAGACCAAACTGTTGGTTTACCTTCGAGTCGTATTGAAACCAGCGATTTATCAAAAGAAAAATTTATGGTACAATACGTTTTATTTGATAACTAGCTGGGCTAATGGGCTGCCATACGTCCAGGGGGGTAATTACGTAACTTTGTTGCAATCAACTCTGACAGAAATCGCAGTTACATTGCTGCTTTAGTAAGAACCAATGTGACAACTATCTTAACTAAAGCAGCAATGCAACCGCGCTTTCAATCGATTTCAATCGAGAATTGTTAGCAACAGCTTTACGTAATCAAGGTACTGGTACACCGGTACCTTGATTACATAAAGCTGTTGCTAACAATTCTCGATTGAAATCGATTGAAAGCGCGGTTGCAATGCGGCTTTAGTTAAGATAGTTGTCACATTGGTTCTTACTAAAGCAGCAATGTAACTGCGATTTCTGTCAGAGTTGATTGCAACAAAGTTACGTAATTACCCCCCGGTACCTTGATTACGTAAAGCTGTTGCTAACAATTCTCGATTGAAATCGATTGAAAGCGCGGTTGCATTGCTGCTTTAGTTAAGATAGTTGTCACATTGGTTCTTACTAAAGCAGCGATGTAACTGCGATTTCTGTCAGAGTTGATTGCAACAAAGTTACGTGATTACCCCCCGGGACATGTCCCAGTATCAAGCGTTGTGTCCCGGGGGGTAATCACGTAACTTTGTTGCAATCAACTCTGACAGAAATCGCAGTTACATCGCTGCTTTAGTAAGAACCAATGTGACAACTATCTTAACTAAAGTAGCAATGCAACCGCGCTTTCAATCGAGAATTGTTAGCAACAGCTTTACGTAATCAAGGTACCGGTCGGCAAGTACCTAGCACTTAAATATTACCCAAGTTTTTGAAAGATCTATGGTTTACCCTATTTCTGTTCTAATGTGTTATAATGGCACACACAAAACCAAAACTAATGAGGAATATTAATAAAATAATGAAATAATTTAGGACACACATAAATTTTAGGTAGCACTGGAGTACTTTTGTCGGATTTTATGACTGTGAAGGCTGTGTATTTAGCCACTTGATACTCTTTATTACACTCATGTACGTTGTATGGTTCACACTGCGTCCCATATAGTGCCGTAAGTCAGCTCGAGTCCGATTTTACTACTTAAACTGCTATTATAATGCTATTATACTGCTTATGTACAGCCATAGTGAACTTAAGGCTGTCTAATTTGTGCCCAAACTGGTTCTATAAGAGCATTATAGCATACAGCTCTTATACACCTGACTTACACAGCTTGTGGAGTACATGTGAACGACTAGACATCTTATATAGAACCCCGAATGCTTGGGATACTGGTCGGCATCTCAGCATTTATGGCAGCCCTAAACTAATGGCATCCTACAAATAAATATTTTCTATTTCTATTTCTACAACTTTAAATTTTCCGCTTTCAGTCAAAGTTTACAAAATCTCTCTTTAGTCTTACTTACATAATAAAAATTGAGTAAATACTCACTTGTTTAATTTCTTAGAGCTCTCCTCCAGTTCGCTGAGGATATCTGATTTCTGTTCTATGATGTCCAGAGCTGATATGGCGGCCTGCGTCAGCATCGGCGGCAGAGAAGCACTAAAACAGTAACCTGTACGGAAACAGTATTATTCGTTAAAAACCGGCCAAGTGCGAGTCGGACTCGCGCACGAAGGGTTCCAAAAACAGCAAAAAAATCACATTTGTTGGAAGGGAGCCCCACTCAATTTTTTTGTTGTATATTATATAGTATTTGCTGCTATAGTGGCAACAGAAATACATAATCTGTGAAAATTTCAACTGTCTAGCTATCACGGCTCATGAGATACAGCCTGGTGACAGACGGACAATTGAGTCTTAGTAATAAAGTTCCGTTTTTACCCTTTGACGGAACCCTAAAAAATAGTATTTGCTTGTTCAATTAAGTATAACAAGATAAAAATAGTATACTAGCTAGAGACTTTGCATTAATGTTATGGTATTTTCTAAGGTCTTATCATCATTGACCATATTTTAAACCAAAAAATAATCCTCAAAGTATAATAAATATAGCCTAGAAACAGGAAATAATAATATGCATTACAGGCACTATCAGTTGAAATAATTGCTTGCCATAATAATAAATAGCAAAAAACCAGCATAGGTAAGCAAAGTAAAAATATGCCAACTTACCTAAACCAGACAATCTTTGGTGTTCCACAATAAAATGCGTGCCTGCACAGAATCCACCGATGGTGGCAAAGGAGTGTTCCAGAGAGCCCACAATGAGGTCGATCTCGTCCCTCGGTACGTTCAAGTGCTCAGTCAGACCTCTGCCATTCTTACCAAGTACCTGCAAGGAATTAAAAATGTTTATTAAACATTTTTAAAAACTATTTATCCCCTAATCAAGTGTTTTGTCATTATTTAACACAAAATCATGATCAGTCATCCTATGACTATACAGTGCTTATTGAAGGGTTGCGTTTATTAAGCATTCTCACACTTTATATCACATTATCACACTTCAACAGATAGCTTTCCTAATATTACTTTAAGACAACCTTTCGATACCACGGCTTTACAATGAATTTGAATACGTCAAACTACAGATGTGCAGGCAGATTGACATAGGCCGCGTTCCGAATCACGCTTACAGCACTGTGAGCGCGCTAACGCCCGGTCCAAATCATGCTTACAACGCTCACGTAAGTTAAAGTGACGTCACAGATGACGTCATCGCATGTGCTAACGACGCTCAGCGTATTCCACCAAAGCACTGTGAGCGTAGTCGGTGTAGCTGTCAAACTTCACTGTCAAAGTTCATTGTTGACAAAAAATACGTGGTTAAGACGACGCCTCGTGAAAAAATTTTTTTACAGGCTCCGCCCACTCACCCCTCGTATCCCATAGTGACATTCTGCCTTCAATCGTAAAGTTTGATTTTCGCGCCAAATGCCTGTGAGGTTTCATCGAAAGTTTAAAGAAGAAGAATAGAAGTGTACTAGTTTACTTGCAAATTCGTTTTTTCTGTTTTTAGAAACTATTTAATTACGTTGGTTTGCGACAACCAAATCAAAAACTAACGTTTAAACAAATTTAAACAAATTAAGGTCTCTTAGTGGTATTTTTTTCAAACTTCTGCGTTGAACCGTTTTCGAGATCTGGGAAATCCCAAAACGTTACCCCAGCAAAAACTTAAATAACTCAAGAACCATAACACACACAATTTTTGCTATTTGCTAACATTTACCATGCAACAAAAGCTATCTATTTATGTATTTGGTTCCAGGCTGAAACAGCTTTTTTTGCCAGGGTAATGTTTAGAACGTGACCCCAGCAAAATCTGTTTTTCTTAAATATCTTAAAACTACAATTCACACAAATTTTGCTATTAGTAAACAAATTTCTCCTCATGACACACTAATTATCTGATAAGGTCTCATCTCTCTAAAGAACAACTTTTTGCTGGGGTAACGCACACCATTTAACCGGTCGGCCTATAGTACCAATACGAACAAGAATTGTTAACGACATAATCGCCTAAAACGTCACGTTTTCGAGTTGTAAGCTATTAAAGTTGAACTGATGGCGACACCACTGGGTAGATTTGAAGCTAAAATAAAACGTAGGTATGGGCTCTAGAATATTGTTTTATGGTCATCTAGGTCCCGTCTAAGTTGCTACGGGTGAGCCGATTTTTTCTAATATTTTTCATTATTTATTCATCTATAAAACAGCTTATGTCACTTTGTTAGATACCTACTTATTATAGCGTGCGCATGATGCGTGCCTAAATAAATAACGTAATAATGCGAGACGTAAGTATTCGTTTTGAGATTATTTATTATTATTGCTATTATTTTTGCTTTGCCGTTGTCGCGTAAAGAGACTAATGATTCTGCAAAATAATAATATTTGTTCACGATCGAAACTTGTAAAAGTTAAAAGTTGTACCACGGGTCGGGAAAGAAATTTTATTTCACAATATTTATTAGTTTATTGTTTTGTTACGCAATGGCGACTCTTGGAAGGTTTGTTCTGTTGATAATTTTCATCTCCTAAAAATAGGTTGGATAAGTATTAGAGACTCTTTGTCTTTGAAATGTGAGAGAAATTAAAACTGTCATTGTCAGTATACTGTCATTTTACGTGTTTTGGCTAGTAAATTTTTGGAGCGCTCAAGCACAGGTCTGTCCTCAAGGAAGGCTCGCGGCCGTCTGAAATTTCGGTGCAAAGAGGTAAAGTAATATAGCTTCCCAGCGCAAAGAAAGGGACAACAATAGCGCACGCATTCCGAAATAAAATAAAGTAAGCGACATTATGAAAATAGTTGATTTATTAAAAAACTAAATTATTTTTGAAAAAATTGGTTTTATCAAAAGTTGGAACTATTTATTACTTATCTTATTAACATAATTTCAGTTCAAACTATGAGTCCGTTTGCTTACAGTACTGCAAAAATGATATGAGAGGCATCAACTTTGGATTTTTTTTCTATCGAGAAAATTGTTTCCATTCATGTTTTGAGCTTGATCAAAAAATTTTGTTATTAGTCTATTTTAACATATTCCAAAATTAGAACAATAGTAGTAGGATCAATAGGACTAAATCTAAATTGAAAACCATGAAAATCCACGAGGTATCCTCTTAAATTGTGAATCGTTGTGGATGTTGTAGTCATTATTAGTGATTTTTACAAAAGATGGCTGAATTTATTGACCTGCAGGTGTTTTGTAAAGATACGAACGAAATAATTATATTAAACTGATGTTGAAAGAGCTAGCAGTGGTAATAAGTATTTTAAAGCTTTGAGAGTTTAAAATTGGTTAGTAAATAATTGGTCTCAGTGAAGGAACTTAATTCGTGCCTTTTTATTTATCTATCCCTTAGAATAAATATTTACTTTACCAAGATTAACCCATTTGAGGTTATGTTGTTCTATACAATCCAACGTTAGCGGTGTGAGCGCTCTCACGAGCGGTCCGAATCAATAGTATCGTGAGCGTGCTGACAGCGTGCTAATGATTTGGACCGGTGTACAATGACGTCACACGCTGTGAGCACTGTTGGCGTGATTCGGAACGCGGCCATAATCAAACTCACTTGAATTCCGAATGTACCATAGAGCAGAGCATATAGGTTAGAAACCTCCCTCAACACTTATAAACTGTTTATTAATAAGGGGGTAGTATGTTCAAACAAAATAGTCAAAACTACATTTGATGGCACATTTATAAATTTTATAATAACGAATAAAGCCTGATTGACACATATCAGTGAAGTCACAGTTCCGGCACGGTACCACCACTGTGATAACTTGAATTATTCTTTCATACATTCTCTATGAACACTCGTTCACTGACACTGAGATCACTCTTTCGTCACTGACACTGATAGGTTTGGCAGCATTTATAGAGAATGTATGAAAAAATTGTAATCACAGTGGCTGTACTGTGCCGGAACTGTGACTTCACTGATGTGTGAATCAGTCTTAAATAAATAAAATCATAGAACCAGTTTTTTAATTTAGAAACCTTACCCCAATACTCAGACTTTCGTCCAAAATAATCCTCAGCTTGTACTTCCTGGCTAACTTGACGAGCCTCTTCAAGGGGCAAATCTCACCAGTATTGAAGTAAACAGCTTCCGCAATGAGAAAAGCTCTGCGTTTTGGGTTCAGTTCCCGTTTCTTAGCAGCTTCTGACAATAGTTGCTCGAGATGGTCCATATTATTGTGTTTATAGTAGCGAACGGTGCTGCGGGCTGCATCAAGACCTTTTTGGATGGCAAACCATACACATTCATCACTGGAAAATTGTTAACATTTTATTAATATCATATGGTACATTTAATAAAATTGAATTACTGTCAAAAATATATTAAACTAACAGTCAGACTTCGTCTGTGCGGAAAGTTTTTGCTATCCCTCGGGAAAAATACCTTTTCTCTGAATGAAAGGTATCTTATGTCGTTTTCTGTACCTCTGATAATGTGTATGTAAAATTTCATAATGATCGGTTTAGTAGTTAAGACGTGAACGCGTATCAAAAAAACAAATGGACCCATTTTTGCAAACGGGAACCAACCCACAATTTGAGTGAAATTGAGTTTAGTAAATAGATGGCGCTCAAATCACGCATTCTATCTTCCCAAAAAAAATGGTTCCTTTTTACCGACTAACAACAGAGATACAACACTGTCACTTGCGGAACCAACCCACTTTGGCCACCTTTTAAAAAACTATAAAGAACTATAAAGCATGGTCCCTTAATAGTTATTAAAACAAATTGTTAAAAAGAACCATGACCCTTGGTACCTTAACAACTTAAGCATTTTAATTATGCAAACCAGAACCAATGTTGGTTAGTTCCATCAACCATAAAAAGTTACAATATTTTTATAACTAAATAGAACCAAGGAGTTTGGTTCTTGTTTGTATAATGCAAATAAGGTTAGTTTGGAGGGAACCATGTAGCATAATTCTTGATAGTGATAAAATTCCGCAGGATTTAAACAAAAATAAAAGATCCATGTAGCAATAGTGTTAAAATTCAGCATTATCTAAACAAAAATAAAAGATACATTCTTATCGCTGGTACCTTTAACATAAAAATGTAATTTGCGTTTTCTGTGACAGTTAAAAATAACAAAATGTGATAAATAAATTTATCAATCTGGTCTTCGAAATGACAGTAGAGACCGACCGAACCCAGTTTTCGCTGAGAACCGAGACCGACCGAGAATAAAAATCAGTCTCAGCCGAGACCGAGACCAAGATTTTTGTTTTTTTTAAATGTTACTATGAAATTGCGAATATTGATGAAAAAACACATTTAATTTCATCAAAAATCTTTATCATAATAGCGCTAGGTGTACGCAAAATAAACGCAAATCGATGTACAGCACAGTTTGGTACACGTGTACTTGAGGTCAAAACAATATTTTGGACCAGCAGTTCGTAAAATTCTTCCCTTAGGAGAGAAATTATGGTGTCACCTTTTTTGTAAGTAAATTTGTAATTATGAATAATCATAAAAAATACTTACTTAATGTCAATATATTCAAAATTGCTTTCTTGAGGTTAGATATGAGAATATTACGTATCATCTGAGATATATTTTATGGAAAATAATTCAACCATATCGTATCTGTAGGAGCCCAAACTTGGAATATTTTAAAAAAAATTTTTTGTTTAATTCAAAACAAGTGTCTGAAATGTAGCGGTGTGATATATTTTAAGAACAGGCTCAGAAAGCTCTTTAATTGGATACCACACACGATAGGTTTAGAAAACAAATCCCATACAAAAAATATGACACCATAACTCCTCTCCTAAGGGAAGAATTTAAAGAACTTTAGTTCGCCTGCGGACCTCCTCATTTCTGATTCGATCACGCATGGAAACGCCAAGCATGGCTCTCTCCATTGCGCGCTAGGTAACCTTGAGCCTCCTTATGAGACCCATAGTTAGCAACCACGTTTCACTGCCGTAAGTCATCACTGGCAACACACACTGGTCATAGACTTTCGCCTTGAGACACTGAGGTAAATCGGACACGGAGATTTTTCGGAGCTTCCCGAATGCTGCCCATCCGAGTTGGATTCGTCGAGAGATCTCCTTCTCAAAGTTGGACTTACCTAACTGGACTGCCTGTCCTAGGTATACATAATGGTCAACAACTTCAAGTGTAGCGTTCCCAACATGAACTGAAGCGGGCACAACATGAGCATTCGACATGATTTTCGTCTTATCCATGTTCATTTTAAGACCCACTCTTTGGGAAGCACTACGGAGATCTTCGAGCATTGTGTTCAGGTCCTCCATAAGAACTATATTATTGGCAAAATGAAGGTGTGTTAGGTACTGGCCATTAATGTTGATGCCGAGTCTTTTCCAGTCTAAGAGTTTAAAGATGTCCTCCAACGCAGCTGTGAACAGTTTCGGAGAAATAACATCTCCCTGTCTCACACCTCGCTGCAGTTGGATAGGATTTGTTCTCTGGTTCTGTACTCGGACCGACATGGTGGCATTTCTGTATAAGTACCTCAACACCTCGATATACCTGTAGTCCACTTGGCACCTTTGGAGAGACTGCAGCACCGCCCAGGTTTTAATCGAATCAAAGGCTTTCTCATAATCCACGAACGCCAAGCAAAGTGGCAGATTATACTTCTCGGTCTTCTGTATGACCTGCCTCAGCGTATGGATGTGGTGTATGGTGCAAAAGCCTTTTCGGAACCCGGCTTGTTCGGGAGGTTGGAAGTCGTCAAACTTGGGAGCGAGACGATTCGTAAGGACTCTCGAAAACAGCTTATAGACATGACTCAGAAGCGAGATGGGTCTATAGTTCTTTAAGAGGGACTTGTCACCCTTTTTAAAGAACAATATCACCTCACTTATGTTCCATGTCTTCGGCGTTCTGCCCTCGACGATGACGGAATTGAAAAGCTTCTGGAGGACTTTAAGCATCGGCTTACCGCCCGCTCTCAGAAGTTCTGTAGTGATTCCGTCGTCACCCGCCGCCTTGTTGTTTTTCAGCTGTTTGAGAGCCATACAAACCTCGTACATGCTGACGTCCGGGATATCTTGGGTATAGTGTCTTAGCCTTGCTTTCAACAGGAGTCTGCGTGAAATATAACTGCCTATAGAAACTCTCGATCTCCCTCAGGATTTCAGGCTTCGCTGAGATGATGCGTCCGTCGTCAGTTTTCAGCTTTGTCATCTGGCTTTGCCCAATAGACAGATCTCTCGCGAACACTTTGGAGCCTTTATTACGATTCGTAAGGACTCTCGAAAACAGCTCGATGGCCTCTTTAATATGATTCGTATTAAATTGGCAGAGGTCGCTCGTCAAAGACTTAGATATCTGTCTATTAAGCTGCCGATAACGATTAGCATCTACTGAACTCTGGAGCCTCATTTCACGTCTCTGATCCATGAGTTCTATGAGGGTTCGTGCTTCCATTGTACTATTTTTTTATGTTAAATGAAGGAAAATGATTCACTGTCTAATAAATGCCAATAAAAAGTATATTCTATAAAGAATTACTTTAATGTTTAGAAATATCACAAAAATGAAATCTTACGTCCATACTGCAAGAAGGAACTAAACAACAAAATATGTTTTCGCAAGAAAGAACCAACCAGGTTTTTAATGATTTACTTTATACTATGACTTTATAAAATGTATAAATCCGATATTCCTAGATAGGCTACAGTATCCCACATAAGGCTAACAAGTATTCATTCATTAATATATTATATTTGCATTTTGCACACTCGGTTTACAAAAGTCTCGTTTTCTCGAAACCAACCTGTTGTGGGTTGGCTCTTGTTTGCAAAAATGGGTCCAAATGGACTTTGGCATTTATAATATTAAGTAAGGATTTACAACTCAAAGAAAATTATGTTTTAAACTTACGCAAAAACGATGTCTCCTCTTTTGGCATATGCAGGTATAGCACTAGCTATGGTTGAAAATCCATACGAGTAGACACAGGTCTCTTCCACCTCCATAAACGTGGCGAGTCGTTCTTCCAGCTCTAAATGGACATCTATTGTACCATAAAATCCTCTGGGCCCACAAGAACCTACACCATATTTCTCCGAAGATTTTAATGCACTTTCTAAAATAGATTCCTCTTTATCCAAACATAAGAAACTCGTGGCGCCAACATTTAGCACGTTGTCGTCAATTCTGCCCATCATTGGTGGTTCTTCTTCGACCACATCATGTTCGACTAAAGGTACTGGATTCCATTTTACTGGTTTGCCATTACATACTGTTTTGTATGATTTGTGACTTTTTTTCTTTGTCCAAAGAAAGTATGTTGAGCCAAGAATTACTTGGAATGCTATGACCAAGGTCCACCAGCTAGCCTAAAACAGTTTTTATGGTTAATCTCTGGATTTGAAACGTATTACTAATATGTTTAACGAGTTTCTATTTAATGTGCTTACCATATCGTATAAATCAATTAAAATCATTTTGCTAGTGGTTATAACTTATAATACTCCTTTTTCAGGTAAAAGTAGTGGAATTTCTTTTGATTATTGAATTTGAACGAAAGATCAGCCGATCGCTGTCACTGTCAGTCAGTCAACTGTCATGGCTGCGGTCCGCATAGCGATAATATCGATATTATCGCGATAACAGCCGGTCCGTGTAAAGAAGTAAGGCTACGCACCTTCTTGTATTAGTCGACTCTATGATTGTACACTGTGACATTGAATGTTATGCTATGTCTCTGTACTCTCTTTGTATTTATATCCTGTCTAGTTGTCATTGATTTGTCTCTATAAATCGTACTCACAAATTAAACTCGTAATAACTTTCTCAATCAGTTCTTTATTCGTTAAAATGGTAGCAGAGAATCAATTTTCAAATTGAACTGAGGGTGTAGATTGGCAAATTTCGTTTCGGTGGCAAAACCAAAACAAAAAAAAAAAATCTAACATTGAAAATTCGACGGAACGAGACCTGCAGTCAAAATGGATAGATCCATTGCAGACGTTTCGAAGATTCAACTCGGGGATTTAGATGCCAAAAAGTTCAACACGTGGAAGTTTAGAGTTTTCATGGTACTGAAGGGGCTGCCTGGGGCAAGAGATGTGTTGGAAGGGAGAAAACCGAGGCCAACATTACTGCCTGGTGCTACAGCAGAAGCCACGAAGAAGTACGAAACAGATGTTTGTGAGTACGACAAACTCGACAGCATAATTTCAGTCCTGTTAACGTCAAACCTACCAGATGACATACTCGAAAAAATGATGCGTTTTACTTACTCCAAGGATATGTGGGATGAACTACACAGACTTTACGGAGGCTGCACCGTAGATAGAAGGTACGCGATGTGCAAGGCTTTCTTCTCATCATACAAGAAAGATGCTACGCATGATATGGCGACTCATATTTCGACGCTCAAGAACTTATGGCACGAATTACATAGTGCTCTGGACCTAGAAAAGGATCTGCCAGATATGCTATTGATTTACAAAATTCTTGACACATTACCGCCGGAATACATGACGTTCGAATCGAGCTGGCTTTTGATGACGAAGAATGAGCGCACAGTCGATAACCTCACTGTCCAGCTGTGCTCCCATGAACAGATTCTTGCGAGAGGAAAAGAAGAAAACGATGAAGGCAGCAGCACTGCCGAAGCATTACGGGTAAAGACAGGAATGATTGAAGCAAAATCTACTAACAAAGAAGAAAGCAAGAAAAAGACACGAAAAGATAAGAAAAAGTGCAAATACTGTGGAAAACTCGGTCACTTTGTTAGACAATGTGAGAAATGGATGAGTGATGGAAGACCAAAGAAGCCAGAAAAGGACACCAAAAATGTCAACATGACTATCTTTTCCATAACTGGTGACGATGCTAAAGATGCGAAAAATTTTTACGTGGACAATGGAGCAACCAGTCATGTAACAAATAACGTCGATCTTTTTGTAGAGTTCAGCCATTTTAAGAGCAAGCACACAGTACGAGGGGCAAATGGAAACGAAATCCAAGCTGTAGGGATTGGTACCATTCGAGCACAGGCACTAGTAGATGGTGAAATACATCAAATCATGCTAAAAGATGTATGGTATGTACCCACCATAAGCAGAAATCTTTTCTCAGTTCTTGCGGCGCACGATGCAATAGAGAACAGCACATTCGAGTCCACTCCAACGACTTGCATTTTCAAGGTAAACGGCGAAAAACGACTAACTGGTAAGAGAGCAAAGCATGGCGACCTGTATAAACTGGATATAACGTGTTTAAAGCCTGCAGAAGTTAATCAGTTATCAACGCAGAACCTTCTTCAACTCTATCATGAGCGTTTTGGACACCAAAGCAAAGCACATGTAAAGAAGCTACTGGAGAAAGAAATGAACATTAAAACAGAGATAAACAAGGATCTGTGCGAAGGTTGTGTCTATGGAAAATCTCACAGACTGAGTTTTGGAACCAGAGAGAAGGCAACCCGACCTGGAGAGTTAATCTGTATAGATGTTTGCGGCCCTTTCCCGTACTCTTATGGAAAGAAGAGATACTTTGTGCTATTCAAAGATGTTCATACCGGGTACCGTTGGGTATATGTGATGCGAGAAAAGTCGGAAGTCCACCAAAAGCTATCACTGATGCTAGCCGAAGTCAAGGCAGCAGGTGTAAAAGTAAAAGAGATTTTGAGCGACAATGGAGGTGAATTCGATAATGGCGAAGTTCGACGCATACTGCAAAGAGAAGGGATCGTACAGAGGTTGACGATGCCTTACACACCACAGCAGAATCCTACTGAGCGAGAGAACAGGACTGTTGTGGAAATGGCAAGAGCCATAATGTACGCCCATGGAGAGATGCCAGCGGGCCTATGGGCTGAATTGATTTTGACGTCGGTGTATATCCTGAATAGAACGGGACCAGGACCTGATGGGAAATCACCGTACGAATTATGGCATGGCAGAAAACCAAGAATAAAACACTTGCGTGTGATTGGGACTACATGCTACCCTCACCTTCCAAAAGAGAAACGGAAGAAGTTGGATAAAAAGGCTCAGAAGGGAATTTTAGTCGGATATGACGGTGATGAAGGATATCGTATTTGGGATGGGGAACATCACAAATTAATCCGGTCGCGTGACGTCACCTTCCAAGAATACCCCTTGCTTAGAGAAGCAGAAGATTTGGGAAAGACAAAATCGAAGCCGACTGAGCCTGAGAACAAAACAGAGAAAAAAAGTTGTAGCCAGTCAGAAAACAACAAATTCAATCTAGAGTTTTTGGGATTCCAGTATGGGTCTAGCAAAGACACTGTTGTGGAAGGAGAAAGAGAAGTCTTCAACGATAATGAACCAGTAGTCAATGGCGAAGAGGAAGTAGTCAGTGACGAAGAAGTTGTCAATGATGAAAGCACTGAAACCGAAGAAAGGTTACACATCGGAAATAATGAAGTGAATGATGAAGACGATGACATAGCACAAGGGTTTCAAACTGGAAATGAAGATGTTTACGATGATGCAGAAGATGATGGTGCCCAAATTCCTATAAATGAAATAGAGAACGAGGGTAGAATGACTCTACGGAATCGTGATAATCTTAGACCTCCAAGCCGATACCGTGACTTTGTCTGTAACATCTGCCATACACTATCCAAATTCGATGAACCTATGTTAGAGCCAACCACATACAAACAAGCGATTGAAAGCGTTGAAGCTGACAAATGGCGCAAAGCAATGGAATGCGAAATTAACTCTCTTAAAGACAACCAAACTTGGGACATGGTGGAATTACCTAGAGGGAGGAAAGCGATACCCTGTAAGTGGATCTTTAAGATCAAAACCAATCCTGATGGCACGGTTGACAAATATAAAGCTCGTTTAGTAATAAAAGGTTACTCGCAGAAGAAAGGGCTAGACTACTATGAGACGTTTAGTCCCGTAGCCAAAACGAGCACGATAAGAGCTGTTTTGAGTGTCGCTGCACAAGAAAATTTGACTCTGTCACAATTCGATGTTTCAACCGCGTTCCTCTATGGAAGCTTAAATGAAGAAATCTACATAAAACCCCCTGAAGGATACAGTGATACTTCAGGCAAGGTATGCAAACTCAAAAGGAGCCTATACGGACTTAAACAGGCTCCTCGTTGTTGGAATCATTGCATTACCGAGTACATCCTAAAGATAGGATTTAAACAATGCGAGAGTGATCCGTGCCTCTTCGTAAGAAACAAGGACAGCAAGGATAAGAAGCTGATTCTGGCGTTGTACGTTGACGACGGGTTGATTGCCTCCGCGAACCCGAAAGAGACTGAGAGATTTTTATGTGAACTGAGAGAGCGATTCAAGATCACGACGAAATCTGGCTCATACTTTTTGGGAATTGAAATTGACAGAAAGGCTGATGGGTCAATAAAAATTGATCAAAAGAGTTATGCCAAGCGTCTACTAGAAAGGTTTAACATGCAGAATTGTAAAGCTGCTGTGACACCTATAGTCAAAGATGCTAATTTACAAGTTACTGAGAAAGATCCATTCCCTTACAGACAAGCGGTTGGTGCACTTTCTTACTTAACTGTTGGGACAAGACCAGATATAGCATACGCTGTTAGTGTTGTCTCAAGAACATTAGACAATCCCAAACCTGAGGATGAGGCGAGAGTGAAGAGAATCTTACGCTACATCAAAGGCACCATTGACCATGGGATTACATATCAATCTTCCACTGCGACGAAATGCCTTCAAAGCTATAGTGACGCAGATCATGGGGGAGATCCTACTACAGGGAAATCTACTTCCGGAATGGTCTGCCTATATTCAAGAGGAGCAATCGCCTGGCAAAGCAAAAGGCAGAGGACAGTTGCGATTTCCTCCACAGAGGCCGAGATTGTGGCTGCCAGCGAAACGGCCAGAGAAGCCATATGGCTAAAGAAAATTCTGGAGTTTATGGTAACTGGAGACGTCCATACAGAACTTCATCTCGACAGTGAGTCTGCGATACGTTTGGCCCATGACCCACCGTACGAGAGACACCAAAGGACGAAACATATTCAGATACGACATTTCTTTGTGCGCGAATGTGTGACTTCAGGAAACCTCAGTGTCTTGAAAGTGGAAGCAGCGAAACAGCTAGCCGACTTCCTAACCAAGCCGCTATTCAAGCCACGGATCAAAGAGCTAAGCGCTCTTATAGGCCTAGCATAGAGCTAGAAAAACAAGACGGGATGTAAAGAAGTAAGGCTACGCACCTTCTTGTATTAGTCGACTCTATGATTGTACACTGTGACATTGAATGTTATGCTATGTCTCTGTACTCTCTTTGTATTTATATCCTGTCTAGTTGTCATTGATTTGTCTCTATAAATCGTACTCACAAATTAAACTCGTAATAACTTTCTCAATCAGTTCTTTATTCGTTAAAAGTCCGCATGCACGTTAGCGCGTTTACAATATCTAGCGTGACGTCACTCATGACGTCATTACCAGCGCCATCTTGTGCTTACAGCGACCATGCCTCGGAGCGTAATCACTGTGAACGTCCTGTCAAAAGTTTCAAGTGACTGTCAAACAAATCGAGTGTCAGAATTTTATTTCGTCAAAAAGTAAAAAAAATATAGTGTTCGTAACAAAATGAGCTTTTACTCACTTCACAACAAAAGGATATAGCATTATACTACTGGTTAGTATTTTGTTATTATTAATTTTGAGCTTATCAGAAAAGGTGACTGATGTTAAAAGGTGAAAAAAAGATGTTGGGTGCACACGACTAAAAAATTAAACGTTTTTCGTCACTATCATCGCTTTAGCGACCAAATATAGTTTCTAGCAATCATTCCGTGTTGTATTTGAGGTTATGATAAAATGTGAGCGCGCTTACGAGCGGTCCGCATTCACCAACTGTCATTGTCGATTTTATCAATTTAAGCGCGATATCGAATGTGGACCGTGCGTGAGCGTTGCACGCACCAATTATCGAAATTATTGCCATGCGGACCGCAGCCCATGTCATGTCAGGAAATCACAAAAAAAAAATTTCTATTTAACTGGGTTGCGTTCAGAGCGAGTGCGCGGTTGCACAGACGTAATAGAGAACAAGTTCGCGGTTGTTTGATTGTTTTCTAACTCACTCTAAGGTTAGGAACGACCAAGAACTTTAAATGTCAATGTCAATACAAAGTCTTCATTTTCCATTTGGAATACGAATAATTTAAACTTTTCTTTATACTAAATCAAATAAAATCCGTTTTTTGAGCATCTACCATTATTATTTAAAAAATTAGACACAAAAACATCAAAATACAAAATAATGTCAAATGACATTGACATTTTTTCTATAGACAAACTTTTACAACCATCAAGGTTGCGTTCAGAACCTACGCTCCGAGTGCAACTTTTCCACAACCAAACGCTCTAACGGCGTTCCAAACATTAGAGCGTGACGTTCGGTTGACACAACCATCCCGTTCCAAACGTCAGAGCGTTACAACCAAACAACCATCAAAATTGATGGTTGTAAAACGCTCTGACGTTTGTCTATAGAAAAAATGTCAATGTCATTTGACATTATTTTGTATTTTGATGTTTTTGTGTCTAATTTTTAAAATAATCATGGTAGATGCTCAAAAAACGGATTTTATTTGATTTAGTATAAAGAAAAGTTTAAATTATTCGTATTCCAAATGGAAAATGAAGACTTTGTATTGACATTGATATTTAAAGTTCTTGGTCGTTCCTAACCTTAGAGTGAGTAATAAAACAACCAAACAACCGCGCACTAAGGCTCTGAACGCAACCCTATTTTTATGGTTGTTTGGTTGCTCTCAATAATATTCCTACCTTTTATATCCCTTCGTGTGGCAAAGTTTTGAGATACCCTTATTATATTGAAAATGTTTAAAGAAGTTAACCTTCTATAGATTTATGAGACCCTGGTACTTAAAAAATATTTTTTACCATTAGTACATTTAAAAGTTAGGTAACTTTCTATAAATTTATGTGATCCTGGTATTTTTATCTGCGGCGCTTATCTCCTTATTATCTTATACTACTATTATTATTTAGTTGTTCCGTTAGGAACTTCAAATGAAATGTCAATATCATCATTTAATAGAAAAGTCAAATAGTTGATCCGATAAGAATAAAGTCGCATACCTACAGGGTCTCAACGGCACAACTAGTTGATCGGTTTAGTTGATCGGCACCCTTCACCCTGATTATCTAAAAAGAAACTATTTAGCGACCGGTTGCATTTGACATCCATTGCTACTTTTCTTTGGTATGTTTTTTTTTACCCCAAAGAAAAGTAGCAATGTATTACGTTTGTCTGTGAACTGCGACCGGTCGCTAGGCGGTTTCTAATTAGATAATCAGCCCGCGGATTATTTAAAAAGAAACTATTTAGCGACCGGTTGCATTTGACATACATTGCCACTTTTCTTTGGTATGTTTTTTTTTAACCCAAAAAGAAATAGCAATGGATCACGATCATCTGTGAACTGCAACCAGTCGCTAGGTGGTTTTTAATTAGATAATCAGCCCGCCGAATGGAATAAGGGCGCTGGAAGCCGCGTCCCGCGTTTGGGACGCTGGACGCGGCTTCCAGCGTAACTTTGTTGCAGACCAACGCCTTAAACAGGACAGGGGCCTTACTATGAGCTCTTATAGCAGGACTTATATTGAACCGCCTTACTTTTTCGTACTACGACCTCAACGATTAGTATGAAAGCAGGCCTTAAGCAGTTTTGTTTAAGGCCTGCTATTGAACTGAACGTTTTCTTATTTGCTGATGGTAAGCCCCCAGGGGCCTTACTAGAGTCTGTCTAAAAAGTCAGTTTACCTGAGAAATTATTAAATTATTAAAAAAAACTTATACTGGTAACCCTGTCGGTGCTGTCAAAATTCTAATAGTAAACATATTTTTTTATTTATTTATTTAGATGGGTATTGGTGGGGTGGTTGGGGATTTAGGTGGGTAAAAAAAATTTTTTTTAAATTACCCATGTAAACTGACTTTTTAGACAGACTCTATGAGCTCTTATAGCAGGACTTATATTGAACTGCCTTACTTTTTCATACCTCAAAGGATAGTATAAAAGCAGGCCTTAAGCAGTCCTGTTTAAGGCCTGCTTTTGAACTGAATGGTTTTTTATTTGCTGATAGTAAGCCCCGGTGGTGTGGTGGCGACTTGGAATGACCGTTAAATCTACGGAGGTCGGAGGCGCATGATTAGTACTTTCCATTGTTAAAATGTACTCTATGGTGATCGATGACTCAAAGATTTGTCTGGCAGAATCACAGACTACCTAGGATGGGGGCAGAATCAAGGACGTTCATATAAGGACTGAGTACTCTACAAAAATTCTCACAATGCGTTTAAAAGAAATTCAACTTTATTCTCTTCTTCATAGAGTTGAAATTCTATCGACGACATTTACTGTAGACTCTACTGTGTGAATGAAACATCACCAAGTAGATGAGGATGTCTCGTTCGCACAATTGCCATTGCTAAACAATAATACCACGATGGTAAGAAAAAAAAATGTACGTTACCAATCACGTAGTGTCATTTCATTATTTATTCATCTTAATCACGTAGTGTATCAAAGTTAAGGATTCGAAGTGGAATATTGAAAATATACTACTTAAATATTAATTTAGAATAACCCATAGTTATTGTAAAATAAAACTGAACTTACTTTTTTGATTTAATAAGATTTTCACAATAATGCTAATCAGCTATCATCGGTGAGGTGGTGTTAAAGTCAAGTGTCCATCCTGGCAACTCCGATTTTGACTTTGGCGCCAAATTTCAATTTTAGAATTTCAATATTTAGGTAATATTTTAAAAACTAGGGTGACCATAAATACTACACCATTTCAGATTTTCAAAAAACGAAATTGTTCTATTGAAATAACTGAAAGTCGCAGGCGAGGGGTAACGTTAATATTAATAATCAATTTCATGTTTTTGCGCCGATTTCGATGAAACTCGGTTTAAGCAACTATTTCGACAAGAAAATAACAACGCAATGTTAAAAATATTAAAAAAGATGGCGGCCAACTTTTAAGTTTGTAGACCGATTTAGATGAAACTCGGTTTTTGGTAAAATTTTGACAAGAAAATGACAAAGCAATTTTTAAAGTATAAAAAATCAAAGATGGCGGCCAACTTTTTTGTTTGTAGGCCGATTTCGATGAAACTCGGTTTTTGGTACTATTCTGACAAGACAATAACAATGCAATGTTAAAAATATTAAAAATCCAAGATGGCGGCCAACTTTTTTGTTTCTGGGCCGATTTCGATAAAATTCGGTTTTTGGTACTATTATGAGAATAAAATAACAACGCATTTTTTTAAATATTAAAAAATTCAAGATGGCGGCCAACTTTTTTGTTTGTAGGCCGATTTTGATGAAACTCGGTTTGTTGTACTATTTCGACAAGACAATAACAACGCAATTTTAAAAATATTAAAAATCCAAGATGGTGGCCAACTTTTTTGTTTGTAGGCCGATTTCAATGAAACTCGGTTTTTGGTACTATTTTGACAAGTAAATAACAACGTTATGTTAAAAGTTTTAAAAATCCAAGATGGCGGCAAACTTTTTTCTTTTGTGGGCCGATTTCGATGAAATTCGGTTTTTGGTACTATTTTGAGAAGAAAATAACAACGTTATTTTTAAAATATTAAAAATCCAGGATGGCGGCCAACTTTTTTGTTTGTGGGCTGATTTCGATAAAACTCGGTTTTTAGTACTATTTTGATAAGAAAATAACAACGCAATTTTTTTATTATTGAGAAATTCAAGATGGTGGCCAACTTTTTTGTTTGTAGGCCGATGAAATCAGGGGAAAATAACGATTTTTTTTTCATTTTCGGATATAATGAATTTTACAGTCAGATAGAATATCGAATAAGAAACAATATTTTGTATGACACATATGTACTTAAACGCAAAATTTTGGGAGATAATTGAAGATTATTGGCTAACTCCATATTAAACGCGCCGAAACACACCTGAAACGTGATGTGTGACGTCATCGTTTTGTATGGAGCGTTTTCGGTGGGTGCTGCTGCGCGCTAACTTCAAGTAACTATATCACGAGAAAAAAACGCAAGAGAAAAGTTTTAATATTACAGTTAATTTTCTCACGCATTATACTTTTGATTAAGATTAAAAAAAAATTATGCATATTCCCTATTCTCGATTGAAATCGATTGAAAGCGCGGTTGCATTGCTGCTTTAGTTAAGATAGTTGTCACATTGGTTTTAACCAAAGCAGCAATGTAACTGCGATTTCTGTCAGAGTTGATTGCAACAAAATTACAAAATCACCCCCCTGGTTTATACCGAAGGGATATGCTACATCTATGGGCAGAATGCGCCCAATGTCAATTCAAATGTCAAAGTCGACACTGACTGACTGACCGACAGACAGTGCAGGGCTGGTAGGTTGGGGGTTTTTTTCGCATTTTTGGGGAAAAATAACGGCCTTTGCGAAATTTTGGGGAAATGAAATCTTTGGGGAAATGTTTGGGGAAAAAATATACAAGGAAGAATGTTGGTTGGAGTATAAATTTAACTCCGATAATGTTTATCTGACCATGTTAAGCGAAGATGAAGTTTCGGAAGTTCTAAACGTTTTAGGAAATTCAGTTTAGAATTTCAGATAATTCTTTATTTTCTTAGTAAACTTAGTTTTATTATCTTTTAATTCGTTTTATTTCCTGTTTAACAAAAATGAGGGAAAAAGTTGCCAAACGTATCATTTTGGGGAAAAGAATTCATGAATATGGGGATATTTCAAAATCTGGATCTACAAACCCTGAGACAGTGTCACCAATTTTGTAATTTTGTTGGATTCGTTTGTTTTCTCTTTATTACTTTCGTTTGAGGCCTTCTATCACAATGAATTTCGGTGGAACTCTACGAGTAAATAAATTCGCTTGCTTTACCGTGGTATTTATACTGTTCCTTATAATTTATTGGCGCACCGGCGGTTCCAATTATCCTTCTGATAAAAGTGATCTAGTAAACCTAAAGAGTTTACTCAAAGCTTCGATTCTTGCCGCTGAACGCGGGGGTAAGAAGGTCATAGATGGAAAAAATCATGCGTTAAATATAAGGAGTAAAGGTAAAACACAAGAAGGCGCCAACGATCCTGTAACAGACGCCGACTATGCCTCACACTGTGCTATGTATTATAGTTTAAAGAACACATTTCCTAAATTAAGCATTGTGTCTGAAGAACATTCGAAAGGTGATTCGGTTTGTGAACAGCAAGAAGTCCTAGATGTTGAGTCTCAATTGTTGGAACACAAAGTTATTGATTTCATTTATGATGAACATGTTCTGGCTAAAGATGTGACAGTGTGGATTGATCCTCTGGATGCGACACAAGAATATACAGGTAGATAATATTATATTAATATTTTCTAAAAGAATGGCGACCGCGCACCGGACGCCGCTCTGTGGGTAGGTCCCCGACGATCTGGTGAAGGTCGCGGGAAGCCGCTGGATGCGGGCAGCGCAGGACCGATCGTCGAGGAGATCAGCTAGGGAGGCCTATACCCAGCAGTAGGTGTCGTGCGGCTGATATGATGATGATGATTTTCTAAAAGATGTTTTCCTAGTAGGTTGTACTGCTAAGTATTGCTTTTTGCACAAGGTTGAACACTAAAGTATATAGTCATTGAGTTATGCCACCTGAACAAACAAAACAACACTTTATTCAACAAGTTATTGATTTTGTAATAAACTCATAAATTATAAACCTCTTGCAGAATCTTTGTATCAGTATGTGACAACGATGGTGTGTGTCGCTATTAGAGGGATCCCGATCATAGGTGTGATACACTACCCGTTCCCGCCCGGCACCTACTGGGCCTGGTTCACCAAGAAGACTTCCAGCAATATTGCTAATGTGCCTCATGTAAGTTTATGTTTCATTTTGATGTCACTGTATGTGATGCGAAAATACCTTAGACGAGACGTGGACAAAAATACCATACATTTTTCCCTGTCCTGTCCACATTGTTGTCTTTTAACAAAGTCAAGGAATCAATTTGTCCCAGATGTAAAAGAATCCCGTTACGTAACTTATTTATCTTATTTTACTACTGAGATGATTAATTATGCAGTAACAATATTATTGTAATGTTACTTTCTGCTTTGGCCAGAATGTGTGATTTTTTTATGCCAAATTTTTTATGCTACTGTGCTTCTGTGCTTTTGTATCAACTCAACAAATAGAATAGCTGATTATTATCTTTTTAGAATACTAAAACCCAGTAATGAAATACAAATATCTATCATAACTAAACTTCAAGTAATTCTATAGTAAAAAAAATCAAATCAAAGAAGTTAAAGTACAAATCCTACTTCCTACTCAGTGGCGTGCCCAGGCCTACATAGTAGGGCAAGCCCGAACCCTCAAATCAAGCAATTTTTTTATCAGCTCAATGCAAGCAAAAAACCAATGCATCCCACAATTTCTCGTTACTAATTTAAGTTTTTTTTTCATATGATGATCTTTACAAAAATATCGATGCGACACCGCCCAGCGCCATCTAAACGAATTCATAGATAGCTCTCAAAAAAGCACCAAAAGCACAACCCTTAAGCGTACTTTAATTATTCATAATTTTTCGCCGCAAAATGCTAGATGGCGTGGCTTTATCAAATTTAATTATCGTGTAATCAAAACTAAATTTCTCGTTTAAAATGTGTCACTCATAATAAATATCTAAATCATTTCACAAAATCATAGCGTCCCTGCTAGGCAATTCAAATCCTATCCCCTGCATTCCAAACAAACATTTAAATTTTCGTTCAAATGAAAGACGCAAAACTAACCTTACTTATTTATTTTTATAAGAACAACCAACAATGTAAAGAGTCCACTACAATATTACGATACATTGAAGAATATTATATTTCTTTGCAAAATACTCAAATGAAAAGGTTTATTACTTACGTTATTTTGTATTTCTCTTGGAATCGACTCGACTCGTAGGTACACTTTAATAGATCACACAACAGTTAATAAACATTTCAATCCATCACAAGGGACCATTATCAATCATTAAACTGAAGTTTTAATTCATTTTTAACATAAAAACACTAATAAAGGCAAAACAATTTGTTGTTTCAAAACAGCTGTCGTCACAGATTGAAGCAAAAAGCCAGGCTTTTGGTCGGCTTCTGTATTTCTCATAGAATCTATAGTACCTACAGCAGTATGCATATGATGCGGTAGAAGTTTTGTTAAAGTAAGAAGAGAGCGGATATATATAGATCGCAAAGCCCGGTTGCAAGCCAACGAGTGCGAGGGAGATGAAATGCATTTGTAGGGTTTATTGAGGAAAGTAACGCGGTTTAACGACTTGTCTCTCGATCAGTTGTTGTAAAAAATGAATTTGTGGTTATTGATTATTGAAAATAAACATTCGTTAATAATATTGTTTTGTTGTTATTAATTACGATTCATTAGTAGTGTAAGTAAGTTATTGTTAGGGCAAGCCGGGCTTTTCGGCTTGTATGGGGGTACCGCCATATAATATTATAAATGTGAAAGTTTGTGGGTTTGGATGTTTGGATGTTTAGATGTTTGGATGTTTGTTCCTCAATCACGCAAAAACTACTGAACGGATTTGGTTGGAATTTGGCACACAGATAGTAGATAGCCTAGATTAAAACATAGAATACTTTTCATCCCGATATTCCCACGGGAACGGGAACCACGCGGGTGAAACCGCGGGCGGCCGCTAGTTATAAACATAAATATAAGCCCACAAGATGTCTGCCTATCTTTTTTCAGGTGAATTAACTTTGAGTGCTATATTGTTTTAGCAAGAAGAAAACAAAGATCACCCACGAGTGGTGGTATCCAGATCTCATCCGGGAAAGGTGGCTGAAATAGCTAAAGAGGCATTTGGTAGTGAAACTACAGTAACACCGGCAGCAGGTGCCGGCTTCAAAGTAATGGGAGTCGTTAACGGCACGTATGATGTCTACCTCCATGCTACCGCTATCAAGAAATGGGACCTTTGTGCCGGAAATGCTATCATCAAGGCAGTAGATGGAAAAATGACTACTGCAAAAGGTGAAAACATTGACTATTCTTCTGACGATGATGTGAAAGTGACAGACGGTATCTTAGTCACTCGGTATGATCACGATTACTATATCAGTAAAATGCCGAAGATATTGACTGCATTGCCTTGAATGTGTCAAGTAGTGATACAAAATGTTATGTGAACATTCAGGAATGGAAATGAATTGTTTGTTGGAAAACGAAAGTATTTTAAATTACTTGTGAGAATATGAAAAATAATGAATTATTTGTTTGTGAAAATTGATTAGAGAAAATTGTTATTTCCATTGACCATTTACTGTTTAAAGTAATTTGTTGTGCTCAATATTTATATATTATTTTGTACATAACACATAAGAACTGATAAAGTATAAGTTTTTAACCTGTCATGCATCGGAAAATGAGACACAATATTTTTCCTTTATTGTGCGGCCTCATGAGGCCACTTAGGGTTTGATGAATAAATATTTTTAGATCTTATTTTTAGGTCAGCCTAAAAATAAGATCTAGAAATTTTAATATCTTTTGATTGTATTTTATTCATTAACACGACATAATATTGACTGTTTCTATGTGGTAGCTAAAAACTTGGACGAAAATAAAATGTCCATTTCACTGCATGTGGAATATTAATAAAAACAAAGGCTAAAAATTTCACAGTATTTGTGGTTGTGTCGAGTTTAGAAAAAAAAACTTTGAAAATGTATTATTAATCACATAAGTCATATTTTTTTGTTGCAATGTATTTGGCTAGTTATCCATCAGGCATTTTTAAAGTCACCACTGCTGGGGCACAGGCCTTCCTTATGGGTGGATAAGGAGGACGGGCCATAACCCACGCGGGTTCAATGCGGATTGGTGGGAGATTTATAATTTTTTGGCTAATTATATTTTCATTATTAGATAGTAAAAACTATTGAACACTTTTAGGTACAAAATAAATAATGTAAGATGAAAAAGTAGGCCCTTGTAGATGGAATACACAAAATTAATAGATGTTACAGATGATTGCGTCCACGCTTCAATCCCGCGTCTGCGCATTTGATATTTCAATATGAATGCGTCGTTAGGCGATTATCACACTGGCTCCGCGCCCCGCCGCGGAGCGCGAGACGGTAGATTTAACGTAGTATGCAAGTACGTCAGTTTCTATAGAAAACGCGCGGCACCTTCTTTACAATACGAGCGATTTCCGCAACTCGACGTCTATTGCGCCTATTTTGCGTCTGGAGGGTGTACGGCCGGATCACTCCAGCCAGCCCAGCTCAGATAGGAACGCTCCAAGGGCTTTCACATTCGTGATCGCTTCCTGGACGCTGCCCGGCGAGCCGAGGTACCTCGCCCGGTAAGAGGCCACCCCTCTGCATTCCAGCAGTACGTGGGCGGCTGTTTCTTCTTCCTCCATGCATCCTCTGCATAAGGGACTGTCCGTGACACCTAAGTTAAAAAGACGTCTGTTAAATTGTCCATGACCGGTAATGACACCAGGGGGGTGATTTTGTAATTTTGTTGCAATCAACTTTGACAGAAATCGCAGTTACATTGCTGCTTTATTTAGAACCAATGTGACAACTATCTTACTTAAAGCAGCAATGCAACCGCGCTTTCAATCGATTTCAATCGAGAATTGTTAGCAACAGCTTTATGTATAATTATCTTAGAACTTATTAAAAAATAAGTATCATGTTTAAACTAAATCATTTCGAATCATTTCAGATAATTTCGACGTTTATTGATGTTGAAATAAAAATATTATATTTTAAAACTCATATTTGTATTAAAAGACATAAAAAGGTTGTAAAATTCTGAGAGCGAGTCCCACCACTGTGCTCAGCAATCTAGAGGGTCGAGACGACAAGTCTTCGTAGACAAGAGTCCCGTTTGCTCATGCTACGCGTGCTGGATAGACGAGTGTCCACGCGCGGTAGTACTTTAGTCTACCGTTAGAATAGAAATTTCAATAAGATTAGATAGGCTGCGGAGGCCTACGCCTTGATTTTGACACAAAATGAGGGTTCGTCAGCCCGGCTCTGTAGTATGATTAACGTGCAATTAATAAGGTTCATGAACTGTCCTTCGTTAACTTTAATATACTATACATAATATTATGTTTTAATGTGCTGCAATATTATTTAATTTTGTACAAAATTTATTTTAAGTGAGTGTGCTTACACTCGTATTCACAAACTATGCGAGCCAAATAAGAATAGTACTCTCAAATGGTGATCTTGATCTTTGTTCCTTTTCTAGCACATTCCCTTTAACCGCAATTGGTCCAATTCGCGATTGGTCCAATTCACATTATTCGCGGTTGGTCCAATTTGCAGTTGGTCCAAATCGCGGTTGGTCCAATTCGCGATTGGTCCAATATAAAGTGTATTTCCAAAATTAAACAACATAACACATTTAATAGTAATCGTGACTAATTAGGTATCGCAATCGCAACCGATTAATGCACTCTAAGTTGCAAAAATATATGAATATTAAAGTTAGTAAATTAGTATTTAAACATAAGTATACAAGATCTTAATATACTATAATTGGACCAATTGCGCCTAAAGGTCGCATAGGAGGTATTATTTTACTATGAGGTTTCGCACTGCCCACGGGCGCACAGAGTCCCAAAATCGTTGAATTAATAAACGAACCAATCACAAGAGTCCTATTTCAACGCAGTACGTTCGCATACTCGAAGGACGTTTGAGTATTGTTTAAAAATACGGGTCTCGGTATAGGTGCCGGCACGGATCGTGAGCTTTGAGAGAAATTGAAGGGGATTACTGCGCATGTCTGCGGTCGCCCCGCACCACGTCCCCCGCCAATGAGACCTAAAAATGACTTGTCACTGGTCAAGATCCGTGCCGAGACTGCCGAGTCCTGTATCACAGAATTCACAGCTCTTTTCATAGAGGAAGATTACATGCTCAATCTGGCATCAGTCCATTCCATCAGTCTGGTGCAAAAAGATCATCAGTCTGAAAAAAAATTAAAGTATACAGACTGATGGAATGGATTGATGGCAGAGTAATCATGACTCCCTCATAGAATAGTGGGAAAGGCAATAGAATAAAGGCTTGTTAGAAAATCTTCACTGAAAATAATTTAAAAAACTTAGTAAAAAGCCTTTTTTAAATACTTACATATTTTTCTATTTATTTTTTGTTAGTTTTAATTTATTAATTGTAATCTTTTTGAGTGCATGTATTTTATCACTGTAAATAGTACAAGTTGGTTAGTCAAACAGAACGTAATAAATGTATTTAATTTGTTAATATTTATTTATAGTAATGTTAAACTGGTCCATCAAAACAACTTTTACTTCGAGACCAACTCTTAAATCACGAAAATAATATCATACAAAAATTAATAACGAAAATACCAAAACGTATGAAACAGCTGTTTTTTTTCGCAATTTCTGAATTGGTCCCATAGTAAAAGTTGTTCAGTTTGATGGTCCCTATTTACCATATTCGGCATTAGGGGTTATTTTTTAGTGAAAGTGAAAGTGAAATATATTTTATTTAAATAAGCTCACATAATAAGCATTTTTAAATCGTCAATTCTTTTACCCTACCACCCATTATGACGTCTTTTAACTGACAAGAAAAATGGGCGCAAAAAACTTGTCAGCTTTATCAATCAGATGGAACGATATTTACAAATATGTATATCGTTTCCAGACTTTATATCAACAAAGATTAACAAATAAATAACATTATTGAATTAGCTCATTTCTTAATGAGTTTCAAATTTCTTAACACATTGTATAAATGTTATGGCAATAAAAACTGTTGCTAAAAAAATCTGATAGATATAGTATTTAGTTTGTCTTTTTTGTTTATTTTTACAAAATCCAAAGCACATAAAAATATTAACAATAATAAATCTTACAAGAATAATCAATTTAACTATCTCTCAATAATTATTTAATCAAAATGCCACAGCAGTTTCTGTTGTTGTTATAGTATATTTTATTCAGTGATGTCAACAGCATAATAATTTGAAAAATCTTGGTCAAAATTGTATTTTTTCACATTGAGACCCTCCATTATTGTCAATGGGGTTTTTGATAGTATTTACGTGTTAACTAAGAATTTAATACTTTGTAAATAAACAACGATGTTTTAAAACTGGACAAATGTTATACATATTTTTGTATAGTTTAAAGGCTTCTCTAAACAGAACGCGTTTTAGCGCCGCGCTAGAGCGCTAACCTGACGTCGCGCTATAGCGCTGCCTTGTTGTAAGACGTGCATAGTTTCACGCCAAACACAACGCTGGCGCTAGCAGTACGCTGCGTACGACTACGTTGTTTGGCGTGAAACTATGCTACAACAGAAGGCGGCGCTATAGCGCGACGTCAGGTTAGCGCTCAAGCGCGGCGCTAAAACGCGTTCTGTTTGGAGAAGCCTTAAGAAATCACAATCGAGATACATACTTAAATTGTATTGCATTTTCTTTTAGCTATGAAATGTTTTTAAATTAAATTTTAAACATAGTTTTTGTTTTCTTTCAGACTAAGTAGGTACTTCTATTATTTTACTGGACATATTCAGATCAAAATTGAAATAACCTTTGAAAGTGAACAAAAGCGTTAAGCCACCCTGGACCCTCACACAGCGTAATGGCTGGCGGCTTTGGCGGCAAGAGGGCAGGTGATTTTTAGTGGGTATTCCCTCCTACCGGGATCCCACCGAACCACTGGGTTGGGTGGGATCACCGGAGGCAGTCGTGGAGGGAGCTGCAACGCCGAAGTTGCGGTCCCCTTCTGGCGAGTGCCACGTGCCCGGACAAGGAAGCATGTGAAACACTAATTGCTTAAAAAGTGGGTATAAGCCGATTCAAACCCTCAAACGGCTTATTCGCAAAACATCTACTTCGCAGAATGTCGCCCGTCGCAAAATGTCGCTTTCTCTTTCAAAGTCAAAGTCAAATAAGCTTTATTCAAATAAACTTAATTATTAAGTACTTTTGAATCGTCTATATTTTCCTACCACCCGTTCCAGACTTTTTTAGCTGACAAGAAGAACGGGCGCAAGAAACTTATCAGCATACCCCGTTATCGCGGGTGCACGAATGATCGAAGCCAAAGACAAAGTACAACAGAAGGTCTATTTTTGATTAATTTGATAATTCTACCTAATCCCGTTCAACCTCTGAGAGAATATATGTGTAATATTTTTTTTTAGTTTACCTGTATTTCAGGATAATCTTTTATCCACAACTCCATAAATTCGTGACGAGATTTTTTTCTCGGAGGCATATTGTTGGTAAGGGTGCACCGAGCGTCCACTAGCGCCGCCAATCAAGAAAAAATCATTACAACGAAATAACTATGTTTAACAAAATTCTGAAACATATAAAAACTAGTATTAGTTATAAACTATTTTTGTATGCGTCAAATTCTAAGTTTAAATGCGTTCGTGTGGTTAAAATCTGGATTAACGCCTAAAGTGGCCACTTTAGGCGTAAATCCAGGTTTTAACTACACAAACACATTTAAACCAGGAAAAAACGCATACAAAAATAGTTTATAACTAATACTAGTTTTTATATGTTTCAGAATTTTGTTAAACATAGTTATTTCGTTGTAATGATTTTTTCTTGATTGGCGGCGCTAGTGGACGCTCGGTGCACCCTTAAGATAAAAATGATATGCAATTGATCACTAAATGACCCGTAAAGGGGAGAGGGCGCGGAGCGTGAGACAACACTAAGTAGAGTACAAGACGACACGACAACACGCGCGCGAACACGCGTTCGGCCGGCTTCTGTACGCCTTTGTCAGCATCCGTCAAAGCGGACACCGCGCGGTGGGCTTTTGTGCGCCTTTGTCGGCATCCGTCAAAACCGACACTGCGTGGCGACCGCGTGCGCGTGAGTACGGTCCGCACTGTTATAGCAAAATAAGCTCTATACATTTAAAAACACGATTCAAAATAAATATCGTCCTTCACTTCGTGTTAGTTAGAGTTAGATTTTAGGAAGAATTAAAGTTATGTATCTATAGGTATTGTCTAAAAATATAGTTCACATTTGCCATTACTGAACACGAGAGCGCGAGAGCTTGAAACTTTTCGCACCTTAAGGCCGGCCACACACAGACGGAATCACATTACGGAATTCCGTACATACGTGATTCCGAACGCAGCAACTGCATACAAAATCTATGGGCCTGCCACACACATGCGGGATTTTTCCGTACGGAATCTTCATACATTGTCGAAATTGCGTTTTGAATTTCGTAACGGGATTACGTCTGTGTGTGGCCAGCCTTAATAGGTTTTTTGAGTAGAAAAACGTAGGCAAATAGGTGGCCCTAAAGTTCTTTCGCTTCTGATTTTTTAGTCTGTGAATCGTTCGTGCACGCCCGATAACGGGGTATGCTTATCACTTCAGCTGTATGTAACAGCCATAAGTAACGATATTTACAAACTTGAATATATCGTTACCAGAAAATTACAACAGGGTGACAGGATTATTGGCAACAACATAGACTTATTATATTACTTCAACAAAGTACTTATTAGCAAGTTATGTGTTACATCATTTCCACGCATTTAGATCTTTAAGATAATCATCTACTTTATAATAACCTTTACCCATGAGCGTTTTTTTAACATGGTTTTTAAATTCATGCAAAGGAAGATCAATCACGACCTCCGTGGTCGAGTGGTTCGCACGCCGGTTTTCAAGGCGTCACCATCTCTTGAGGTCCCGGGTTCGATCCCCGGCTGGGTCAATGTAGAAAATGAACTTTTCAATATTGTCTCAGGTCTGGGTGTGTGTCATACCACCGTTGTTTCTGATTTCCATAACACAAGTGCTATAGCTACTTACTTTGGGATTGGAGCAATGTATGTGATGTTGTCAAATATTAAAAAAAAAAAAAAAAAAAAAAATCACTTGTTGTGGAACTTTATTAATAAAGGCTATGCCTTTCCCCATAAATGAACCTCTAGTTTTTGCAAGCCTAAATCTTGGAACGGCAAGTTTATCTTTATTTCTTGTATTGAACTGGTGAATATATTGCTGTTCTTAGCAAATGAATCATAGTGTTTCCTTACATAAACTAAATTATCATAAATATATTGGCCTGCCAAAGTTAAAATATTTATTTCTTTGAACAATTCTCTCAAGGTATCTCTCTCTCTCATAATACCTCTTTCGCAGAATGTCGCTTTCGCAAAATGTCGTGATAGGGACTTATAATAAAATTACGTGTTTTTAATAAAAATGATTTATATATATGATTTTTTTCGTTTCTTCGTAATAAAGACGTCTCGCAAAGATCACATAACTATGGAGTGGGTTAACTTCTATGATAAAAATAAAAACCTTTTTCTTTTTTTTTCTTTTCTTCGTAATAAAAACGTCTCTAAAGTACCAGGATCATATAAATATGGAGAAGGTAAACAATATTTTCAATAACTTTCTTTGTTTTTTATATTAATCACTTTCAAGAAATATATACTTACCTACCTACTATAAAGTTTTTAACCTTCTCCTTATTTATGTGATCATGGTACTTTATAGACGTTTTTATTACGAAGAAAAGAAAAAGACCACTTTAATGTTTTTTTTAAAACACGTAATTTTATTTTGAGTCCCTATCGCGACATTTTGCGAAAGAGACATTGTGCGATAGCGACCTTTTGCGGAAGAGGCATTATGAGAAAGCGACATTTTGCGACTGGCGACATTCTGCAAAGTAGACGTTTTGCGAATAAGCAATCAATAAATTACGCTACACGAATTTCATGATTTTTGACCCCCTCCACTGGGAGGGCTATTTCATCATATCTTATTATACCTTTTAAAAGTGATAACCAAAAAGGGATATTTAAATCAAACCAATAACTCGAGTTTATCTATATTTTTATTTCAATAAATTAAGCAGGTTCTTTTTAGTACACAATTATTTTGCCATTTTTCGTTTCTGTAAAATTAAATTTAATACACAAATCACCAACTTTTTTTTTCAATAATACAGGAATGTTTCTCTATGACTAACGTTCTTCCAATAAATACAACAGATTTTTAAGGACACTGCATGTTGGTTGTTATAAACGTTTTGTTCACAATATTTTGTATATTTCTGTTTTTTTATACATTTGCAAGCTACAGTACAAAAAAGACTTCGTGAAACAAAACATTTGCAACTTGATGAGCACCAGTCGGTAAAAGCAATAAAAATAAAGAATTTAAATCCTTTAGGCGCAATTGGTCTAATTCGCGATTGGTCCAATTCACATTATTCGCGGTTGGTCCAATTCACATTATTCGCGGTTGGTCCAATTCGCAGTTGGTCCAAATCACAGTTAGTCCAATTCGGAGTTGGTCCAATTCGCAGTTGGTCCAAATCGCAGTTAGTCCAATTCGGAGTTGGTCCAATTCGCGGTTGATCCAATTCGTGATTGGTCCAAATAAAATGTATTTCCAAAATTAAACAAAATAACACATTTAATAGTAATCGTGACTAATTAGGTATCGCAACCGATTAATGCACTCATAAGTTGCAAAAATATATGAATATTTAAGTTAGTAAATATGTATTTAAACATAAGTATACAAAAACTTAATATACTATAATTGGACCAACTGCGAATGGGACCAAATGCGAATTGGACCAATTGCGAATTGGACATTTTTTTATATTGGACCAATCGCGAATTGGACCAATTGCGCCTAAAGGAATTTAAATTAAGGCGACTTTACATGCAACACTTGCGCCGCTTCCGCAAAAATAATTCCAGTGTAAATACACAATTTTATTAAAAATTCAAAACTTATGGTCCCCTCGCTAAATATAAATTTTATAAAGTGAATGCAATAAAGTGAATTGAATTTTGTTATTTTTATAAACACACAAACTCAGTGACAAAACTATTGTTATTTTGCGAGGGGACCATAAGCTTGGATTTTTAATAAATTGTGTATTTATACGGTATTTTTTTGCGGAAGTGGCGCTAGGTTCCATTGTAATGTCGCCTTAAGGCGCCCTCCTACCCACTACACTACTAGCGCCGCCTATACATTTATTTTTATAACTCTTAAACCAAGTCAATATTTAAAAAAAGCTAAGATTATGCCCTCCAAAATTGTCTCTAATATTTTTTGAATAACTCTTCAACAGTTTTCATTCTTTCTTCTTCTCATTCTTTTAAAATCCATTTTAGCTCAATGAGGCCACTATTGGCTTTCGCGAAACCAAATTCTCATACTTTTGTTTTTGTTGAATGTTGAGATGTTTTTGTTGATTGTGTAGAGCAAAACACACGCTAAGGACCCGGCATAAAACTTACGGAAAGAATGAAAACTGTTGAAGAATTATTCTAAAAATATTCGAGACAATTAAGGAGGGCAAGATCTTAGCTTTTTTTTAAATATTGACTTGGTTTAAGAGTAATAAAAATAAATGTATTGGCGGCGCGAGTAGGTGGTAATACGGCGCCTTAATGTATGGTTGGGATGGATTAATTAAGATCGGGAGTGTATATATATTTTTTTAATTATGTTAATATTCCATTACAAATATGACAATGTATTTCGTAATTGACTTAGTCCATCCTAGTTTTGAATTGTACATTTTAAAAATACTGCGGTATAAATAATTCTTTTATTTGTACAGTCAGCAACAAAAGCTTGTACACAAACATTGTTAAACTGTGTACAACTTTGTGTGCACTGAAAGCAAGAATGTAAAAGTAAAAATTATTAAGCAAATTTTTCAAAAAATTTGACAAGATTTATATTTTTTTTAACAAAAAATAAATCAGATATTTCACACAGAAGCTCACCAGGTAACCACAAAAAGACACTTCTCCATTTTGGTTTTAAACCCTAACTTATTGAATATTAAGACGCGTAGTCTGCACACTAGCGCCTAGTGATGTACAAGACTCGAGTCCTCAGAGTCCTTTTGTCTAGAGCTTGGAGTCGTTTTACAGGGCTAGCCTCATTTGTATGAAGCTCGACGACTCGGGAGTTTTTTTCAGAGCTCGAGCCTTTTTCAGAGCTCGGCCGACTTCGAGCCATTTTCACGGCTCGAGCCTTTTTGAGAGCTCCGAGTCGATCTCGAGGCTTTTTCACGGCTCGAGGCTTTTTTACGGTGCTCTTTATAACATAAGTCTTTCATCTTTTTGAGTTCTAATTTTGGAGAATAGAGTCAGATTTTCAGGGCTCTGTGAGCTCGATAGGCTCTGCTTTAATATCTTCGTATTTACAATATTATTATTTACGGAGATATTATAGTCATAAAACATAAACTCTAAGGTTTTATGAGGCTCGCGTCCATTTTAAGACTCGAGCTTTTTTGAAGGCTCGAGCTCTTTTGATAGGTTCGAGCTCTTTTGAAGGCTCGAACTCTTTTGAAGCCTCGAGGCATGGCTCAGAGAGCTCGAGTCTCGGCTAGGCTCGGGCTTACGAGCTCACCGAGTCCTGCCAATCTGACTCGAGTCTTCAAAAGTAGAACCCGACGACTCGAGTTTTGTACATCACTACTAGCGCCGCCATTAGAAGAAAACAGTACTTAAATAAAGACGAAACTGAATTATCTCTCTATAGTGGTAAACAACAGGCTAGAAAATATTGTTAAAGTGATAAAAAGTACCATAAACCTTCTTCAAAGTGCACTACAGAGAAATAATTCACAATTTTGTCTTTGCACTGTTTTTTTTTCAATGGCGGCTCTCATGTGCAGACTACGCGCTCTTAAGTTTATGATCTGGGGCCGTACCGGCTAACCTACATGGCTATCGTAATCGCTTTCTTTTGACAGATAGATGTGACACATTGCTACTTCTATTTGGTATAAATAAAAACTTACCATAGAAAAGTAGCAATGGATCATATCTATCTGTCAATTGAAAGCGACTACGATAGCCATGTAAGTTAGCAGGTACGGCCCCTGTTGTGTGTATATAATACAATTATGAAATAAAAAATCGCGAACATTCATTTGACGGAGAATTGATGGCGATAAATTTATCATTTAACAACCTCAATAACCACAAAACTCTTCAAGTTCAAAGTGTACACTTCCCATAATGTACACCGGTCTCAAAAGGTACATTTCCCGAAATGTCCACTTCCCGTAATGTACATTTCCCAAAATGTACACTCTTAGAACAGTAGAAATAACTGATTGGGTACATTTTTAAGTACCAGGATCACACACAATATGGAAAGTTAACTTCTATTATAAAAAAAAAAACGTTTTTAAAATATATTTTGTATCCAATCAGTTATTCCTATCTGTTCTAAGAGTGTACATTTTGGGAAAGACTCATTTCGGCAAATGTACATTCCGGGAAGTGAACATTTGGGGGAAATGTACTTTTTGGGAAGTGGACATTTCGGAAAATGTACCTTTTGGGAAGTGGACATTTCGGGAAATGTACCTTTTGTCATCGGTGTACATTATGGGAAGTGTACATTTTGAACCTGAAGGCACAAAACCACTATTAAAATTTATACTGGGTACATATTTACTTAAAAGTTTAACAAACATATATTACAGAAGACAATACGATAAATTAACACATTAATTTAGGAAAAAGCATGTCCTTATTATTAATCAAATAATAATGCAAGATTATTAATAGAATTATAGATTTTTACATCAATAATAATGTACTGCTGGATTGTACATTCGGGACATAAAAGCTGTTGTTTAATCGGCTTAGTCATGAAAAAGTATAAAAGTTTTATGAGAATATTGCTTATATTTTAAAAAAGGTTTAATTTATCAATCGTTATAACCCTGAGTCGACTGGAGGCACTATGATACCTTTATGGGGTAAGGAATGACCAGAATATGAACATTTTGTTAGGAGTCAGACAGTTTTGGAGTTTAGGAGCGCCACTCCAGCAAAAAAATAATTACTGTGTAAATACACAATTTATTACTATAGAGACACAGTTTGCTAACGGTACCTAAATATCCGTAGCCGTAGTGGCCGTAGCGGAGCGTCGTAGCGTAGCTATAAAATAAGTGGACTTCACATTTGACAGGCAGTCCACGTGCAGTCCGCAGGACTTAAGCAGTTGTCAATAGTCTTTTAAATTTAAATAGTCGCATCTCTACACGCGTACCTACCGGACACTTTGTGATAACCAAAGAACAATGGCGAAATAATTGTTGAGTTAATTATTTAGCGTATTAAAATGTCATTATTATGAATTTACGTATTATAAATTAATAAGATTTTTCAGATTATAATTAAGTCCTGACTAAGTCAGGGAAAAAAAACAATTTAAAAAGTAACTCAAATGTCTGTTTATTAGGAACACAAACCATACAATAAGTACTGTGATTGATTAGGAAACAGTAAAAACTGTCATTATTTCTTCTTATTTTTTGTTTGTTTTGGCAATCTACTTTCTTTTGGAGGTAACTTTTGCCAGTGTCAAGTGTTTGCTATTCGCTGAAGACTTAGGATTAGGACTACGATAAAAACTTCAAACTGGAATATCTTTATTTCTAGACTTGTGGCAATCGTATACTTAACGTCAAATTATTAAGGAATTTAAGCAACATATTATACCATATTTTTAATACTAATACGCATAAAAAATATGTCAACAAAAATTTGTATGGAGGTTTGCCATTGTTCTTTACTCTTCATTTTTGTAGATTTTATGTGCATAGTAAATTATACGGGGTAGTAACGATAAACGTATTTAATTTATTCCTTCTGATAAAGTAGTGTTAGTAGACATTTCCTTGCCTTTACTTAAAAATGGGGAATGTCCGAAAAAAATCAAATTGGCTGAATATTTTTCTATAGGTAGGAATAAGGTCCCTTAGTAATAGAAAAAAGTTTCAGAATTTTCGGTTGGGTAAAAAAGTTTTTAAAAATCAAAGTCTCTTCGACTTCACAAATGTATGAAAGTAACAGCAGAATGGAGATTATACCTTTGCCGCTAACTGCCACAAACACAACACGTATTTAAAAAAAAAAGTTTTGACATTTTGTCTTGAAACTTTTTTTTTAATACCATATTGTGGTTGTGGCAGGTGTTGGCAAAGGTACAATCTCCATTCTGCTGTTACTTTCATACATTTGTGAAGTCGAAGAGACTTTGTTTTTTTGAAATTTTTTCACGAAACCGAAAATTATGAAATTTTATTCTATTACTAAGGGACCTTATTCCTACATATAGAAAAATATTCAGCCAATTTGATTTTTTTTGGACATTCCCCATTACAAATCTAGGCTGATGCTCGCAGCCTGAAATTTTTGTCACTAATAATAATTGCTTTTTTGTTAATTTTTTGAAGCTTTTTCTATGTGACATGTACGATTTTGGGGGGGGGGGGGTCATGTCCCCTGTGACCCCCCCTCCCTCGGACCGCGCCTACTGATGGTCCCCTCGCAAAATATCAGTTGTTATTTATAAACACACCAACAGTGACAATTAACGTTGTTTGCAGTTTCGGTGACGAAAAAAGCTAATAACGGCCGTCGTTTTGTTTTTCGACGAGAAAATTCACAGTAAATGGTTTGTGTGTTTAAATATAACAATTGATATTTTGCGAGGGGACCATCAGATTATAATTGTGTATTACACGTTTTTTTTTGCGGTAGTGGCGCTAGAGCTGCTTATAATGTCGCCTTAAGAAGGTATCTGTATTGTATAAAAGTCGTCAGCTGACTAAAATTAAAACAAAACTAATTAAAAGGCACTGTCCTAAATTTGCATCGTTCACGTGAACATGTTTGTAATACTAATAGAGTAGTAGGTAGACTATTGTTACGTCGGTCGTTATGATAAAACACTATGCTAAGTTTCAAATAAAATTCGCGGCACGTTACATTATTTTAACGCATTGCGATGGCTTTCACATTTGTTAATATTTTTTCTACAATATGAACAGTCGATAAAACTAACAACACAGTATGTCAAATACCCTTAATGGATTTTAAACTCAACATTTAATTAAGTTAAGGTTGAAAATCAATTGGAGATTTAAGTTTAGAGCTGCTGATACAAAAATTATCGTACGAACATCAGACCTAAGCCGTCCGACTGCAAAAATATCTTTACTGATTTGACTTATGAAACAATTTATCAAAAAGGCATAATAACTATTTGTTCCCATCAAGTCACACACACCATCAACTGTCACACTGTGACTGGTTGGGAAGTTTTTATTAAAACAATTCCCAGCCAATTACACTGTTTGTTACTCGATGAGAACTTTTTATTAGAAATTTCCTAACCGGTCACGCTGTTTCAGAATGAAATAATCATCAAATAGGTTAAATTATAATTTTAAATCAACAAAATTACAACACAGGTTTAAGCCAGTTTATATGTTATTATTTTGTTAATTTAAAATTATAATTAAACCAATTTGATTATTATTTTCATTAATTTATTTCATCCTGTAACAGTGTAACTGGTAGGGAATTGTTATAATAAAAACTTCCCAACCAGTAACATTGTAACAGTTGATGGTGTGACTAGTTAGGAACAAATGATAATAATCTTGCAAATAAAACTGACTTTCGATGATATGTATAACTAAATATTTGACTCCAATATACAAGACTATATTTAATTACATAATCCATAAGCAAATACATAATACACATTTTTGCATTCCTATAATGTACTCTTTTAACATTACGTTACAATTTTATCGGGTTTCACGGTTGGTGCAGTAAACATTAGTTACAATTCAGGATTTCATTTATCAAAATAATTGCATTGATAATGGGCCAATCATTGTGGCGAATAGATTCCAGACTAAATAAAGAACATTTTTATTAAACACTGTATAATCTCTATGTCAATTAAAAATAAAATATTTGATGAGTATAGATCTACAAAGTTGATACAGTACAATATTGTTATCTATTTCCAAATTGATATAAACTCAGATTTAATCGGCTAACCGGAAATAATGGCTTATAAACATATACTAGCTGTTATAAATAATTGTAATAGATAGTATCTTTTCAGCCTCTAGTATGATTAAAATATACACCGTCATTTTGTAGTCGTTTTAATTAACTTAAGGGTGTGTTGTACCCATGAAACTAAACATTTTTGCCCAAGAAACATGGGTCAAAAAACGACAAAAAAATTTTGGTCCTCCCATACTGACTAGACAGCTAAATCATTGTATTTGTATGGGGAAGTCAAAAATTTTTGTCGTTTTTCGACCCATGTTTCTTTGGCAAAAATGTTTATTTTCATTAGTAGAACACTCCCTTAAGCTAATTAAAACGACTACAAAATGACGGTGTATAAACGATAATGTATAGTTGAAGTAGGTGACAATAATAAAACTATACAAGGATTATTTGTAAAACACCAACAACCTCGCAGGAGTAGATTACCAACATCATAAACAACAAAATATTTGTCCCACGTCACAGAATAGATAATAGTACTAGCGTACAGAATTTGCACTCCGCAGATTCGGTTAAATAAATTGCGACTCTAGCCCCGACACAATAAAGTGCAATTCAGGTCGCACAGCACTCCCTTTGCTCCAAAACACTCGCTTAGTAGTTGCCTCTCTTTCTATCGCGTAGGTCTTATCCTTTCTGACGTATGAAATTTGTCCTCTCAGAGGACGCCGAGCGCTTCAAACTTGCGCGCGGAGTGACGGAGCCCTGCCCACATCTTTTCCGAAAAAAGACAAAAAGCGACTTTCCATACAAATGTCCGAACAGCTGATCGTGTTTTGTATGAAATGTCGTTTTTTTGTCTTTTTTTCGTAAAGTCGTAGAACAAACGTTGTTGTTTATGATGTTAGTAATCCACTACGAGGTTGTTTTTGATTTACAAATAACCCTGTATACTTACTACATCAATCGAGAAAAAAACGCGTGTAAAAAAAATCGATTCAGTAATTTTTCCATACAAAATTACTCTATTGAGGTTTTAATGTGTTTTTTTTACGATAGATGTTCGTGCAAAGACTACAACATTAAAATCATTTCAAAAATCTATGTTGTTATAATATAGTCTGTTCACGGAAACGAGTTAGTGGAGCGCTATCTCACTCATACAATTTTTTAACTGTGATTGGTCAGTGATAAACGCTAAGGCGGTGTACACAGTACGAGTACTTTTTAGTCTACTCATACTCCCCGCACTGTGCAGACGTGCTCTTACTTGTGACTGTATTCTCAATTCGTTACCTGGCTTGTGTATTGAATTTTGAATCTCAAGGTGGCGCAGGTGTGCTAATGACCCGTATTGTTTTTTTGTCATAAATGAGCAATAACTTAGGAAAATACTTTTTTCCAAAGTTTTGTACAATAAAATAGCCCAGGTGTGCTAGTTCCATTGTTATTCTCTGTAATAAATGGCTCTCAAATAGGTTAGATGAAGCCGCGGGTATAAGCAAGCGAATTTTTGAGAAGCGCAGTGTGAGCGCGCATTTACTTTTCTAAGGTATTGTTAACGCCCACTGACCCTAAAAAAGTTTTTTTTTGTCTTTGCTATTTGTATGAAAATGTGTGAGAAGAGAAGGCGCTATACTAACTCGTTTCCGTGAACAGAGAATATTATGTTTTTTGGTCCGGTTTAGCCGTTATATTTTTGACAAATAAATATTAGTATGTACAATGTTGAAATTTTGAAGTTTTATTTTATATGTATAGCTATCTCATAAAAAATATAACACCCTCCCTCATAAGCAACAATATCCTAGATTGTGACTTGGAATATTACACTTCTTATCTATACAACAGTTAGACCACAAAATAGAGAGGACAGAATTCAAGCTTAATACTACGTGCGCCCGAGCAACGCACACATTAAGACGGATAACCAGAATTTTTGACGAATCTCAAAGTCGAGTTTGAGTGAGGACTAGGGTTGTCAAAACTTCTATGAAGTAGCCTACTATATTTTTGCCCAGGTTGCTATATACTGTTGGAAAATTTCCAATAATTTCCATTCCGTTTCGGCTTACCGCGTTCGGAAACCTCAAAATAAAGAAAAAAAACCCTTCGACTAAGGGTGTCTTACGTCGAATAATAAAGGTGGTAAAAACTGTTTCTCATTAATAAATACAGGATACTATATTTTTATGTGGATACTGTTTTTTGACCACATAAATGGAAATGTACTATATTTTGCTTCAAATTTTTTGGTAACCCTAGTGACGATGAGAGAGCTGTCTATGTGTGTGTGCGTTGCGCGCGTAGTAGGTACTAAGCTTGACTTCTGTACTCTCTATTTTGTGGTTAGACTATGTTTTCGGTTTAAAGATCGACTTAAGCATGCTCTTGTCAAAAGAAATTCCCAATATTGCTAATGCATTCACTGTATTTATAATTTTATAAACATGGCAACACTAGAATTTTCGAAAATAGCATCACTGAATACGGTTTTTGGTCTTGAGTACCTATACAAGACAGTATGGCATGTCAGTCGATACGATATCTCGAAAACAGTGTCTTATCATAAGTACACATCTGCAGAGTGAATTTTTAGAGAATTTTATTAGAAATTAGAGTTTACATAAAGTCAAACACATAATCTAACAGACATAATTAAAATTAAGCAATATAACTTTCAAGATCAATTTAAATGTATGATGCATATTATAACCTTTGTTGTTATGATAAATTTTATGACAAGTTGTTTGCAAATAATATTTAAATACTTTTTACTATGATTGTACCGTACAGTCAACCGCACGGTGCACTACCATAAGAGGGTAATAAATTTTCGAATAAATTTTAAACTTAAAAGCGAAGACATTAAGGATCAAATTAATTGGGACTAGTTGATTACATACATCGAAAGAGAGATATACCACAAAATAGAGTGTGGATATACTTTGAAAAGATAAGTACTTTTAATGTCCGATTGACGTTTTTTTTTTAGAAACTCTGAATCACTCTGCAGTTGTTTTTTTTTTTTACAGCTACATAACCGTCTGACCACTTTCAATTTCACAGCCACGAGTCGCAATCCGGGTCTTTTTGTGGGCTTTATTTGAAACTGCATAAGAACCACTATCCTTCAACAAAATTTAAATAACAACTCGACAAAAGTAATTCAAAATGCATGCGTAAGCTCAACAAAAAAAGTTTATTTAGAAGTTCCATATACTTAAATAAAAAATATATCAAGAGTGTTACAAATTGGAAACACAATTTCAGGTACTAGACTGACAATCAAGCATTAAATCTATTATTAGATTAAAAAACTTATAATTTTTCTTCTTTAAGTCTTTTTTTTTAAGTTTTAAAACTTCGTTCGAAATTTAATTTTACAGATTTGCGAATCTTGTTGCTGAATTCGAATCGGGTGGTTCAAGTAAAGCCCAGTACCGCCGTGGCGGGCAGTCTTGCGCCCACTGCGTCCCGCAGAGTAACACTTATCACATACTGAGATTTTATCGTCCATGCTCGATACAGCGCCAAGGGGTGGTGTTACACGGAATCGTCTGCAAAGTATTCTCACTGTTATAACGGGTGTAACAAGACCCTCAACGAAGCTGAAGTCCACGCATTCCACCCATCATCAGGATCATTTTTGTCTCTTAGACTATACCTGGGAAACTCATAGCAACGAAGTTATAGAAGGTCAAAGTCAAAAATTTTTTTTTTTAATTTTTATTAAACCTTTTTTTATTCGTTATTTCCTACATACATACTACATTATCAAAATTTTATGTATTTCGTAACAAACAATGCCTTCAAAAAGTCATCAATAAATTTATTTCATGGGCACGCACATAAACGTTGCCTTTCAACTCGGCCGCACGCAGCTGTGTAGCATACACTCGCAGGCGCGGTCTCTTGTATGCGTTACATTACGTGTATGCAATGCTTTTTTAACATCAAAAATTGAAATCGTTTCCCAGCAATAATTTTGAACAGAAATGGTCCTGATGATGGGCAGAATACGTAGACCTCGGCTTCGTTGAAGGTTTTGTTACACTCGGTATGATGAAAATCGGTATGAGGTAAGATGAAAATATGTCGATCAGATGGCGTTTTATTATTAAACCTCCCTTTACACTATAAGCTATTTATCGCAATCAATTTTTTGAAAATTTTGATCTCAGTTGCTGTAAGTACCCCTCCACCTAGGTGACTAATACACGAGGTAGGGGAGTTTAAAAGGCGATAGACATTTAGGCAACTTTACGATGGCTCGGATTCCATAAAACGCCATCTATCGATTTTTTTTTAATTTTTTTTCTGTCTCAGACAATCGCCCTTTGTTTGAAATAAATGATACAATACAATCGGGGAATGATAACGTCATTTTTAAATATTAACGTTCTTACTTTTTTTACCGTTAATTTTAAAATTAACGTTATGTCAATAAATAACGTTAATTTAGATAACGCTACATTGAAATTAACGTTATTTCAGTAAATAACGTCAATTTTAACGTTATTTCTTACTTTTTTACCGTTAAACTTTAAAATTAACGTTATTCCAATTAATAACGTTATTTTTTTAGCGATAATTTTACCGGTATATTGTGCCGGTAAAGTTTAACGCTATATTTAACGCTAATTTTATCGGTAAAATATTTTAAACGTTATTTTTACCGGTAAATTTACCGATAAAATGTTTTAACGGTATATTTAACGTTATTTTTTTACGGTATTTCAAATTTAATCCCTGAATACAATACGTTTTTAAGTAGGAGTACTGTGCAGGATAATTAGAAAATGCCTATATGAATACTTGCAATCCAGCATACAAGGCTAGCGATACAAGCGTTTGACAAACACGTACAATCAAGGTTACTTAGTTATTTGCCCGACCTTCTAGACAGGCCTTAACCTCGTAACATTGAGAAGGTATTTCCTCATAATTTTTCAAAACAAATATTCAATTTATACATGATCTAGCCAAAGGGAAGTAAAATAAGTATGAGATATGAGTGTGATTTGACTGGTTAGCAAAATATTCGTATTCTGGTTAGCAGAAAAATCTATTTGGTCAGCCAAAATGGGCAGTTTATAAGAAACTTTTGGCTAATCACATACCTCCTCAGTTTTTTCTGCTAACCAATTTTGAAATGTTGCTGACCAATTAGAAATTTTGCTCTCCAATTGAATAACAAATTGCTGACTATTTTAGGATTGTTTGCAGATTAAGGTTTGATGCCTGATTTTAACTTAATGCGAATCAACTATTTGATTGCTGGCCAAATAATAATTATACTGCTGATTTTTTTCCTAAACATTTAGATTAGTTGCAGATCAAAAAATACGTCTCTTAAAATATTATACAGAGAATAGAGATTTAAACCGAAAAATCTGATTAATCATGAGGAGGGTCTTTCTAAAACAGGATATTTCCAAATTATGTTTTTTTATCTGAATTTGAGCTCTTCTTTCCCATGCTTAAAATCATAATTTTATACCATTTTAGACTACAGACAACTTGGGAAATTGGACCTAATAAAGGTGTGTTCCAAGCAAAACAAGATTTTTGTCAATTTTTTTTTCGCGATTTCGTGGTTGGCCCCAAAGTAAAAGTTGTTCATCAACGTGGTCTAAACACCCCTTTTCATTTTTAGATATACTTTAAAAATAACCGTGTATACATTGTACACTAATGGGTATTTATTTCTATAATCAGTTTTTTCTAGTTTCTGAAAAATAAGGTGACATATCCCCTCTTAAAAACCGGCCAAGTGCGAGTCGGACTCGCGCCCGAAGGGTTCCGTACCAAAAAACGGCAAAAAATCACTTTTGTTGTATGGGAGCCGCCCTTAAATATTTGTTTTAGTCTGTTTATAGTATTTGTTGTTATAGCGGCAACAGAAATACCTCATCAGTGAAAAATTCAACTGGCTAGCTATCACGATTCATGAGATACAGCCTGGTGACAGACAGACAGACAGACGGACAGCGGAGTCCTAGTAATAGGGTCCCGTTTTTACCCTTTGGGTACGGAACCCTAAAAAGGCCCTCTTCATATTATGTTCTCAGTTATTTAATAATTAAAGCGATTGAAAAGCGCTATCTATGATATTAAAGGGCTGGTATAAAATAAATATTGAATTATCAACAGCTCATTCATGTGTAACTATAGATATGACTATCTCGATATTAAAAGATAGCGCGATGCATAATGTTAACACCGATAAGATAATATAGATAAAATTGCGAAATTACAATATTTTATCGTGCCACCTTTTCATTTTGTTCAGTAGTCAATGAGAAATGACTGAAAGAAAATCATATTAGCTGAATATTTCTTTATAGGTAGGAATAAGCTCCCTTACCTACTTATATAAAAAAAAACCGCCAAGTGCGAGTCGGACTCGCCCACTAAGTACGCCCGTACCAAAAAACGACAAAAAAAATCACGTTTGTTGTATGGGAGCCCCCCTTAAATATTTATTTTATTCTGTTTTTAGTATTTGTTGTTACAGCGGCAACAGAAATTACATAATCTGTGAAAATTTCAACTGAAATAGCTACCACGGTTCATGAGATACAGCCTGGTGACAGACAGACAGACGGACAGCGGAGTCTTAGTAATAGGGTCCCGTTTTAACCCTTTGGGTACGGAACCCTAAAAAAAGAAAAAAGTTACTTCGTTATCGCAAACGTACAGAAGTAACAGCAGAATGGATTTTTTATACATTGCTGTATATTAATATTACCTTGCTATTCCCTAATTCATCATCATATCAGCCACACGACACCCACTGCTGGGTATAGGCCTCCCCTAAGGATCTCCACGACGATCGGTCCTGCGCTGCCTGCATCCACTGGCTTTCCGCGACCTCCACCAGATCGTCGGTCCACCTTGTCCTACCCACGGAGCGTCGTCCGGTGCGCGGTCGCCATTCCAGAACCTTTCTGCCCCAACGGCCATCGGTTCTTCTCGCTAAGTGTCCCGCCCATTGCCACTTCAGCTGAGCAATCCTTCGAGCGATGTCGGTTACTTTAGTTCTCCTGCGGATCTCCTCGTTTCTGATTTCCCTAATTACCACATATTTAAAAAATAAGAACTACACTTTTACATAAACAATGGCTATGCAGAAATAACATTTGTCAGTTATTTGTTTTTTAATATGTGTCATTACGGAATGGCAAGGGAATCATTTCCATTCTGCTGTTACTTTGCGAAAACAAAGTAACTTTTTAATTTTTTTTATATAAGGAAACTATAAAAAAATATTCAGCCAATTTCATTTCAGAATGTGGTCTAGATATAAAAAAAATCACTTACCATGATACCACCATTTCGTTTTTTTAGGATTTTTGTTGCATGTCTTAACATAGAGGGAATTATCTGGAGGTCTTTTCTGGAAACAGAAATAAAAAATTACATTAAGAAGTAAAAAAATATCACTTTAATCAGACATTTAATATATTCCTACTTATAGGGGGAACAAAAATTGTTTGCAAAACAGAAAACTAAAATGTTGTATGCACCTTCTGCAAGATATTTTCACATTTTATAGAATATGTTGAGATATTTTCGTAATTTTTATGTATGGAAAGGTCAAACTTTGCGTTCTCAACAATAGAGCGGCAAACGTAAGTCAATCAAAAAGTACTATAAATAAATAGGCTCGAACTAACAACACAAAATAGAGAGAGGACAGAAGTTAAGCTTAGAACACGCGCTCGAGCAACGCACACAGAAGTTGCACTCCGCAAAATCGTTTAAATAAATTGCGACTTTTCCACCAACACAATAAAGTTCAATTCAGGTCGCACAGCGCTCCAAAACATGCACTTAATAGTTGCCTTTTTTTTATCCTACAGGTCTTTTCTGACGTATGAAATTTGTCCTTTCAGAGAACGCCGAGCGCTTTATGTTCGCGCGCGGAGTGACAGAGCCCTGCCCTTTTATTACGTAACTTTGTTGCAATCAACTCTGACAGAAATCGCAGTTACATTGCTGCTTTAGTAAGAACCAATACGAGAACTATCTTACTTAAAGCAGCAATGTAACTGCGCTCTCAATCAATTTCAATCGAGAATTGTTAGCAACAGACTTATCTAATCAACGGGCTGGTAGTGGTTAGTGGGCCGTGTGTGGAGCAGGGAATGATAACGTTATTTTTAAATGTAACGTTATTTCTTAATTTTTAACCGTTAATTTTAACGTTATAGCAATCAATAACGTTAATTTAGATAACGTTATATTTAAATTTACGTTATTTCAGTAAATAACGTTAATTTTAACGTTATTTCTTACTTTTCTACCGTTAAACTTTAAAACTAACGTTATTCTAAAAACGTTATTTTTTTAGCGATAATTTTACCGGTAAATTTACCAATAAAATATTTTAACGGTATTTTTAGCGTTATTTTTTTAACGGTATTTCAATCCCTGTGGTGCGGAGACACTAAAGTACCCTTACCTTCTCCTTACAGCTACTGAGCATAGACACAATGGAGAGGCACACGGACTGCACCGACAGCGCCGGCGACCAGTCGTCGGTCAGGATCGACAGGCAGATGTGCCCGTTCGAGTACACGTGCGGGTGGATTGGGATATTGTTGCCTATAAACGTCACCTGCAACATGTTTCATAACATTTAGGTTACAATGTTCTGCAGGCCTAGCACACTGCGACTATTTGTCGACACCTGTCCCGCTCGCTTTTATTTATTGAGTTGAGCGGGACAGACAATGCGCTTACGCGAAAAAAGATTAGTGTCGAGAAAATGTTGTCGCGCGGCGTGGTGAGCATGCTAGGCCCACTGGCACAAGAGAGATGTCAGAAATCAAGCTTAGCCGCGCTAGAGCAACGCACACACACATAGACAATTCTCACTACCGACAACACTTCGTCACGCACTTGAACTCGTTTGAGATTCTGGATTATTCCGTGTCGGTGAGAGGTGTCTATGTGTGCATTGCTCAAGCACACGTAGTAGTAAACTTAACTTCTGTCTTCTCTCTATTTAATTAGTGCCACAGGTGTGTGTAACCATCCACAGAATATTATGATATGAAAATTGAAACCTCTCACTAACATGTAAATGAAATAGAATAAGCCGAAGAACAGGCACGTATCCAGACTTTTAATTCGGGGGGGGGACAACTGCATCCCGCAAACCGGAGAGTACCTCGCCCGCTAAATTTGAATTTAGTCCCTGTACTGTGTGTTCTGGATTTCGGGGGGGGATAAATCCCAACTATCCCCCCCTTGGATACGTGCCTGCCGAAGAAGTAGTATAAGTAAAGTACCTATGCACTTCTAAAACCATCTGATTCTCATTAGGTTAGTGTACAGTTTAATTAATTTGAAATATTTATTTATACTTTATGATTAATTTGCAAAAAAACATAGCAAACAAAATCGATAATCCTCTTACTTTTAGATGGAAAATCAACTCTACACCATTAAAATAAACATCAAATTCGCTTGCTTCCTAAATATACATAATGGTGTTGCTCTTATGTTAGCAAATAGAACTAGAGATACAGTGATAATTGACCAAACAAACAGAAGTGGCAAATAGTCATAGTATGTTGTAAAACTGTTACATCATATTATGGCTGTAGTTGGCAACAACTGCTACAACTATCGTGTATAAAAACAAAAAGCTGTATATTTCTTCTTGTGAATTTTAAGTAGAAACAGTTTTGATTCAAACAACAATATAAAATTAATAATTATTAGGTATAGATAAAAAACAACTTCCTATCCCTACAAGAGTTGACTGTCATATAGCTTATCTTTAAAGTTTATGTATATTGATAATAAAATTATTTTGAATAGTTGCTATGACCATAGAACACTAGTGTTTTTTGCATTTTAATTTGGCAATCAGAAAAATATGTAATGGTACAGATACCGGCATATTACTTGGCAAGAGAAAGATGAGACAAAAGATGCGCAGCAGCTACAAACACTAAACTCCGCGCATCTTCTGTCTCATCTTTGTCTTGCCAAGTTACATGGGGGGCGGTATACAATCAATGTTCTAGTTTATATTAATTGTAATATATTGCCAATCTTTATTATTAATTTTCTCTATTCTGTATTGCCAAATTTTATTTTAAGCAATTTTTATGAGCTACATTACTTATCTATACAAGATAATTCATAAAATCAACATTTTGACAGGTCAAAAATGGGCCTCTTTCTTTATCTATCAATAGTTTTTTGCATACAGAAATAAAATAATTATTTTATTTCATTCAGAACAATACCTTATGATCATTTTCAGGCTGACTCAACTGCTAAATGAATTAATTAACCATCTGTTGGCTGATTCATAGACAAATTATCGGATCTTATCAACAGATGATGACCAAAATGATAACAATCAAATGAATCAACTCAAAAATATTTATAACTAATATTTAGATTTTTATTAGTATGTTACCTTCATTCATTGACCATGAAGAGCTTAAATGAATCTTATAGTTAATTCATTGCTTAAATGTAAAAAGAAAGATGGGACTTACCTCAGGGGAATCAAATGGATACTTGTTTGTGAATTTAAACTGCAATACAAATTTTTCACCTTCATATAATGTGCCTGGTACTCCTTCCATATGTACTGTCCACCTGAGTACAAGAAAAAACCAATAACTTATAATTCCACTGGGATATGTGTGAAAAGCCTATTGATTCTAGTATTAAATTTTAACGAATAAAGAACTGATTGAGAAAGTTATTACGAGTTTAATTTATTTTGTAAGTACGATTTATAGAGACAAATCAATGACAACTAGACAGGATATAAACACAAAGAGAGTACAGAGACATAGCATAACATTCAATGTCACAGTGTACAATCATAGAGTCGACTAATACAAGAAGGTGCGTAGCCTTACTTCTTTACATCCCGTCTTGTTTTTCTAGCTCTATGCTAGGCCTATAAGAGCGCTCAGCTCTTTGATCCGTGGCTTGAATAGCGGCTTGGTTAGGAAGTCGGCTAGCTGTTTCGCTGCTTCCACTTTCAAGACACTGAGGAAGAATATAGGCAGACCATTCCGGAAGTAGATTGCCCTGTAGTAGGATCTCCCCCATGATCTGCGTCACTATAGCTTTGAAGGCATTTCGTCGCAGTGGAAAATTGATATGTAACCTTTCTTCGGTTTCAGTGCTTTCATCATTGACAACTTCTTCGTCACTGACTACTTCCTCTTCGCCATTGACTACTGGTTCATTATCGTTGAAGACTTCTCTTTCTCCTTCCACAACAGTGTCTTTGCTAGATCTATACTGGAATCCCAAAAACTCTAGATTGAATTCTGACTGGCTACAACTCTTTTGTTCTGTTTTGTTCTCAGGCTCAGTCGGCTTCGATTTTGTCTTCCCCAAATCTTCTGCTTCTCTAAGCAAGGGGTATTCTTGGAAGGTGACGTCACGCGACCGGATTAATTTGTGATGTTCCCCATCCCAAATACGATATCCTTCATCACCGTCATATCCGATTAAGATTCCCCTCTGAGCCTTTTTATCCAACTTCTTCTGTTTCTCTTTTGGAAGGTGAGGGTAGCATGTAGTCCCAATCACACGCAAGTGTTTTATTCTTGGTTTTCTGCCATGCCATAATTCGTACGGTGATTTCCCATCAGGTCCTGGTCCCGTTCTGTTCAGGATATAAACCGACGTCAAAATCAGTTCAGCCCATAGGCCCGCTGGCATCTCTCCATGGGCGTACATTATGGCTCTTGCCATCTCCACAACAGTCCTGTTCTCTCGCTCAGTAGGATTCTGCTGTGGTGTGTAAGGCATCGTTAACCTCTGTACGATACCTTCTTTTTGCAGTATGCGTCGAACTTCGCCATTATCGAATTCACCTCCATTGTCGCTCAAAATCTCTTTGACTTTTACACCTGCTGCCTTGACTTCGGCTAGCATCAGTGATAGCTTTTGGTGGACTTCCGACTTTTCTCGCATCACATATACCCAACGGTACCCGGTATGAACATCTTTGAATAGCACAAAGTATCTCTTATTTCCATAAGAGTACGGGAAAGGGCCGCAAACATCTGTACAGATCAACTCTCCAGGTCGGGTTGCCTTCTCTCTGGTCCCAAATTTCAGTCGGTGAGACTTTCCATAGACACAACCTTCGCATAGATCCTTGTTCATCTCTGTTTTGATGTTCATTTCTTTCTCCAGTAGCTTCTTTACATGTGCTTTGCTTTGGTGTCCAAAACGCTCATGATAAAGTTGAAGAAGGTTCTGCGTTGATAACTGATTAACTTCTGCAGGCTTTAAACACGTTATATCCAGTTTATACAGGTCGCCATGCTTTGCTCTCTTACCAGTTAGTCGTTTTTCGCCGTTTACCTTGAAAATGCAAGTCGTTGGAGTGGACTCGAATGTGCTGTTCTCTATTGCATCGTGTGCCGCAAGAACTGAGAAAAGATTTCTGCTTATGGTGGGTACATACCATACATCTTTTAGCATGATTTGATGTATTTCACCATCTACTAGTGCCTGTGCTCGAATGGTACCAATCCCTACAGCTTGGATTTCGTTTCCATTTGCCCCTCGTACTGTGTGCTTGCTCTTAAAATGGCTGAACTCTACAAAAAGATCGACGTTGTTTGATACATGGCTGGTTGCTCCATTGTCCACGTAAAAATTTTTCGCATCTTTAGCATCGTCACCAGTTATGGAAAAGATAGTCATGTTGACATTTTTGGTGTCCTTTTCTGGCTTCTTTGGTCTTCCATCACTCATCCATTTCTCACATTGTCTAACAAAGTGACCGAGTTTTCCACAGTATTTGCACTTTTTCTTATCTTTTCGCGTCTTTTCCTTGCTTTCTACTTTGTTAGTAGATTTTGCTTCATTCATTCCTGTCTTTACCCATAATGCTTCGGCAGTGCTGCTGCCTTCATCGTTTTCCTCCTTTTCTCTCGCAAGGATCTGTTCATGGGAGCACAGCTGTGAAGGGTTGTGGCAATGAGACCAGGAGACTTTTGTACAGGCGTTTATTAAGCATTCTCACACTTTATAACATAATTTCACACTTCAACAGATAGCTTTCCTGAACTCTATAATTCTAAGACAACCTTTCGATACCACGGCTTTACAATGAATACGTCAAACTAGAGATGTGCAGGCAGATTGACATAATCAAACTCACTTGAATTCCGAATGTACCATAGAGCAGAGCATATAGGTTAGAAACCTCCCTCAACACACCCCCTCAATCTGCTGCACATGCTGACCATACTGACTAAAAACTTCTTCTTCTCAACTTCATCATCATGTAACTCCTGCTCGACTATTCTTTGCCTCCTGCTCGACCTCCTCCATCATAAAATACTCGCCAAAAGACTTCTTCAAAATAAACTTTTTCAAAAAAACAGTTCTTCACAAAATAATAAAATTTTCCATAACTTTCTTCACTTTCATTTGTTTCACCGTCACTTTTTCTACCTTCATTTATTCGATTGTCATTTGTTACTATCTCTTGTTTCTCTATTTCCTTCTATTTCTCCATCTTCTCGACACCCTTCATTCCTATCTGTTGAATTTTAACTTGTTTCCTCTTCTCTTGTTTGTTCATCTTCAGTCCATTTATTCTCACCATATTAGTTATATGTTATTTAAAAATAATCATCTCAAATGCAAATCTCACTATTTCTCTTATTATTTTCACTCCCGGTCTCTATGGGGCCACAACCTCTAGCGTGTGGCCCATAACCTGAAGGGTTGTGGCAATGAGACCAGGAGACTTTTGTACAGGCGTTTATTAAGCATTCTCACACTTTATAACATAATTTCACACTTCAACAGATAGCTTTCCTGAACTCTATAATTCTAAGACAACCTTTCGATACCACGGCTTTACAATGAATACGTCAAACTAGAGATGTGCAGGCAGATTGACATAATCAAACTCACTTGAATTCCGAATGTACCATAGAGCAGAGCATATAGGTTAGAAACCTCCCTCAACAAGCTGGACAGTGAGGTTATCGACTGTGCGCTCATTCTTCGTCATCAAAAGCCAGCTCGATTCGAACGTCATGTATTCCGGCGGTAATGTGTCAAGAATTTTGTAAATCAATAGCATATCTGGCAAATCCTTTTCCAGGTCCAGAGCACTATGTAATTCGTGCCATAAGTTCTTGAGCGTCGAAATATGAGTCGCCATATCATGCGTAGCATCTTTCTTATATGAGAAGAAAGCCTTGCACATCGTGTACCTCCTATCTACGGTGCAGCCTCCGTAAAGTCTGTGTAGTTCATCCCACATGTCCTTGGAGTAAGTAAAACGCATCATTTTTTCGAGTATGTCATCTGGTAGGTTTGACGTTAACAGGACGGAAATTATGCTGTCGAGTTTGTCGTACTCACAAACATCTGTTTCGTATTTCTTTGTGGCTTCTGCTGTGGCACCAGGCAGTAATGTTGGCCTCGGTGTTCTTCCTTCCAACACATCTTTTGCCCCAGGCAGCCCCTTCAGTACCATGAAAACTCTAAACTTCCACGTGTTGAACTTTTTGGCATCTAAATCCCCAAGTTGAATCTTCGAAACGTCTGCAATGGATCTATCCATTTTGACTGCAGGTCTCGTTCCGTCGAATTTTCAATGTTAGATTTTTTTTTGTTTTGGTTTTGCCACCGAAACGAAATTTGCCAATCTACACCCTCAGTTCAATTTGAAAATTGATTCTCTGCTACCATTTTAACGAATAAAGAACTGATTGAGAAAGTTATTACGAGTTTAATTTATTTTGTAAGTACGATTTATAGAGACAAATCAATGACAACTAGACAGGATATAAACACAAAGAGAGTACAGAGACATAGCATAACATTCAATGTCACAGTGTACAATCATAGAGTCGACTAATACAAGAAGGTGCGTAGCCTTACTTCTTTACATTAAACATTGTGAAAAAATGGGTAAAAAGGAGGGTTTCACAATCATTTTATAGATTAGCAAATATGTTAGCAACAGCACCATCATGCTTCTTAAAAAAATCTTAACGTTTTCAGTGTAAGATATCTATCTTATCACAGTAGGTAATACCTACTCCAGTTTTTTAAAAGTTCATTTACCCACACAATCAGTAAATGTTGGTATTAAAAGTGTGAACAACTAGGAAATAAATTAGCACACTGATTAGTAGTCATAACATATTCGTGTGAAAACAAATGCCTAGGCATAGGTATGGAAATTATCAGCAAGGAGTAGGGACATTATTTTGCTCAGTAACTGCAAAATAAAAATAAAAGGTAGTCAAAGCCATCAGCAATCAAGGCAAGAGTTATATTTACTATTTGTTCACTATGTTTTTACTGTCCAAAATAGAACCACTTCTTTAGTAAACCTGTAGAGGTACTGAACACTCACAATGTAAGATTTTGACTGGCCTGGTCTCCATCAACGGTGACTCCTGGCGGCGGTTCCCTCATCAGGGACATAAGTTCTTTTTGTAATCTCCGCTAAAACAATAATAATTTATTTAATTTGTACACGATTCAGTCCAGTACTAAACAGTCTAGTCTTAGTATCAAAAAAATATATAAAATATATTTTTTAAAATGTCTCCATACATATTGCATATATAATTACGAGGCAAATGAGAAATTTTCCTAAAATAATGAGTAAAACACGTAAATAATAATTTATTTTTAGTTACCTCAGACGGGGACATAGCCGCCATTTGTAATCCAATTTAGACGTTTAATGTTACTAGATTAAAAAAAAAAACTTACCAAATCATCTGAGTTGTACGAAAATATCACATTGTGTGTTTCCAAAGGTTTCTTGTTTCAATTTATATGGAGCATCAGAATAGGTATTGTGATTTTATTTTACAATTAAGCTTTAATGAATTTAATGAACAGTATTAAAAATAATTAAAAAAAGTATTACTACGGGTTTAGATTGCTGGCAACATTAAGTAACACACAGTCCGTTTCATCTCTTTTGTTGCTCCTGTTTAATTTTATATCTAGATTTTATTTTTATTTTTTTAAACTTAATATTTTTTTAAATATTGAAATAAATTATTATAGCCAAATTGATTTTTACTAAAATTCTTTAGAAAGAAGCAAAAAGTTAGTATTTTTAGTTCGGAACATGGTTTGGTTCGGTTCGGAACGAATGGGAGTCTTTGACATTGACATTTAACTGGCTGATCGCGAGTTTGTGGAATTATTCATGATTTATTTCTTCAAAACTTGCTTGCTTTGGTAAATTATATTGTATGTATTTGTATAAATGCTTATTATTAAATAGTGAATTTAGATTTTTTTAATGATAAAGTTCTCCCCACCCACTCCATCAAATGCGAGTAGTTATGATTTGATGGTGCATAAATAGTCCTAATTACATTGCAACGTTATGTTTACTTTTTGTTTAATAATATTTTCCTGTGAATAAAACATAAAAGTGTGTTATTTACAATAACTATGGGTTCATATTGTAAGAAATCATCAGCCGAATGGTTTATCGATCAGTTGAATGTGGAAAATGCTAAATTAGCAGCTTTCGTCCTTGTGATCGGTTTTATTGGTTACCACGGTATTTTGCACTTAAGATATGGTAAGTATGACGCAGAATGCGTTTCCGTAAATTATATTTAATATAAATTAAGCTCCCGACCCTCATTTACCTTGTCGGTCATATGCTGAAAGTCGCGGTGCGCCGCTGGATGCGGGCAGCGCAGGACCGATCGTCGTGGAGATCCTTGAGGGAGGCCTCTACCCAGCAGTTGGTGTTGTGCAGCTGATATGATGATGATGAAGCTTATTTTAAATGGGGTTAATATAGATTTGGTTCATTCATTTGATAAAATAGTATAATATTATTTAACCTACCTACTCTTGATTAGGCCTACCTACCTACTGAATGATTCTACACAAGGTCATCTAATTTCTGTGGCCCTAGTACTAATTACGTTGATTAAATTATTTTGTACTCAATTCTGTCTGTAATATTTTTGTCCTTTTATTATCTTTAACTAATCCTTTAATTATATTCAAATAGGCTTATATTGCTATACTTTGACATGGATTTATTTATTTAATATTACATTCAAATAGGTCCTGACTCATGCACTTGGCTGCTGTCATCGGGCCGGTACAAGGGTGACCATGAGTGGCAGCCATATGGATGTATGCTGCATAGATATTCTAAAACGTAAGATATGAGTCAATAACTGTTGATAAAAGCTTGATTATTTTTAAAAACAATTTTTATTAAGTTTTTTTTTTTATTACTTCCTAATGCAAGTACAGAATGAGGCAAACATCTTGATACTTTTACGATGGAGTGGGGATAAGTTCACGCATGTGCACTTGTGAGCGACCAATAGCTCGTGCCCCTCTTCCGCCACCCGTATCCCGTGCATACCCGAAATATGCATTCAGCCTATCCCGACCCGATTTAAAGATGTTTGCCTCGTACTGTACGCATTGGTAAAAAAGTTTAGAGAGTGTGTATAGGTAATTCTTTCTCAATTATGATGTACCTAATTTATTACTTATTTAGTATTTGTTGATCTTGATTATTAAATTACCATTTGCAGTGATGCTAGAAGATGTCTACGGTATTTAGCTTTTTGGGGCAAATATAACAGTTTTGCATTCATCGGTGATGCCAGACTTGAGCAACTTTATGAGTATTTCATTGGTAAGTTTTTCCCTAAATACTTTCCGGTCTGGACTGGTCTTCCTTTCCGGTACCCTACAGTAGACCTCTACAGAGAGTGGAAAGTACTCACAGTCAGACAGACCTACATTCTGAACACCATCTTAAAAAAACACACTCAGTTGAACTATGATCCTGATTTGTTAAAGGACAAGCGTAGAAAGGGCACCGTTTGTCAAACTCTTTCTCTAAGGACAGCTACCTCACACAATTTCTTTGTTTTCATGGGTAACTACCTTTATAATAAGTTAAATGGGATTCTTAATATCTATCCCCTCCCCAGAGCCAGGTGTAAAGTAACGATTACAAACTACTTAAAAGAACAGGACTACGAAAATACTGAAAGTTTACTTATTCCTCTAAAATAAAAATGTAAATTACCTTCTGCACACATAAAAAATTATAAATACTTAAATATAAAAACAACAAATTATAAAAAAAAAAAAACTTAATGAATAACATTGGCTTCTCCTTTCGACTCCTTTCCACTCGAGTAATATCGGCAAATATAATAACATTGGCTCATTGTACACTCACACATTACACAATCACACACACTTACACACACAAGCACTCATACACACACAACCACAAAATTCTGCTACTATTTAAAATGTTTTAGTATGTATTAGTTCTCTAAGTTATCTTTATTAAGATTTTTTTTTTTTTTTGCAACAATTAATACCACCTATTAGGACACATAGGTCTACAAATACGATTAACTGAACACATTTTGTATCCTTTTGCGGGGGTGGCCTGGTGACCTGTGTAACCGGTTTTCTTTTTAAACCTATTGCGGGCACCAGCTTCTCACACTTCAGGTCTACACTAAATGTACTCAAATATTATGTTCTAGTCTTAAGCTACCTATTGTGAGAAGAGAAATAAATGATTTATTTATTATTATTATTATTATTATTATTATTATCTAGATAGTAATTATTTGGAAAGATTTTTTGTCTTACCGTATCTATATTGTGAAATTTTGTAATATTTAAAGTTTACTTTCTGCAAATACCTCATTCAAAGGTCATATTGAATTTTGTTGGGAGAACCTAGGTCTATGTTGAAAAATATATAGGTAGATTAGGTAGTAATAAAGTACATAAAAAAACCATTTTCTACTAACTGATTAGAAGTCTTTCCCAACGTGGGCGATAACGCCCCCTTGTGGGCGCTGCAGGCCTAAAGAGGGGCGGTAAGAGACCCAGAAAAAAAGGGGGCATTATTGAACAGCATCAGATTCAACCTTCACATTCTTCTTCTTCTTCTTCTTCTTGTCAGTGCAGGCGGTTTCCGCAACTCGACGTCTATAGCGCCTATTTTGCGTCGGAGGATGGATCACTCCAGCCAGCCCAGCTCAGCCAGGAACGCTCCAAGGGCTTTCACGTTCGTGATCGCTTCCTGGACGCTGCCCGGCGAACCGAGGTACCTCGCCCGGTAAGGGGCCACCCCTCTGCATTCCAGCAGAACGTGGGCGGCTGTTTCTTCTTCCTCCATGCATCCTCTGCATAGGGGACTGTCCGTGACACCTAAGTTAAAAAGATGTCTGTTAAATTGTCCATGACCAGTAATAGCACCTGTTACTAGGCGAAGTTGCGGTCTGCACAGTTGTATCAGGGACCTGGATAGACGAGCGTCCACGCGCGGTAGAGCGAGTTTCGCCTGTCTGCACGAGTCCAGCGAGCTCCAGTTCTGTTGGTGTAGTTCTATGGTATGTTCACGGATCTTACTTGCAAACCAGCTGGTCGGGATAGGCGCGATCGGCTCTGGGCCAATAGGCGCCGAACCAGATGCGCGTCTAGCCAGTTCGTCGGCTGCATCGTTTCCCCGTGATCCACTGTGACCTTTGATCCATTGGATAGTAATAGTATTAAGTGCACCTACTGTATTTAGGGCGTGGTGACACTCAAGTAAAAGGCTCGATGTGATGCGACTGCCCTGGAGAGCCTGTAGAACAGATTTGCTGTCAGAGAGAATTAAGATGTCGCGGTCTTTTACCTCTCTTGTTTCGATTGCCCGAGCCGCCATTATTATGCCCACGCACTCGGCCTGAAAGACCGTGTTGTATGAGCTTAAGGGGGATGCAATTTGTATGTTGAGGTCCTCTGAGAAAACACCCGACCCTGTGCCCGATGAGGTCTTGGAGCCGTCGGTGTAAATCAGGAGAGCCTTGTGTCTTTTCTTAGAGCTGATGTCGTCTATCAGGTGTATTCTGTATTTTTTGTCGAAAGTGAGGGTTGGCTTAACTTTGTCGCATGGTGCTTCAATAAGTGGGGTGTTCAGCCAGTCCTCCAGTAGTCCACTGAGATGTTTTACCCTCTCGAATTTTAGAGATCCCAGTTGTTTTAGTCTTAACGCTGTTTTGGCTGCCTCCTGTTGGATGTGGAGGTGCAGTGGTGTTAGGTTCAGCATTACCTCTAGAGCAGCTGTGGGAGCTGTGCTCATGCACCCAGTGAGGGCGCAGCAGGCCTGACGTTGTAGTCCCTGTAGCTTGTTGGCTCCGGTGGTTTGGGCGGCTTTTGGCCACCACACTACAGATCCATAGCTTACCAGGGGTTTTATGATCGTGTTGTAAAGCCAGAGGAATATTTTGGGTGCTAGGCCCCAACGCTTACCAATCATCTTTCGGCACTGCCATAGAATGACGCTGGCGGACTGCGTTTTGTACTCCAGGTGGCTGTTCCAATTAAGTTTGCTGTCCAGGATTATACCTAGGTACTTTACCTCATTAGAGAGTTGTAGAGTAGTTCCAAACAGTTTCGGCAGACGGAAGTCGCCCACCTGGCGTTTGTTTGTAAACATTACCATTTCCGTCTTCGTGGGGTTGACGGTCAGGTCGTGTCTTTTGCACCATTCCTCAACCTTCTTCAGGGCTGCTTGCATGGTGTTACAGGTTATGCCAGCCTGGTTACCTATACTTAGTATGGTAATGTCGTCCGCATATCCTATAGTGTAAAAATAGTTAGAGTTAAGATGGGAGATCAGGTCGTTTACCACCAGATTCCACAGAAGTGGAGAGAGCACACCTCCTTGGGGGCATCCTCTCGCCACCAGGGCCCTTTGGCCGACGGCCCCTGATACCTGTACCGTTCTGTTGCGTAGCATATTCACGATCCAGTCTACGAGTTGTTTATCAACACCGTGTCTCACTAGTGCTGCCTCAATACTGGTGAATGTAGTTTTGTCGAAGGCGCCCTCTATATCGATGAAGGTGCCTAAACAGATAAGTTTGTTTTGAATAGCTTCCTCTATCTTACCGACTAATTGATGAAGGGCTGATTCAGTGGATTTTCCAGCGCTGTAAGCATGCTGATGTTTATGTAGTGGGAGTTTCGCCAATGCTCCACTTCGTAGATACCACTCACAGACCCTTTCCATAGTTTTCAGCAGGAAGGTTGTGAGGCTGATCGGTCTGAAAGCCTTCGGATTAGTGTAGTCGGGTTTACCTGGTTTAGGTATAAACACTACCTTGACTTCCCTCCATAGGTGCGGGGTGTAGCGATGCGCCAGACAGGCTTGTAGTAAATGGGTGAGGACTGGAACTATTTTCTCCTCTCCCCATTGTAGTAGTGCGGGAAAGATGTTGTCCGTTCCAGCCGCCTTGAAAGGGGAGAAACTCTTAATAGCACTTCTTACCTTTTCAGGTGTTATTACCTGTTCGGCATAACGCCAACAGTCTTCAGTGGGTTGCACAGGTTTGTCTTGCCAACTTACCTGTTGTACGAGTTGGCAGTCTGGAAAGTGGGTCTGTATTAGGATAGCGTTTGTCTCCTCCGGGCAGCGGGACATCGTGCCGTCGGGTTTTTTCAGGTTACCTAGTGGACCAGGACCCTGATTAGACAATACTTTCCTTACCCGATTTGCCTGTTTGGTGGAGCTTATCTCATTACTGAACTTTCTCCAGGATGAGGTCCTCCAGTACCTAATTTTACGTTTGTATTCAGCCTTAGCCTCTTTGTATCGGTCCCAGTCATAGTCATCGCAGGTGTTCATTGCTCTGTTCAGCCTTTTCCTGACAATCTCACGTTGCCTTTTAAGCTCCGGTCCCCACCATTGGTGCTTGCCGGGGCTCTCTGAGCCGGGAGCTTTCAAGGGACAGGCCTCTTCGAAGCATTGTCTTAAGGTATTGGTAAATTTTACTACCTGTTCTTCTAGCTGCGCAGCGGTCGGGAAGTCCCTCCTGTCGCAGCCTGTACCAAGTTTCTCTGCTAAGAGTGTTCTGTATTGTTGTTTGTTAGTTTTCCTTGGATACCTTTTAGGGTCAATAGTGATGGTAGGTACCTGTAAGTTGAAGCGTAGCCACCTGTGATCCGAACATGAGGCCTCGTCTGAGACGTGCCAGTCCGTTATCATGGATGCCGCTAACGGTGTAGCAAGTGTCAGGTCAACAATCGTCCCTCTGCACCTCTTCGCGACGAAGGTCGGTTCATTGCCTATGTTAATTATTTCTAGATTGGTTGTTAGTAGAAATTCCACCAGTTCATTACCTCTAGTGTTGCTTTTCTCCTCTCCCCACAGCGGATGGTGGGCATTGGAGTCTGTCGAGATGATTAGCTCAATGTTGTTTTCCCTGCAGTAGCGAGCAAGCGACGCTACCTCCTCAGGTGGCGCTCGCTCCCCTTCAGGCATGTATGCTGATGCCAGGACCAATTCCTGATTGTTAATTGTCAGCGTAATAGTACTTAGATCTCTGGAACAGAAATTCAGTAAGGGCTGTGTCTCGATATCTTTAGATATGTATATGCACGATCTTACATTACCACTCGCGGCCTGTATGAGCTTACCTCCGATACTGGAGAGTCCTCGCACAGTGCCGTCTCTGATCCACGGCTCCTGGATCAGTGCGATCGTCGTCGTGTTGGTCTCCAGCCAGTGCCGTAGTTGAGCCGTTGCGGTCATGCTGTGCTGGAGGTTGGTTTGTATGAGTTGGGCCTTACGAGAGAGGGACGCCATCTTCACAGACAACGTCCTCCAGGTCCAACTCGTCAAGCCCCCGCAGGAGTTCCTCGCTTCTGGGCGAGGCCTCACCACAGGAGGGACCGGCGGCAGCAGCGGTGTCGATGTCCATTGTTACCTCGGCTGGCTCGGCGGTGTCAGCGGCCGCCGCTGGTGCGGCCTGTGTAGGTGTGCTCGTCGTCTTGTCGTCACCGGGGGACTCGCAGGGGTCGTCGGTGGGTGGAGTTTCGACGTACTGGCCCTTGGCGTTCCTGAACCTCAGGTACACCGAGCCGGTAAGGAAACTGACTCGGCGACCTTTGGCCATGATCACCGGTACGATGTCCTCCGGTACCGACACTACGACGAACGTTCGTTGAGTGGACTCCTGAGGCTGGAAGCCGTTTAGGAGCCATCGTTGTACCTGGAGTTCGGGGTTGGAGTAGTGCAGGACCTTCCCCACCATCCCCTGCTCGCGGTTCCACAGCTTGGGCAGAACGAAACCGCACCAGACCCTCCTCGGGATCTCCTCCGCTCTGAATACGCGGAGTTCTCCCACGTCTGGAATACGGTGTCCCCTCGCCCATTCTGTAGTCCACTCCATGGTAGTATCGTTGGTGCCCGCGAGATGAAGACACCCGTCTTTATATGTCGGCTTACCACAAAAAGCGACCTTACCTGCTTCGAAGGTGCCTGACAGTATTTGCTGCATCATGGCCTCCTCTATTTCGGCCTCGATCTGCTCCGCCATCGCCCTGGAGATGAATCCCGAAGGCGATGAAACAGCAAACCTGACCTCCTTGGGTTTGGCCACGGCTGCAGCGTAGGTATACGTTCCTGTCGAGGTACTCGGCGACCCGGCCTTCAGCTTCTTGGGGTCACCTCGAGGAGAGATCGTCTCATCGAGGCGAGCCCTTTTGGCTTTGGGCTTCGGTCGCGCAGCAGCACCTGCAACTGGGATGTTATGAGCAGGTTTGGGAGCTCGTCGGGCCGACTTGGGTGGTCGTGGGTTTCCCCGCCTCCCACCCGTCGTCGACTGTGCGTCGGTACTGGCTGGTAGTGGCGTGGCCACCGCCCGCGTTCCCGACGACTTGTCGGTGGTTCTGGGGTTTGCATCGGCACTGGCCGGAATCAGCGCAGGTCCAGACGGGTTACCCCGTCCTTTTCCGGCTTCAACCTGCGATCCCGACGCTCCCCCCGGGTGCGCATCGGTACTAGCTGGTAGCGGCAAGGCCGCCACTTGCGTTCCCGACGACTTGCTGGCGTTCGAGCTACCGGGGCCGGCGTCAATTCCCGTGGATGGGTTGCGAGTTTTAGTCGCAGCCCTTCTACGTTTCTTGCCGCCAGCTGAGGTCCGATCGGACGGTGGCTGACCGTCCCGAGCCGGAACACCGCCAACCCCCTTCCTAGAGGGTTTGCGTTGTCGCCCGGGCTTGCCAGCCAGTGTCCATCCTCTCTCGATGGCCAGTTGTAATGGGTCCTGCGAAGCAGGTGTGGTTGGTGGTTGTTCAGAGGGTGCCGATTTCTCAGCGTCCCCCTGATGCAATCCCTCCGGTTTCCCTTCGGGAGTAATGGTCTCACGCGGGACTTCGGATTGCTCGTCCGTCCCGCGAGAGAGTGACCCGGCAGAGCCAGGTGATGGTAGAATCTTGAACATTTTGGGGTCCATGATTGTAATTATAGTAACTTCATCCGGTCGGCTTCCCACCCTCCATGGAGCCCGCACATTTGGGAGTGCCCTGTATCATAAACAAGGTGCACTAGGACTACTGACCGGATATAGGTGTAGGAAGTTGGTGCTCAGGCGCGACATCGGAGACTCGAAGCGGGTGGCTGGGTTGCAGTTCAAGCGGCTTCCCAGTTGCTCCACCTGTTCTTACCTCGTCAGCATGGCCCTAACCATCCAGCAGGCTGGATCTCCCCACACCTCGCCGCGGCCCTCTAACGGGACACGAGACCGTTTCCTCCCTGGCGCTACCCAGAAAGGCTACCGTTTCGGGTGAAATCCAGACCAAAGAGGGCGTGTTGTGTAAACAAGGGTACTACCGCCGACCCCGTTTCACTCAACCCTCCAGGATTCCTTCATCCCCCCTTACGGCGATCAACTGCACAGGCCGTAGTGCAGGAGGAGCTGTTACTCCACCGGTTTGCTCCCCTCCATGCCGGTGAAGAAGGTGGCTGAGAAGGAGTCAGCCGACAGGATAGATGGGATATTGGGAGAGGTAAGGATGTGAGTAGTAGGTAAAAAGATGGGGTTGCGTCTGATTGTTGATTGGTTGCATCTGTTTCATAGGGAACCAGATCAAAAGCAGGCGGCACCGCGGGCAGGTTAACAATCAGGCTTGTTCTAGGGATCTTCACGACCTGCGCTCTCCCCTAGAACCTAATGCCACGTTACCATTTGGACTGACAGTAACGTAGAAGAGAGGCCATGTTGAGCGACATCATCGTCCAGTCAAACACTACCTCTCTTCCGCCCAACCTTCACATTAGTTTTTATATAAGAATTGATTATGTTTGTTTTATTTTCAATAAAAGATACTCTGTCCGAATACTTTAAATTTGCGTTTCAATAATCAGTTATAAGTACTTTGCAGTTTTTAAGTATGTTTAAAAAGGGGGGCGTTAAAAAATAATTTATTCTTAAAGTGGGCAGTAGACAAAAAAGGTTGGGAACCCCTGGATTAGACTAAAATGAATGACAAGTCATCTTGGTCAAACACTGCCACTCCTAATTTCTATCAATTGTTGGCTTGGCTTTGTCTAAACATGTAACACTGATACAGCTTATCCTGTGAGGTATCTAATCTACGGTAAAATGGATATAAATGTGACTGGAAGTCGCATTATATCAATTTGATGATAAGTATTTTATATTTTACTAGCGACCCGCCCTCGCTTCGCTTTGGTGTAGTGTGGAATTTGACACCATGTATTATACATATAAACCTTCCTCTTGAATCACTCTATCTATTAAAAAAAACCGCATCAAAATCCATTGCGTAGTTTTAAAGATTTTAACATACTTAGGGATATAAAGACAGAGAAAGTGACTTTGTTTTATACTATGTGGAAAAGACATTATTACCAAGGAAGAAAAGAAAAAACTTACTAAACGATAAAATTATTGACATTGCACACTAAGGGCCTACACATATAGCCCCGTTGCGGCACCGTACCGTCAAAATTGGCAATGCCGCCGCAACGAAGAATTATGCGGTGTGTACCGCGCCGCACATTCCAGCGTTTTCCTAGTATCCGTCCTAGGGTGGCTGTTTTAAGGTGGATAAACGGAATAAGCCAACCAATGCAGTTTGTTTCTAACACGCTTGTAAACAGCACGTGTCAACCCGTCCCGGAAGAAGTTTTAATAATTAACATGTCTGACGTTGATGTAGATTTGATGATATCTGGTTGGCTGGCTGATGGTTCATGAACGCCCGAATACTTTGTTTCGCGGCATCTCGACGCAACGCTCAGCGGTGTGTTGCATTATGTGTGTAGGCCCTAATTACTTATATGTTTTTCAGCAACATAAAGTCATTGCTGACATTCCAATAATTTAATTTAATTCATAATTTACTTTTGTATTAAACATTATTTAAGTATTTTCACCCACCAATCCGAATTGGGCCTGCGTGGTGGGTTATGGCCCATCCTCCTTATCCATCCATAAGGAAGGCCTGTGCCCCAGCAGTAGGGACATCAAAAATGGCTGATGGTCAAGTATTTACACACGTCAAAACAATCGACAAAATATGCTGGAAAATGTTTTGCAAATAATTGAATTATGAATTATAAATACTGGTAAACATAAGACCCATTAATCACCTCTGGTTCCAGGTGTACTAAGAACTCGACTTGACATGGACACATCATATTCAACTGTGGACCATCACATGCCAAACTATACTTATGAAGACCACAAGCTGAGGCTCTCAGTGACATTCATATGGAGTGATGATGTTTCCAAAACTATGGTCGATCAATTCAGGAGTTGGTAAGTATTTTGTGTTTATTGTTATTGTAACAACCTAAATAGGTTGTACGCAGCCCATATACAATGTGTTACAAAATAACCTCTATAGTTAGAGAGCTATTGAAAATTACTACAAGAGTTATCTCAAGGTCCTTCTCTCAATATGATAGAGTGTTTAGGGTGTACATGCGTCAGCACCTACTCCCAGCGCCAGGAAGTGGAACACCTGGCGTCAGCACGCTTCCAAACATGTAGCATTTCGAATTTCAATTATGCATAATAATTAAGCAGTATACAAATTTTCAGCCTTGAAATAACTCTTGTACCGACCTCGAAATTCATACAACTTACGAGGCGTGCTGACTCGGCATGTTCCATGACACTGCGGTCTGACTGCCGTCTTATTTTTTTTTGTGCTATTCTCTACCATATTGCCAAATTTGAACCTTGAGATAACTCTTGTAGAGCCCTTCGAAATGCTACATGTTTGGAAGCGTGCTGACGCCAGGTGTTCCACTTCCTGGCGCTGGGAGTAGGTGCTGACGCATGTACACCCTAAAAACTCTATCATATTGAGAGAAGGACCTTGAGACAGGCACGTATCCAGACTTTTAATTCGGGGGGGGACAACTGCATCCCGCAAACCGGAGAGTGCCTCGCCCGCTAAATTTGAATTTAGTCCTGTACTGTGTGTATAAATCCCAACTATCCCCCCCCTTGGATACGTGCCTGCCTTGAGATAACTCTTGCAGTAATTTTCAATAGCTCTTTAACTACTAATGCCGAATATGGTAGATGGGACCATCAAACTGAACAAGTTTTACTAAAAGATTAAATCTAAAATCGCGAAAAAAAACCAGCTGTTTTGTTTCACACATTTTGATATTTTCGTTATTAATTTTTGTGTGAAACAGCTTTTTTTCGCGACTTCAGAATAGGGATGTTGACTTATGAATAAAATAACGAAATACTAATAAAAAAAAATCGTAAACATATCAAACTTTTGGAGTAGCTTGTATACCTCTTGGTTTTAAATATTGCGTATTATTTCTTTTATGACCTTTCAAAGTTGGGTGGACAAGTCCATTTATAAAAAGTATAAAATTTGTTAAAATAAATAATACATTTAATTAGTCCGTAAAATCTATAGCAAATTTGTCAAAGAAATCATTTTGATAAACACAATATTTAATATAGCTGCCGAACAAATTTCCTACGCGTTGCATACAACCTACGAAGGCGTGACGTCATAACTTGGTAGCCGTTAGTATGGAGCGTTTTCGGGTGAGTCCAATTTTGTGCATTTCAAACTGTGATATCTCGGGCAGTTTTCATGCTAGCGAAATAATTCTTATACAAATGTTTCTTTTTTTTGAGGGGTAATTTATGTAACATAAAATAAAAAAATAGTCAACATGCCTATTGGTCCCATTGTAAAACTTATTCAGTTTGATGGTCCCATCTACCATATTCGACTTTATAAGGCTTTTACCAAACACCTTGTATAAGTATGAATATTCTTCCATAGGCAGCACTCTGATAAACCTCCTTCAGTGATAGTAGCATCAACCGGCCTCCAACTCCTGAAGACGCGTAACACAACCGACCTGCTGATAGAGGAGTACAAGAGGAACCTCACGCGGTTGGTGCAAGCGATAGATTGGCTCGCGGCGCGCAACACGCGGGTGCTGTGGAAATTGATGGAGCCGGTGGATGTGGCCAAACTGAAGAGTGACAATAAGAAGATCAGTAATGCGGATATTGATTCGTATAATAAAGCCGCAGTTGAGGTGAGTCGAGGAGAGTAAAGATTTGATAGATTCTAACCATAGAAATAGAATGTCAAAGAACAACAATGTCAATAAACAGGTGATCCGAAAAACGAATGCATACATTTTATGTGAGATACGTAAAAAATACTTAGATTCATAAAATATGACTATAATGGCAAAGGAAATTAATAAACTATGTTCCATACTATTTTCTTCGTCGATAAAAGAATAAATGTAGCGAAATTTGGTTTAAGGGAAATGTGTGGCAATATCTTATTTACTTGTACGATAAAAAGGGTGATTACTTGGATTGTTTCTTTTTGTCACATCACAATTACTTAGAGCGCAAGACACCATGGCTCCACGATACCTTTATTTGAAATTCTAATTAAGGTTAACATATATTTTAAACAAACTGTGATTGCTCATTTGCTAGGCGGGACGCTAGGGGCTCTAACTGTAAAAAATGTTGGCACATGTCACTTGATCCTTTGTCTCTTTTTTACATAGACCGCGTCCGTATGATTTTAACTTCTCTTTTCCACGCTTTGTTGGTCTTCTTGAGCGCAGCGAAAATGTCTATGATTCTAACCGCCTCTGTGGTCTAGTGGTTCGCCCCCCTAGGCCCATGCCGCTCCTAGGCCTCTTGACAGATCCGGTACTGGGAACAGCTGATTATTTTTTGCTCTGATTAAGTTGGTCTCTTATAATAAGTTGTTGAGTTTGAGCAGTTGCTGAGTTTGACGGTCTAAAGCCACACCACAAAATTTGTTGACTGTTTTCGATTTCACCCTGTTATAAAGAAGTCTATCGGTCTTCCAGATCCTAACCCACAGCGCGGCAAAGATCTAGAATCCCCTCGACTCGTAGCCAGCGGCGCCGGGTCCGACGATGGCGAGTCGCTGAGCCACCTAGCGCTGTGACACTCGGCGCAGATACTGTTGAACTTTATAAAGAAGTCTATCGGTCTTCCAGATTCTAACTCGCAGCGTGGCAAAGATCTAGAGCTCCCCTCGACTCGTAGCTAGCAGCGCCGGGTCTGACCCTGTATACAGGGTCATTTTTTATTTACCATCCAAATTTGGAGGATGTGTTCAGTTCATGAAACTGAACAACTTTCTCTAAGGAACACATGGTCAAATATGAAAAAAAATCGACTATCCATACAAATCAAAGAGGTTTCGTGATCAATTTACCATGGGATGACCAAAATTTTGTGGCGAAATCCGAGACATGTTTCTTAAAGAAAGTTGTTTAGTTTCATAGACTGGACACATCCTTGAAATTTGGATGGTAAGTTCAAAATGAACCGATGTGTATGTCGTAGAATAATCGTGTAAACCTGATCTTTGCAAAATCCTAGGTTTATCGTAAAGGACGGGACCAGATAGTTGTAATCTAAGATAGATTTTCGCATTCGTCTAAGCAATATTTAGGATCTGTGTAAAAACACATATTGGGAATGTTTCGGACAATTTTATTGTAAACTTGAATGCTGATTGGATAATCTAAGGCTCGTATTACAGAATCAAACTCAAACTCAAATCTCTGCTTGAATACAGTTAGATAGGGATGGCGCTATATGCGATGAATAGCACCATCCCTTTCTAACTACTCAAGCAGCAAGCAGTGCTTGAGTCTCGTCCTATAATACGGACCTTAGATAGACGTGAGGCGTATTTATTGTAACAGTTAAAAATAACAGATAATTGAATGTAACTGTTTCGCACTGTTACGAGCGCTATAAAATAACTGTTGTTCACAGGCGAAACGACTGTTCTCGCCGTCTTCACTGTTCCCTGTACCGAGCTGTTATCAAAGTAACAACCTGTTGCTATTGTTCCGCCTGTTACGTGGGAACAAGCGCTTTCTTACTCTAACATATGGAAAGAAAAGAGACAAAGCTTGTTATTTTTATCTGTTATATAAACCGACCATATCAAAAATACATTCGACTTTGTAAATTAGTCGTGTTATCTGTTCCTGTGTTTGTTTATGGCCTTTTTGTTTTTTGTCGCAATGGAGTTTGACTATTTTGCCAATTTTATGTTAAAAAGTAGGTGAACGGGGCAAATCTAATAAAACTAATTTAATTTTATTGAGATTCTAAGGCGATGGCTACACGCATGGTAAATACTGTGCATGGTGTAATCCATCATTTTTTAATCAGGGGTCTTTTTCATAAAATAATGAAAAAGTACAGTAATTTTACCATAGTAGTAGTTTATTGGGGTTTATGTTTTATAATTTATAAAATAATCCTACCCCAATGACAAGAATGGTAAATTATTGTAGTAAATTTAATTTTTTTTATGAAATATGCCCCTGATTAAATACTGATGGATCACAGTATATTTTACCACGCGTGTAGCCATCACCTAACTAAAGGATGTTTAAGCACTTTATTATTTACGTGGAATGGGTGCATTCTTAGGCAAAGTAAGAAATACGGGTAGGAAATGGGACATCTAGTGCTGCCAGGGAGTTAAGGAAAAGATCAGGCTTCCCAGATTGGGGTTAATTTTTCGCAATTTAGAATTTTCCTTCAGTAGACTTAAATCACCTGGTATGTCATCATTATCATCATCACCATTTATGTCTCAACTTCTGGGGCACAGGCAATGGCCGGAAGAAAAAAATGATGTGGGAGAAAAAAAGGAAAGGTAGGGAATCATTTGACCAGTGATCATTAGTTAAAAAACATTATCAGAAATTTATCAAAATAACCGTTTTTAATGAACTAGCAAAGTTAGTGAACGAGAATATGCGAAAAAACCAACCAAATTTCAAACGTTAATATGGTCGAAAATCGCTTGCACCTGTGTTTTTAACAACAATCTTTCTTTATCTTTATTTTTTAAATTTGGTTAGTAAATTTATGATAACTACTGCCATCTATCGCAATTTATGTGAAATTCTGAATGAAAGTAATGCTGCAAGCATCTTCTTAGGTGACATGATGGTTTACCCAGTAAAAACTAGATGACGCATGTGTGCCGTAACTGCCGCAATGGAAAACAAATTTTAAAATATTATATTTTACATAATTGTAATAAAGTTTAGTCTTGCTTTACAGAAAAGATAACAGTTTATGATCATAATAGATAAAAATAACAAGATTTGTCTCTTTTCATTATGTAAGTAGTCCTAAGGTTAGAGTAAAGAAGCGCTTGTTCCACAGAACAGGCGGAACAATGGAAGCAAATTGTTACGAAATGGCTGTTATTTATGTAACAGGATGTTGGAACTGTTATTTTAGTGTAACAGGAACAGTTGTAACAGGTAGGAAATTTACCCTGTTACAATCCATGTCTAACCTTAGAGTCTATTTGGTCTGATTGGTCAGAACGTTTTTATAGGACTATAGGTAGCTGTCAGCCAATCAGAGTAACCGTAAGTCCATAACGTTGGTGCCAATCAGCGCGCGCAAAATGAGGGTCATTTTAGTGATTGATCTAAGATGCGCTGGTTTTTTGTTAAAGATCCTAAACATTACTCGGAATAAAAAATCTGTCTCAGATTCTATCTAATTATCCGGTTTTTTTGCAATCGTACTAGGATTTTTGTAAAGATCCGATTTGTACGATTATCCTACGATATACGTATAAAGGAGTCTATCGGTGTTCCAGATCCTAACCCACAGCGCGGCGAAGATCTGGAGCTCCCCCCGGCTCGTGGCCGGCGGCGCGGGCTCGGACGACGGCGCGGCGCTGAGCCCCCTGGCGCTGCGCCACTCGGCGCAGATCCTGCTGAACATGTTCTGCAACGACCACATGAACTTCAACGACGGCTCGTGCTGCGCGCAGCCCGAGCCTTACACGCAGCTGCAGTTGGTCACGTTTGCGCTGTTCCTGTTGTGGTGAGTACTTTTAGAGGTTTAATGTTTTTTTTAGAAATGTGCGCGGGGGACTGTAAAACTGGTTAGCAAAGCGTTTAAAAAGCTACGTAATAGAAGAAAATTTATTAGAAAATATATAAAGGCAAACAGAGGCAAACTCAGATAATTTTTACACTTGACAAGTAAAACTACTAAGGCAAACGCCGAAATCAGTGTCACATTTTAAAATAGACAATAACTATTAAGAAAGGTGCGTTATGCACAAGAAAAATTGATTTCGTGCGTAAGGATAAGGATTTTTTTGCTCGCATGTGTTCAAAACATTAAATACTTATAGTGGGTGTTCTACGAGCTCAAAATCAATGGAATACCGCAAATCGATGTACAGTATCGCCGTTTGGTACATGTATACTTGAGGTGAAAACAAAATTTTGGACCCGCAGTTCTTAAAAATTCTTTCCTTAGGAGAGGAGCTATGGTGTCATCTTTTATTTGTATGAGAAAAAAAAAATTTTTGTTCTAAAACCTATCGTGTATGGTATTGAATGAAAGGGCTTGCTTAGCCGGTTCTAAAAATATATCACATTGTTATATTTCAGCCACTTGTTTTAAATTAAACCAAAAAACATTTTCAAAACATACCAAGTTTGGGCTCCTACAGATACAATATGGTTGAATTGTTTTTCATAAAATATACCTCAAATGATATGTTATATTCTCATATCTAACCTCAAAAAAGCAATTTTGAAAATATTGATATTTAGTATTTTTTTTAATTTTTTCATGATTTCAAAGCTTTCACAAAGTGATTATATTTATTAAAAAATAATATTGTTCTAAAACCTATCTTGTGTGATATCGAATGAAAGGGCTTTCTGAGCTGTTTCTAAAAATATATCACATAATTACATTTCAGCACTTGTTTTAAATTAAACCAAAAATCAATTTCCAAAAATTAGAAAAAAATACTAATTTTAGATATTTTCAAAATTACTTTCTTGTGCTTTGATATGAGGATATTGTGTAACTCTTAAGGTGTATTTTACAAGAAACAATTCAACCAAATCGGATCTGAAGGAGGCCAAACTTGGTATGTTTTGAAAATGTTTTTTGGTTTAATTTAAGACAAGTGGCTGAAATATAATGATGTGATATATTTTTAGAACCGGCTCAGCAAACCCTTTCATTCGATACCATGCACGATAGGTTTTAGGGAATTTTTTTTTTCCATACAAAAAAAAGATGACGCCATAACTCCTTTCCTAAGGGAAGAATTTTTAAGAACTGCGGGTCCAAAATTTTGTTTTTACCTCAAGTATACGTGTACCAAAGGGCTTTGCTGTACATCGATTTGCGGTTTTTTTTTGCGTACGCGTAGGACTATTATGTGAGAACTAGCTTCCCCCCGCGACTTCGTCGGCGTGGACATTCGGAAAATCCCTAGGGAACCTGACCGGGATAACAAGTATCATATGCTTTAATCCAGGCTATAAACTATCTGTGTCAAATTTCATCTAAATCTGTTCAGCTGTTTTTGCATGATTGAGGAACAAACATCCATACCCACAAACTTTCACATTTATAATACTAGCGACCGCCCACGGTTCTACCCGCGTGGTTCCCGTTCCCGTGGGAATATCGGAATAAAAAGTATCCTAAGTTTTAATCTAGGCTATTTACTATCTGTGTGCCAAATTCCAACCAAATCCGTTCAGTAGTTTTTGCGTGATTGAGGAACAAACATCCAAACATCTAAACCCATAAACTTTCACATTTATAATATTAGTAGGATACCAACATTCATTTATGTTCATCACTCGCGCATTCGATAACCCTATGACCTTAATTTCCTATTTTATGCTATACCACATGTTGGATGTGAGGATCCTAACGAGGCGGACCACGCGAGTGGAAGTAAAATTGGACACTTCATACAACCGCGCCATTATAAACAGATGACGTCACATGACGTTTTGTACACGCGCAACTGTGTGTGTAAGTCTAGGGCTATCGTGCAGTTTGTACCGTATGAGCGGCGATCGATGGGGATGGCAACGCAAAGCTAATAGGGTATTTTCAAAATTTTTGAAAAGTGCTTATATTTAAAGATTGGGACGAACAATTTAACAGAAAAATAAAAATTAATTAATGTCTTTTTTCTCCATTAAACCAATTAAAGTCAAATTTATTTTTAATTGTTTTGAATTTACCGCCAAAACGCTCGGTTCAATGACATCTACTGAGTGACGTCAACTTTGTGTAAACTATAGAGTAAATTGTAACACAGACTACAAAGATGTTGAAATTGTTTACACAAAGTTGACGTCACACAGCAGACGTCATTGAACCGAGCGTTTTGGCGGTAAATTCAAAAGCATTAAAAATATATTTGATTTTAATTGGTTTAATGGAGAAAAAAGCCATTATTTTTTTATTTTTTTTTTCTGTTAAATCGTTCGTCCTAATCTTTAAATATAAGCATCATCATCATCATCATATCAGCCACACGACACCCACTGCTGGGTATAGGCCTCCCCTAAGGATCTCCACGACGATCGGTCCTGCGCTGCCTGCATCCACTGGCTTTCCGCGACCTTCACCAGATCGTCGGTCCACCTTGTCGGGGGCCTACCCACGGAGCGTCGTCCGGTGCGCGGTCGCCATTCCAGAACCTTTCTGCCCCAACGGCCATCGGTTCTTCTCGCTATGTGTCCCGCCCATTGCCACTTCAGCTGAGCAATCCTTCGAGCGATGTCGGTTACTTTAGTTCTCCTGCGGATCTCCTCGTTTCTGATTTGATCACGTAGGGAAACGCCGAGCATGGCTCTCTCCATTGCACGCTGAGCGACCTTGAGCCTCCTTATGAGACCCATAGTTAGCGGCCACGTTTCACTGCCGTAAGTCATCACTGGCAACACACACTGTTCATAGACTTTCGTCTTGAGACACTGAGGTAAGTCGGACGCGAAGATTTTTCGAAGCTTCCCGAATGCTGCCCACCCGAGTTGGATTCGGCGAGAGATCTCTTTCTCGAAGTTGGACCTACCTAACTGGACTGCCTGTCCTAGGTATACGTAATGGTCAACAACTTCAAGTGTAGTGTTCCCAACATGAACTGGAGAGGGTACAACATGGGCATTTGACATAATTTTCGTCTTATCCATGTTCATCCTAAGACCCACTCTTTGGGAAGCACTACGGAGATCTTCGAGCATTGTGTTCAGGTCTTCCATGGTCTCAGCCATAAGGACTATATCATCGGCAAAACGAAGGTGTGTTAGGTACTCGCCATTAATGTTGATGCCGAGTCCTTTCCAGTCCAAGAGCTTAAAGATGTCCTCCAACGCAGCTGTGAACAGTTTCGGAGAAATAACGTCTCCCTGTCTCACACCACGCTGCAGTTGGATAGGATTTGTGTTCTGGTTCTGTACTCGGATCGTCATGGTGGCATTTTGGTATAAGTACCTCAACACCTCGATATACCTATAGTCCACTTGGCACCTTTGGAGAGACTGCAGCACCGCCCAGGTTTCAATCGAATCAAAGGCTTTCTCATAGTCCACGAACGCCAAGCAAAGTGGCTCATTATACTCCTCGGTCTTCTGTATAACCTGCCGCAGCGTATGGATGTGGTCTATGGTGCTAAAGCCTTTTCGGAACCCGGCTTGTTCGGGAGGTTGGAAGTCGTCGAACTTGCGAGCGAGACGATTCGTAAGGACTCTCGAAAACAACTTATAGACATGACTCAGAAGCGAGATGGGTCTATAGTTCTTTAAGAGCGGTAATATAAGCGGTTTTCATAAATTTGGAAAATACCCTATTGTAGATGTCACTGCGTACGCTTGTTCCTGAGACAGTAGACGTTCAGAATAAATTTATAGGAAAATATAGGTATTTATTTTGTGGTATTTTTTTACCGAAAAGGACTCATTGACCCAAAATGGATATACAAGACTATTCTACAATGCAAATGTTGGAATTGAAAGACAAATTTGGGCGTTTTTATTCTTACTGAATTTTTCATTCTTTATTAATATCCAGATTTTTTCGGAAATATGTAAGTGCCAACATTTTTACAGCTGTAAACACATTTGTAATTTTAACGCTATAAAACGATTTTTAAAGTAAAAACCCTTTGTTTTGACGGTTTTTATGGAATTTTTTGTAGTACATAGCGCCACTTTGACAGTTGCCTTCCCCATTTATAATTCGAACTTTTTGGTAAATCAAGTTACGACCTTATTTCGTGTGAGTGTGGTTTGAGGGCCACTTGCTCGAAAGTCAATGAAAGTATACTGATGATTTAGTGGACATTATAAAAGAAATGTGCAACTTGGAATCGATTTTGTGAAAGTCATCTTCACCGAGTTATCAGCTGAAGAGTCGGGCCCTCAGTTCTCACATGGAGGATTGAGGGCCCGGCTGTTGCGAACAAACTATTAACATTACAGTAAAAGTTTTAATGCTAAAGTCTAAGTTAATCCTGAACAAAAATTGTGGAAGTATGATTTATCGCAAAACGCTTTTCTACTTTGTATAATCTTAGTTCAAAATGGGCCCTCAATCCTCCAACTTACAAAAATTAACTGCGCATTTTTTTTTAACTATAGGTTTACGGCTGTTGCAAGTTGTCCAGGGGGGTACGTAATAAAATGTGAAACAAATAGCTGGCTTCAACTCCTCCTAGTTTTCCAGTTATTGCCTTGTTAATATTCGGGCCCTCAATCCTCCACATTTTCTTTTTCTTGATTTTTACGCACAAAGTATGGAATGTAAGACCAACCTGAAGTTTTCTGTTTATGTGAAAAAAAATGTGCAACAAGCTGATATCAAAGGGAAAATAAAAGACCCATTTATTAATAAGATATATCAATTTCATTTTTATCCTCTTTAAGTATGAAATGGGGTGACCACGTTTTTTATTCAATACTTATGAGGAATAGAGAAAACTCAGGAGGCGTTTTGGAAATGTATCCCTTTGTGCCTATTATTTTTTATTAAATTAAATAACTCCAAACTTCAGATTGAAAAAGAAAGAAAAAAATATTTTTGGAACCACACAACGATACACAAATTATAACAAAATACGGAAAAAAATAAAATTTGCGTATCGTCGCGTGATGCCAAAATGTGCCAAGCTCAGTAACACTCAGTATAAGCAGCAAGCGGGGTGCATGCTGCACTGTTATTCTGCTTGACACATTATGATCTCAAAAACGACAAAACAAGTAGGTACTGTCAAACATGGCATCTTTACCAATGATTTTAGATTTTTTTAAAAGATTTTTACCTTATTTTTGAACTTAAAATAAAATAAAATCTAAATTAATCCACTATTTTAAAAGTTAAAATATACGAAATTTAGATCATATCCTTACCCTTCCTTTTACTTGACTTTTAACAATAAATCTTTAAAAATCAAGATTTTGGACGAGTTTAAAGAAAGTAGGTAAAATTGACACATTTGTGGCATTTTTACCTACTACAGTTTTTCGAAGAAATATAGTAGTGGTTAAGATTCCTTCACAATTTGTGCCTAAATAACTTATTTTTTATGAGTTTAGGGGAAAAAGTAACTTAATAATGGCATACTGAAAGGTAGGTAATGTTGACTTCGTTTCGTTAACATTTTGATACAAAACATAGGGTTGTCAAAAATAAATCATAGGGCGAAACAATACATCACATTTTAATTTTTAATTAAAGATGCAGGTTACCTTACCTACATAAACTAAAGTTTGAAAATTTTCAAAATAAATTAAACAGAAACAAATACCTTAAGCACTAGGAAAAGGTTTAGAGGAAAAACTGTGTGACAAATTTCTCATACAAAATAAAGGTTTCGTAGTCCCCGATTTCCTCCTTCAAAACTGAGCTGAACTGATTTAAATAGGCAAATTAACTACCTATTTATTTTATATAAAGTACCGATTAGAATGAAATATGTAGGTAATGTATGCCTTTATTTTTTCCTTTTTTAAAGATACCTAGTCCTTTAAATAGAAGCCAGAATTCTCCAAAACCCTTGAAAATTTTAAAAAAAATGTTTATTCAAGTCATGATTATGACACTTCGAATTTGTATGAAACGTTTGTCACGTGGTATTTCCTCTTTAGGTGTCTTCTAAAAACATTTACTTACATCAATACCTTTTTACATACTTACTTCTACCTTTTCGAAATTATAGGTTTTTACCTTTTTACCCCGATCTAAAAATTTCGTTTGAAAAAAAAAACATATTTCAACAACATTGACCAAACCTATTTACATAACCTAAGATAATTATTATTTACCCTCCTTTAACTTCGCCGTAGTCGGGTAAAATATGTTTGACTGTGACAGCCCTAACCACAGGTAAAAAACAAAGGTCGAAAGTTTGGAGTTATTTAATTTAATAAAAATTAATAGGCACAAAGGGATACATTTCCAAAACGCCTCCTGAGTTTTCCCTATTCCTTATAAGTATTGGATAAAAAACCTGGTCACCCTATTTCATACTTATAGAGGATAAAAATAAAATTGATATATCTTATTAATAAATGGGTCTTTTATTTTCCCTTTGATATCAGCTTGTTGCACATTTTTTTTCACATAAACAGAAAACTTCAGGTTGGTCTTACATTCCATACTTTGTGCGTAAAATCAAGAAAAAGAAAATGTGGAGGATTGAGGGCCCGAATATTAACAAGGCAATAACTGGAAAACTAGGAGGAGTTGAAGCCAGCTATTTGTTTCACATTTTTTCACATTTTATTACGTACCCCCCTGGACAACTTGCAACAGCCGTAATCCTATAGTTTAAAAAAAATGCGTTGTTAATTTTTGTAAGTTGGAGGATTGAGGGCCCATTTTGAACTAAGATTATACAAAGTAGAAAGGCGTTTTGCGATAAATCTTTCTTCCACAATTTTTGTTCGGAATTAACTTAGACTTTAGCTTTAAAACTTTTACTGTAATGTTAATAGTTTGTTCGCAACAGCCGGGCCCTCAATCCTCCATGTGAGAACTGAGGGCCCGACTCTTCAGCTAATAACTCGGTGAAGATGACTTTCACAAAATCGATTCCAAGTTGCACATTTCTTTTATAATGTCCACTAAATCATCAGTATACTTTTATTGACTTTTGAGCAAGTGGCCCTCAAACCACACACACACCTTATTTCGTCGCATTGTATTGCTTTGAATATCAAAATAAGTTGACAGTTGACAAACACGACAAAAAAGTTATGAAGCATCGCTTTGAATATTAAAATAAATTGACATTTGACAAACGATTAAATGAACACACGATTCGGCACACGAACTCGTGGGGTGGGGTGAGGTAATTGATTCTAGGGCGGGGAGCGTCCTTTCTGTACGTTAGTACAAAAAAAAACTTATATCTATTCTATGCGGCGGACGGCGCGCGCGCTGTGGCTGTCCTAGTTTTTTACATTCTCTTTGGTGGCAGTGGGGCGTGGCGTCATGGCTTGCTTCTACGTTCTTTATAACACGTTATATTCTGGTGGCGTGTAGCGGCGTGGTAGCTGTCGCGCGGGCGCTGTGGCAGTGGGGCTCGGCGTTGAGCGCGCGGCGCGGCGGCTACGCGCCGCTGCAGGCCGCGCGCCCGCCGCCATCGCCGCTGGCCGCCGTCGCGCGCCTCGGCACCATCATGGCCTACTTCTACCTCTGCGACAGGACCAACTTCTTCATGAAGGAGAACAAGTACTACTCCGAGTGGAGCTTCTGGCTGCCCGTCGGGTATGTCTTCGCGTTGGGACTGTTTTTTACGGACGACTCGAGGTCTAGCAAGTGAGTTTTTATTTAAATTTTTTTTTGTTGTTTTATAACAATGCGAACTCTAATGGGGCTTAAGTGTTTTTTCTTATCAACTCACCATAGCAGCATCTTTACAAAATCAACAAGTGAAAAATTCTTTCTACTTAGTACATTTGTATCTTACATTTTTGTGGTAATATTTCTAAGTACCTATTTAGCTGTCGCCTTAGTACATATACACTGGTACACAACAGAATGTGAGAAATAAAAATAAAACCAACTATGAAACCTATTGCTGTCGGCTCACATCTAAAATGTTTATACATATGCGATATAATGCTTATTAATATTTAAACCATGTTTGTTTCTGTCCATATTTATAAACTTGTGTCTAATTAACTGCCGCCATTAATCTACACTTAGATATACTGCTCAAAAGAAAATATGGGCAACCATAATTATTATGATTTTCCATACAAAAGAGCTAAATTCTGAAAAGTACTTTTCTGATAAATTCAATCTGATTTTATTTGAATTTAATATTATTCAAAAGCTGTGATTATTCAAAAACTTACAGAATTCATTGAAAAATTTCTCTTATTCGCCGTGTGTCAGAATAAAAAGAAATTAGAGTTTCGTATAAAAATACTTGTAATTTATAATCATTGAATTCTGTCTGAGTCACAGCGAATAGGAGAAATTTTACAGTAGAGCCCTCGCAGACTACAGACTTTCTATCGGCCGATAGTTTGATCGGGTTGGGTTGCTAGCGCGCACACTGGCCCGACTAAACAGTCGGGTTGGTGATGAGTGCGCAGACTAGCCAACTGTCGGCCGACTTTTCGAATGATTTGCTAGTGTAGTTTGTAACCGAGTTTTGAATAGAACTGTCGCACAATGAAAATTAATTTACTTTTGTCTAGAATGTTTATTACTGCTCTCATACTATGGAGAAGAGAATATTGGGTACATCCAATCTTCAGTCATAGATTATTGAATGGATGTGTATGTATTATATATGTTATAGCAATTAGGATTATTTATATATGTATTGTTATGTAGGTTTATATTTTTATTTTAGCTAGATCCTTATTTATGATTAACGGATATTTAGTTATCCATTTTTTTTGCCGCCACGATTTCTTTCTTTAACACCATTTCCAGTCGACTGTTAGAGAATGCCTTAAGGCATTAAGTCCGCCAATTGAATTTTCTTATGCAATAAAGTTTAAATAAATGGAAAATTTTACACGATACATTCCAAATTATCTCGATCTTCCGAAAAAAATTCATCCCAGTCAGTTCAGCTTTCTGAAGCTGAATATTTGATTTTACATACATAACTAACAAAACATACCTACCTACATAGCATATGGATGCTAGACAACAGATTTTTTACTATACTCCAGCCAACTCGTGGAAAGAATACGCCCATACTTAACCTCAAAAGTATTTTTTTATTACATGTTTTATAAATATAAAAATATCATTGATAGCTTACCTATGTTGTCCAAGTTGTATTTATGATGTTAATTTACTGAAACATAACGTATTTGTGGAATAATTACAAAAAATGCGCAAAGTTTTGTTTATAAACATTCTTTCCACGAGTTGGCTGGAGTATAGGTAGGTAATTAAAAGGGAATGAAATGAATTAATACTTTAGCATACATACCAAAAAATCATTTTGTTCTCCAAAATTAGTAAATGCTCACCAAATCCTAAACCACCCAAAAAGATTTGGTGAGCATTGACTGCTTCTGGGTAAGGTTAGGTTAGTATGGTGATCATTACATAAGCCAAATTAAAATCCATCATTTCAACTGCCCGGCCGGTTCCGGCAGGTTCGATTCCTTGCGTGGTAGACTGGGATATTGAAACAATGCACCACTCAGTTTGTCGATCGTTATCACGCGAAATTTGATGCAAAAAAGTTGGCAACCCCTAGAACTATTGAATTTAGTCATCTGTAATTTAGATGAATTAAAAAAATATAAAACGCGCTAATATCATGCGAGCGCTCGGCACTAAGCGTGCCCGCAGACTACAGACTTTCTATCGGCCAACAGTTTAGTCGGGCTCTCAATCAGTATGAAGGTGTATGCAGGTGCGCACACTTGAACGATTCGGTGTCGGCCGATAAATAAGTTGGATGGGCTTCCCGACTAAACTGTCGGCCAACTATCGGCCGACTGGTTAGTCAGTATTGGCTCATATCCACGCGCGCACACACGACGATCGTTTAGTCAGCCGGCTCGGCCGATAGTTCATTTCGCTCCGAGTTTTGGCACCGGACAGTCGAGGGTTTATTAATAATCGCATCGCTAATGGGGAGGCGAAGGCAAAGTGAATTACAGATGGCGCTCAGTCTTTGGAACAATTGTCAGTTTGAGCTTATATTGTCTTGACTGTGTATTACGTGATTTTACTTTCTTAGATTGTATTTTTTTGGTTTTGCGGACAAACAATGTATTCTATGCTAACTTTAGCTCATATAAAAGAAGAATTACGGAAAAGAAAAGCCAAAACAACAGGCAAGAATAGTAGATTGTATTACAAGGGAGCAAAATAATATTTTTACGGCGAGGGCGCTTTTTTGAATCCAGAGCGAAGTGAGGGATTCTAGAGTAGAATCCCGAGCGTAGCGAGGGATTCTTCAGTAGAATCCTGAACGTAGCGAGGGATTCAAAGTATGTCGCCCTCGCCAAAAAAATTTTGCGCCCGAGTCATATACTCTACTTTTCATCCCCTTTCTATGAGAAAATAAATAGGAGACTGTGTTTATGTAATTAATGAAAATGTTCTTTATTTAAAAAAGACACGTGAGAAGTAAAAATAATTGTACAACGTTGTTAGCTTCTATAGTTATTGTTTCAGGAGTTAATACATTGTCACTTTCATAACTCGACGGAGAACTCATTATTTTAGCCAAATAGAACAAAGTATGTAGGTACTAATTACAAGAACACAGACTTAATTCGCGCGCTTATGTTTTTTTTTCTGCGCCGTCTATACAGCCAGTCAATACATACCAGCCGGGGCGGCGGCGTTCGAATTCTTTGAAAGATACATGTTCTAAATTCAAATCTCTTTTCCTCCCACTAAAAAGTTCTTACCAGAAAAGAGCTATTTTGGTCCCACTTATATAGGAACAAAGCATCATTTTTCGAATAGAAGGGATGAAAAGTTTATAGCAACTTACAAAAAATTGCTAACAAGCATTACATTTCTTTAAATTTCGTGTAAGATTTACAAGTAATCTTTTTATTTCAGATTAGAAGCATATGATTTAAATTTTAACAAAGCAACTGAGTGTGAATTTCCGTGTTTATAGTTGCCTGATGATGCCTTCTGTGCAATAGTAATTTCAGGTTTCTGTACTGGAATTTCTGTACCATCCAAAATTACACGATCCGTTTTATCATATTTATTTTATTATTCTAAGTTTCCTGAAGGACTCTGGCATATAAAATTCTATTAATTCTCTGTTTGGCCCCAATATTGGGCTTATTCCATATTTGATATACCTATCAAATTCATCCAAGTTATAAATATGTTAGAAACTGCTGAGGTTGAAATATTAAAGAACAAAGCTGTTATAATTCAAATGTTGTTTTATTTTGGTGAAGCTTCATCGAATTCATGAAACATTCCTTTTGATTTATAATGTTTCTCAGGCTCAGCAAAGGAGAAAATCGAGGGAAAAGCATATTTTTTTTGATATTTTTTTGACCACTATTTTTTTGTTACTGGGAAATCGATGAACTCCAATATTTACAAGTTACATGCATAACAATGCGGCATTTTCTCAGTATAAAATTAAAAAGTGCAATACTCCAAGATATTCCCATATGTTTTGACACTTTCTTTGAGGCGGCCGGGTACCAAAGACCAGACGCCACCTATCGGGATAAAATTGCGCTTTTCCTCCCCATTGTATTGTAGGACAGACGTCTTAAATTTTATCGAGGAAATAGAAAAAAAAATATCTCTCTCTATATAAGAAAAAAATTAAAGCTTACTCTGACGTTAATATAAAGAAAAAACTCTGGGAGGAAGTTTGTGAAATTTTGTTCCAGATTGGAATCAGCTTAGTGCCGAGCGCTCGCATTTTATATTTTTTTTAATTCATCGAAATTACAGATGACTAAATTCAATAGTTCTAGGGATTGCCAACTTTTTTGCATCAAATTTCGCGTGATAACGATCGACAAACTGAGTGGTGCATTGTTTCAATATCCCAGTCTACCACGCAAGGAATCGAACCTGCCTGAACCGGCCGGGTAGAAATTGAAATGATGAATTTTAATTTGGCTTATGTAATGATCACCATACTAACCTAACCTTACCCAGAAGCAGTCAATGCTCACCAAATCTTTTTGGGTGGTTTAGGATTTGGTGAGCATTTACTAATTTTGGAGAACAAAATGATTTTTTGGTATGTATGCTAAAGTATTAATTCATTTCATTCCCTTTTAATTACCTACCTAGTAAAAAATCTGTTGTCTAGCATCCATGTGCTATGTAGGTAGGTATGTTTTGTTAGTTATGTATGTAAAATCAAATATTCAGCTTCAGAAAGCTGAACTGACTTGGATGAATTTTTTTCGGAAGATCGAGTAATTTGGAATGTATCGTGTAAAATTTTCCATTTATTTAAACTAATTTATTTATTTAAACTTTATTGCATAAGAAAATTCAATTGGCGGACTTAATGCCTTAAGGTATTCTCTAACAGTCGACCGGAAAGGGTGTTAAAGAAACAATTGTGGCGGCAAAAAAAATGGATAACTAAATATCCGTTAATCATAAATAAGGATCTAGCTAAAATAAAAATATAAACCTACATACATAAATAATTGCTATAAGGTCAGAGCGGGGAAGACCGGCATATAATTTGATAAGTTGAAAGGTTTTCAGCATATTTCATAAATTCATAAACTTATCACTATTCCTCATATACACCGTCATTTTGTAGTCGTTTTAATTAACTTAAGGGTGTGTTGTACCAATGAAACTAAACATTTTTGCCCAAGAAACATGGGTCAAAAAACGACAAAAAAATTTGATCCTCCCATACTAACTAGACAGCTAAAACATTGTATTTGTATGGGAAAGTCCAAAATTTTTGTCGTTTTTCGACCCATGTTTCTTTGGCAAAAATGATTATTTTCATTAGTAGAGCACTCCCTGAAGTTAATTAAAATGACTACAAAATGACGGTGTATAGGAAGATAGAGCAATTCAAAAACTGCAAAGGACAACTATATAAAACAATATTACGATAGAATTTCAAAACAAAACAATGGTTTTTTAAAAACGCAGACGCAGACGGTCTTCCCCCGCAATTTGGGGCATGTCCGTCGACTAGCAATATTATCAAAAATAAAACGTTTATACGTATCTATTTATTACTATGTACTTCTTCATTGTGTAATTATGGAATTTAAAACTTTATTTTATCTCTAATTAAGGTTTTGATTCGAATAAATGGCATTTAACATTTTCAGGGGTAAGACCGTCATAAAATAGAGCTCAGGGGTTCTAAACATTTTAGATTGTGTAAGTAGGTACCTATCCGTCTTATATTTTTCAACGGTAGGTATATTATGGTGATAAAATTTATGATGAATGTGACAAATTATTTTAAAATCATGAGAAGAATAAGAAAATAACCCAGAATTAATTAGTTTTTTTAGTATGTAAGAACTAAATTAACAACCTTAGAGACTCATTCAAACTTATATTTTATAAATAATTTAAATCTTTAAGGCACACGTTTCTAAAAAAATCAGTATTTGTATCACGTATTTATAAAATAATAAAATTAACATTTTATGTTTTGAGATCATTAATGTTAGCTTCTTTAAAACTTATATAAATTATTTAGCCTGATGTCATAATATAAGCATAACAAATCACAAAATTATTATTCGACATAGTATTCGATTTTGACATAGTAAGTGGAAATGTTTAGAACCTCTGACTCGAGGCAAGACCGGCATATGACGAACTTGCCTCTCTTATGCTGTACGGACTTCCCCAATCTGATATGTTGAGGTTAGCAAACTAAATTGGCAAATAACTCCATAATTTAAAGCATTATTCATATTTCAATCAAATAACAAGCTTTAAGATATCATATTTACAACCAACTGACCTCTTATTACCATTCAAGCACTTTAAAACTCACAGATAATTAGATTTTTCTAAGACACCTTACACTCACGCGGTGAGTGAAAAAATAGACCTAAATTAAAATGGCATCTATGAATGTTAAAGGCCTCGTAGCGACATCTATTATAGAGATGTAGAACCGTTATGAAATATTTTTTATGGGACTAATAACTAGATTGTGGTACTATGCTAGAATCGGGTTTTAGATGGACTGTTTGGTCTTACCCCCTAGATGGTCTTCCCCGCTCTGACCTTAACATATATAATACATACACATCCATTCAATAATATAATCTATGACTGAAGATTGGATGTACCCAATATTCTCTTCTATGGAGAAGAGAATATTGGGTATACTATGGAGTATGAGAGCAGTAATAACCATTCTAGACAAAAGTAAATTAATTTTCATTGTGCAACAGTTCTCTTCAAAACTCGGTTACAAACTACACTAGCAAATCATTCGCAAAGGCGGCCGACAGTTGGCTAGTCTGCGCACTCATCACCAACCCGACTGTTTAGTCGGGCCAGTGTGCGCGCTAGCAACCCAACCCGATCAAACTATCGGCCGATAGAAAGTCTGTAGTCTGCGAGGGCTCTAAGCTGATTCCAATCTGGAACAAAATTTTACAAACTTCCTCCCAGAGTTTTTTCTTATATTAACGTCAGAGTAAGCTTTAATTTTTTTCTTATATAGAGAGAGATATATATTTTTTTCTATTTCCTCGATAAAATTTAAGACGTCTGTCCTACAATACAATTAGCGATGCTATTATTAATAAACCCTCGACTGTCCGGCGCCAAAACTCGGAGCGAAATGAACTATCGGCCGAGCCGGCCGACTAAACAATCGTCGTGTGTGCGCGCGTGGATATGAGCCAATACTGATTAACCAGTCGGCCGATAGTTGGCCGACAGTTTAGTCGGGAAGCTCATCCAACTTATTTATCGGCCGACACCGAATCGTTCTAGTGTGCGCACCTGCATACACCTTCATACTGATTGAGAGCCCGACTAAACTGTCGGCCGATAGAAAGTTTGTAGTCTGCGGGCACGCTAAATTCGGCAAATTCACTATTACAGTTTTCGAACAATATCAAATTCAAATAAAATCAGATTTAATTTATCTATATTTTGTTTGGAAAATCATATGGTGACCCTTATTTTTTTGAGCAGTATATTTAAATTCATAATTAATTCGTTTGCTAAATATGGTACATATACAATGCCTAAGCATTGTAAACAATGTCTGCATTTCATACATTGCCTGTAACACATACATGATGTTATAAAAAAAATCTGACATATTCTGTCAATTTGTCAAATGTTTCGACGTAAAATACTTACATTTAAATTAGATAATTTTTCCACAGAGTCCTTCATCGCGACCAAACTGACGAATGGAAAGGTTGGATGCAACTAGTAATCCTGGTGTACCAAGTGACCGGCGCCAGCAAGGTGCTGCCCATCTACATGCTGGTGCGAGCCCTCGTCTCCGCCTACCTGTTCCTCACGGGCTACGGCCACTTCGTGTACGTCTGGAAGACCGGAGACACGGGGCTCGTGAGATACTTCCGCGTCATGTTCCGGCTGAACTGCCTTACCGTGGTGCTGTGCCTCACTATGAACAGACCTTATCAGTTCTACAGCTTCATACCGCTTGTCTCCTTCTGGTATACCCTGGTGAGTAACACAATATAGAGTTTAGTTTAGTTCTAGGATTTCTTTGTGTATTTGTAGAATCATCTGTGTCTCCTAAAGAACAAACCTTACCAGTTCTACAGCTTCATACCCCTCGTCTCCTTCTGGTACACCCTGGTGAGTATGAATATTAGCAGTATTTATTTCTAGATTTCTAGATTTGCGTATTTCTAGTAGTTTTTTATTTCTAGGGTTTATTTGATCATCTGTGTCTTGCAATATACCGACCTTATCAGTTCTGCTGCTCTGTAACCCTTGATGGAGTATAGTATTAGTAGTATAAGTACTAGAATTTGTTTGACCTGTTCCTCACGGGCTACGGCCACTTTGTGTACATCTGGAAGACCGGACTACCGGAGACACAGGGCTCGTGCGGTACTTCTCCTTGCTCGCTTGTCTCCTTCTGGTATACCCTGGTGAGTGACTCAATATAGAGTTTAGTTCAGTTCTAGGATTTCTTTGTGTATTTCTAGAATCATCTGTGCCTCACCATGAACAGACCTTACCAGTTCTACAGCAGTTTTTATTTCTAGAAATTATTTGTGTATTTTTTAAATCGTCTGTGTCTCCCAATGAACAGACCTTACCAGTTTTACATTGGTTGGGTGTTTCTGAACATATGACCGTGATGATCCGTAATAACCTCTGTGGTCTAGTGGTTCGTCCACCCGTGTAAGACGCAGAGATCCCGGGTTCGGTTCCCAGGAGGGGGGTACTTATTTGTGGTTCCCTATGTATTTGCATAAAATTTTAAGGCATAATATGTCTTAGCATAATATGATTTCGCCGAATGATGTTTACGCATAATATGACTTAGTCATAACAGCTTATGCATAATTTTTTTAGGCATAACTAATTTAAGCATAATCATGTTTAAGCATAATCATGTTTAAGCATAATATTCTTTAGCATAAATTTAAACACGCATAATGTTATTAACGCATATTTTATTAAACAAAGAAAACAAATACACTTCAAAACTTACACATTTAAAAACTATTGCTAAAAATGTACACTTGAAATAAATAATGTTTGTCACATGCATGGCTAGGGGTATGTTTTTACAATGCCGAAGTTGAAAACACCGAATTTTATGGACGAAACACCGAAAATAAAATTGTCGAACGGTTGTTTGGCTGTACGTTCAAAATCACGAGAGGACATTTTAACTAAAATACTAAATCCCAAAGCTTTAAAAACTGAAGGTTAATTGAGGGTTACATGCCAGCAGGTCGGTTCTGGCACTTCGCCGACCGCTGCCGCGGCACGCTCGCTTCGCTCGCTCGGCTCGTGCGTTGTAGGTCGCAATGAAACTTAACCTCCTCCTAGCTCGCTACGCTCGCTCGTCGTCGCACCTAACAGATTTTTGGGATTTTGAACTATCGGCATTGCAAGAAAATAAATAAGTACGTTAAGTGAAATTGTTTATTCTTTTTGATTTTTATGTCTAAATAACATTATGCGAAAACAAATTAGTCTAAATTATTATTATGCTTATATAAATAGTATGCCAAAAAACAATTATGCCAAAGTATTATTATGACAAAAAAAATTATGCCAAATCCGTTATGCCAAATCAAATTAGGTATAAAAACATTATGCGAAAACAAGGGATCCCCTTATTTGTACTCGGTTTGGTTGGTGGTAGGGCTTATTTAAGTCTGCCTGAATATCTCCCTTATCTCCATAGTCTCTGCCTACCCCCATGTGGTGTGTATGTATGTATGGCTAGCTACCGTCATCTTACCTAAGTCTGACGCCATAACAATAATTAAAAAATTTTTGTGTTCCAGCAGTTAGAGGTAAGATAGCCATTTCCTCAGTGGTGAGGATTCTGGGTGTAGTGCGCTTCCACCTTCAGCCTTATCGTCACTTAACATCTGGTGAGGTGAAGGCCAAGCACTGTTCCGTAGTGCATTAAAAAAATTATTCTCACTAGATATTGCTTGTCACTAAACAAATTATATACACGGTTATTTTTAAAGTATATCTAAAAATGAAAAGGGGTGACTTTTACTATGGGGCCAATCACGAAATCGCGAAAAAAAATCATCTGTTCCATAGAAAAGTACAACATCGACTCGACTATAATGTATGGAACAGCTGAGTTCTTTTTCGCGATTTCGTAGTTGGCCCCGTAGTGAAAGTTGTTCATTAACGTGGTCTTAGCACCCCTTTTCATTTTTAGATATATTTTAAAAATAACCGTGTATTTTTACTCTCCATTTGTTCCAGATGTTCGTAATATTCGCGCTCCCCCCGCACATCTCCCCCGCGTCGGCGCACACGGTGGAGTCCAAGCCGTACCAGTACCTGTACATAGCGCTGAAGGTGCTCGGCCTGCTGAGTATCGTCACGGTGCTCTACATCAGCGAGGTGTTCTTCCAGAAGATCTTCGTCACCAGGCCCTGGAAGGCGCTGTTTGTCAACTCGGACGACGACATACACCAGTGGTGGCTGCGGTGGAAGCAGGATAGGTGAGGACCATCAGCCATTTATGATATCCCCACTGCTGGGGCACTGGCCTTCCTTATGGGTGGATAAGGAGGATGGGCCATAACCCACCACGCGGGCCCAATGCGGATTGGTGGGTGTTAACGACTGCAAATGCACCCGGGGACAACGGCTTAACGTGCCTTCCGAAGCACGGAGAAGTACATTTTTGGTCACCCATCCCATGACCGACCCTTGCAAACGTTGCTTAACCTCCGCCAAGCGCTAAACCACTGCGCCATCGAGCTCCTCGACAAAAGGAGAGATGAGGATCAGCCCATATTTTAGTAATTTATACCCAAAATATTGCAATCGATTCTATTACTGATTCTGAACAAACAGTTTTCAGGTTTCGTATATACTAAAAATAACTTTGTATAAAAAAGTCAAGTCAGTTCAGAGAGAACGAGAAAATGCCCGAGCATCTTACTGGCTTCATTGAAAATAGAACCGTACAATAACCGTAACAGCGGTCTCGAAGGCGCGTGACCAATGCGTTGATATTCATACGATTTTCTGCTTTAGGTAGTTGTAATACGGTCCTATTTTCAATGAAGCTAGAAAATTGCTCGAGCATTTTTCCGTTCTGCCTAAACTAACGCTTAGACAGATTAGATTTATCATAATTTAGTTAGACAATTCTTTCTGGAGTATATTTCTGTCATTTATTTGTTACTACTAAAAAAGCTCAAAACCACGTAGTTAGAATATCCTCAAATGGTATCTTCATATTAGTTTTAATTTGGTTTTCCAACTAGCCTCCCTAGCATGACTTCTGAAACGCGATATGATATTACGTTTTATCACGATTAACTGTCAAAAGACAATGGATTTTGACACTTGAGTGTCGAAAAAATGTTGTATCACGTGGTCAAACCAAAGTCATTTAACATTTTAGTACTTTGTCATATTAAATTCTTTGATACTTGTCACACCCCGGGCACTCCAAACAAGCGTCGCGTTTCAACTCCTATTAGTCCGTGAGCCCGCGACAGTATTGCCTACGTCATATGACATCACGATGAAATGCATGGCACACGGTCGGAAAAGTTGTGCTGAGCGAGGATCAGAAAATTATCGCATTAAGAATTGGCCGGAAGCTTGAGAAAATCTTCCACTTCCGGTCAGTATTTTAAGATTATATTTACGTCATGTGACATCAGTAAGAAACCCGTGTCATTATTTAGTTTTCAATCGTAGCGAGAGTAAACATAAGTCTGTCAGTTCTGAAATGACTACAAAACAAAAATTTTAAGTTCCGTAAGGTATTCCAGCCATTTCAGAACTGATGACACGGGTCTCTTACTGATGTCACATGACGTAAATATAATCTTAAAATTTTGACCGGAAGTGGAAGATTTTCTCAAGCTTCCGGCCAATTTTTTTTGTGATAATCTTCTGATCCTCGCTAAGCACAACTTTTCCGACTGTGTGCCATGTATTTCATCGTGATGTCATATGACGTGGGCAATACTGTCGCGGGCTCACGGTCTATATTACACAGACGCTACACAGTGACGTTTTTGCACACGCGCAACTGTGTGCGTGCTATTGAATGAGCCTACGGACTGGCCTACGGATGGGCGCCGGCGGGGAGAGGTAATGCCCGAACCCGTTGGCTGAGGTAAACCCGCCCCGATGATTGTGGGGCGGGGCGGAGAGTTGTCTCTCTGTACGGTGGTACTTATATCTATTCTGTGCACTTGTCTTATAGTTTGAAGCATTTGGTCAACGAAATTACTTTGACAAACTATTAACATGTTAAGGAATTTTTGTTGCTGACTGTACAGTCAGCGTCATATATATAGTGGCAGTTAAGATAATCAAATATATTGAAGCATCCAAAGTACCCAATAGTATACATTCAAACAAAGTCATCAAATTATTGAGACCTCCCATCCTGCGCAAATTTATCGAAACGTGAACAACGTCGGATATTTGAGTTCATTCAAATCGTCAAAAACAATGTATCGAGTAAACCGCCGATTGTAACCAAGCAGCCAAACTACTCAAAAATATGGAGCACTCTAGGAAAATGATCTCTAACACGAGTGTAATAAAGTTCAACTATTGTTTTAACCGAGAAACTCCTAAGTTTTTGATTTGATTGATTGATATTTGTAAAAAGTTTTCGAACACTAATTTCTTTGCATGGACTCAGTGCGTATATTTAACAACTAGCGGCCGCCCGCGACTTCGTCTGCGTGGAAAGTGTTTTTGCTATACCCCTGACAACGTGTATGTACAATTTCATGATGATCGGTTCAGTATTTAAGACGTAACGGCGTAACAAACGGACTTTCGCATTTATAATAATACTAGCGGCCACCCGCGACTTCGTCTGCGTGGAAAGGTTTTTGTTATCCCTCGGGAACAATACTTTTTTCGGGATGAAAGGTACCCTATGTCCTTCTCTGTACCCCTGACAACATGTATGCAAAATTTCATGATGATCGGTTCAGTAGTTAACACGTGAAGGCGTAACAAACAAATAAACAAACAAACAAACGGATAATAAGTAGGTAAGTATAAGAGAAGTTAGCTTTCTTATGAAAGTACTTAAGTTAGTAATTAGCTAAAGCGCTTTGTGTGTTATGAAAATTAGAAACAACGGTGGTAACACGAACACCCAGACCTGAGTCAATATAGAAAAGTTTGTTAGGTATTCTAAAATTCTTAACTGCCCCAACCGGAAATTGAATCTGGGACCTTCGAGATGGCGACACCATGAAAAACCAAACTACGAACCAACCTACAATAATACCAACTTACATATAAATTCGTATATAGCAATCAGGATTGCCCAGGAGGAGCGCCACCATAGAATAGGAATACAAAAATAACTACCCAAACAAATTTATTTACCCTGTGACCGAAGTTGTATAGTTTAGTCTAAATATTTGTACCAAAAATTAAGCAAACCTCTTTTTGAGTTTTATTCCTTTAACTCAAGGGTCTGACATGCTTTGATAGAGCGAGATCGTCTTATTGAGATTCCTATAGGAGGAAATAAAGAAGAGTTTCATGTTTTATCTCTATCACCGACCGGACTTTTATCCATGGTCGGGTTATAGGCACAGTTCAACTAGGCAAAACAAACAAGTGAGGTTATATCAAAAGTGCCAAAGAAATTAAAGGTTTTGTGGATTACTACCTAATTTATACATACAATTTATTATAAATCGAATGTGTAGTGTTTGTGTCTAGCCAACAAAATGGTGGGGTGTTCAATATTTGGCTGCAAAAGCAACAAATAAAGAAAAGAAGCGGGTGTTACATTTCATGCGTAAGTACACTGTTTTCTATTATATTGATCACGTATTTCTTTCTCAAACCTCACAGGAACCAAGTTTCTGAGCTAAATCATTAGTTATATCATGAAAAACCTGATAAATAGGAAAACTCTAAAAATTATTTCTAAAAATAACCTCGGAAACATTTGACATGCAAACCAGGAAAATTGCGTATTAATCTACGTAATAGAAGCCAGCTTAGCATTAAAAAATAAAAAAAATAAAATAAAATACATTTATTTCAGACTAGGTCCATATCATCATCATCATCACAAAATTGATTAAATTATCACACATCACACATTAAAAAATCATTAAAATCAAATATAAAATTATAAATTACGCATTAAAAAATTAATTAACATTAGAATTATAAAATTGATTTTCTTTTGGTATAACTAAAATTGTAAAAATAAAATGAACAAAATAATTAATTAAATTTAAAATTGGTATCAAATTAAATTAAAATCACATCAGAATTATAAAATTAGAATTAAAAATAACAATAATAATTAGTTAAAATGAAGTTTTATAAAAATTAGGATTGATCATAAAAATACAGCAACAAACAAGACAGTCGATTTAATTTAAATACCTGTGCCCCACTGGAACACTCGGCACAAGCGTGTGTACTTGCATACAGTGCCCCATAATGGGACAATCAGGCTTGTCACTAATGACCCTCAGGATGGTGTTGGCGCTGCCCCGTACCCTGCTCATCAGCGACGCAACTCGCTTGCGCACCACAGTATGGAAACCATCCGTGTGCGCGTGCGCAAACATCGCCGATGCGCTACAGTAGCGGGGCAGCCCCATCAGCACCCTGAAGGCATTGTTGTACTGTACTCGGAGGGCGTTGAAGGTCCCCTGCGTATAGTTGACCCACAGATTACACGTGTATAAAGTTTGGCAGAAGGCTTTAAAAAGGGTTAGCTTTACCTCCATGCTACAACGTGCAAATCTGCGGGCCAACATATTACAGCGGACCGCCATCGCCCTCCTTTCCCTCTCAATGTCACTGTCATCCTTTAAATGCTCTGTAAAGATATGTCCAAGGTACTTGAACTCTTTCACCCTACCAAGAGCCACGCCGTTAAGTAGTACAGGTGCCACACTAGTCAGCTTACGACCCCTAGCTTGAAAGATCAAGAGTTCACTTTTTTTAACATTATACAGGAGACCGTGCAATTTTGCATACTCCTCACATACACCCAGTAACCTTCTGATCGACGCTATCGATGGGCTGAGCAACACCATGTCATCCGCATAACTGATACTATTGATGCAGTGACCATCAATTGAGCAGCCGACATTAGTGTTGCTCAGCTCAACGATCAGCCGATTGACGTACAGGTTGAAGAGCGCAGGTGACGTTAACCCCCCCTGTCTCACTCCGCACTCCAACCTGTACTCATCAGATAGTTCACTACGCCATTTGACCTGGTTAGTTTGATGCCCATACCAGTATCTGAGGATATTAATCAACTCACCGGGCACCCCCGCGTCTTTTAGTTTGCCCCAAAGAATGTCATATCTAACCAGATCAAATGCCCCAGAGAGATCTAAAAAGGCAGCATATATAGGCGTATTCCTATCAGTGTAATACTTAACGGTATGCTTAAGAGACAGAATAGCGCATTCGGTTGAAAGCCCGGCTCTAAAACCGAACTGTGCGTCGTGTAAGTGCAAATGTTTATTAAGCTGTCTCTCAAGCAAGCCGTCAAGTACCTTTGATGTTATTGTAGCCAATGAGATTGGTCTGTAGTTACCCTTGTCGGATGCGTCTCCCGTTTTATTTTTAATTATGGGCACCACAACCGTTCTCATTAGCTCATTTGGTAGATAAGAATGCCTAATGCAGAGTGTGAAGAGCAGCCCCAACAATCTAGGGAGATGTGGCCCCGCATATTGAAAATGTTCGATGCTGAGGCCGTCATGTCCGGGTGACTTGCCTCTTTTCATACCTTTAATAACTGAGGTAACTTGTTTTGCAGAGATACGCTCAGGCACCCCCGACACCACGGTCTCAACATCATTTATAAGTGAATCCCTCAGTGGAGATTTCACCTGAAAATGATCCCTAAACATATTAGCTATGTCCCTGGCATTAGTGACGCCCCCAACGTTCACCGGGATGCCAGGCTTCGGGCTTAACTTTTTTGTTTGCTGCCAAAATCCTCTAAAATCCTTATTTTTATGTTTTAAAGTTAAAATATTCATTTAAATTTGGTCTTGGTTATTCTGACAAAATTTTAATTTCTCTTTGAATGTTTTTCTTGATTCCCACATATTATTATAAACCGGACCACTTCTGGGCTTGCCGTACCACACCCAGGTTAAAAACTTCTGCCTAGCATCCATGTGAGCGCCACGGACATATATATTCCATCCCGCTATGGGGCGACCGCCTTTCGGCTTACCCCCTCCTATACTACCTACATGACTAATTATCGCGGCCTCCCGTAAAGTCGTTACAATAACATCATATAAAGTATCCATTTCGGCAGTGTGTACAGAGCTATTATTGTTACATATACAATCACCACATGTCTTAAATTCTAGTGGAAAGTCAATATTTCGTAATTTATCATTGCAGTATTTAGAGTACAATTCCAATTGCCTTAAATCCCTTTCTCCCCAATGAACCTTGTTAATCTCGGCGCGCGGCGGCCCAGACGCCCGGCAAACGGTTTTTAAATTGCACTTCACCTCCAGCGGGTAGTGGTCAGACCAATAGACACTATAGTGTACTTTCACTGATAAAACTGTCTTTAGCGCGGCCTCAGTGACCACACAGTGGTCAAGCCATCTGCGGCAGCCGTGCGCCTCGCTCACATAAGTATATGTTCCAGAATTTAAACCTAACATTTTTATGTCAATACAAGTCAAACATTGTTCAGAACAAAAGTTTTGTAATTCCTCACCAAAAAGTTCTCCTGGATGGGCATTAAAATCTCCCAAGATGTACACATTTTCAACATTCTGACTTTCGACAACTGCCGTTATTTCACTCATGCACTGAACGAACTCCACTAAGTTTTCAGATGAGTCAGTGGGCATGTACACCGAAAACACGAGTATTGAGCGTCCCGAAACACACACATTGATAGCAATAATCCGATCGCTTTCACAAGGAACCACAAATACGCTGCTAAATTTTGTGTTGTTCCACAAAAGCGCCACACCACCATACGGCCGCCCACGCAGTATACCTTTTGAGGTGTCAACCGCCGATTTTCCGCAAAAACCAAAGTCGCTGTTTACTTTGCTCAACTCGGGTACTTCGTGAGGCAACAACCAAGTCTCTTGCAACGCGATAATATCTGCCTTTTGACTCAGCATTTTCACACAGTCTATAGATCTTTTGAAAGATTTACAATTAAAACTGATAAAACTTGTGCTATCAGGTGTACTATCCATTAAGTATTTATATTGCTTATGCCAGTATCAGATTTATTTCTGCCCGTTTCTCTATTTCGAAATTCTATAAAACGACGGAACGTAATGCCGTCGGGCCACAAATTACAATCCATAAACACGTTCAGACTGCGTTTCGGTACAAATACTTTATAAGAGCTATATTCCCTTTGTTGTTTTGATTTTATTTTACACAGAGTGACTTCAACACCCGTTCTCTTTTGTATGTATGAAATAATATCCTTTTCAGATGTTTCGTTATGCACAATATTTATAAACAACGGTATCCTAGTATCAGCAGCTTTAAATTTTTCATTTGATTCCAAGTTAGATCCTTTTTCACCTATAAATCGATTTTTGTACCTCTTTCTTTGTACCAGTTGCCATTCTTCGTCCTTACTCTTATTATTTAATGCTGCCTTCGGTGAGCTTAAAGTGGTCGCAGCGTAAGTCCGCGCCGCCGCGTTATTTGTTCCCGCTGTATCGGCTGTTGAGCGATCTTGCATTGACGTCCACTAAAATCAGTAGGTTTCTAAATCGATTTCCGGATGCCTACCCATATAGAAATTTTTCCCCAAAAATTACCCCATATTTCAGGGAATTTCAAGCGATTTGATTTTTCCAGATTTCCGACGGAAGATAAAAATCGTGAGAAATGGATAGAAGCAACTGGAAAAAAGAATTGGCATAAGTACACACGAATTGATTTGTAGAAAAAGTGTGTCTGTACATCCTTATCCTTACATATAATAAAACAGTAAAAAAAGTGTGTCTGTACATTACATATATTTCAAAAAAAATATTTGGGGCGATGGATACATTAGTAGAGTAGGAATTTGAAAAAAAAGGTGTGTCTGTTTGTCTGTTTGTTTGTCTGTTTGAACACGCTAATCTCCGGAAATACTGAACGGATTCGGATGAAATTTTTTTGTTATATAGCTGTTAAGCCTGGGCATAACTTAGGGTATAATTGATTTTGGAAAATGGAACACCTGATGCAGGACCATGATGGCCCAACTAACCTATACAAAATATAAAAATGACACCTTAGCAAAAATTGTTCAGCCTGATGAACATTTTTTGTTGATTTAGTAACTTTTAACATTATAACACTGCTACAAGTATTTTCTTATGTAACTACATAAGTTCATATGCATGCGCAAGTCAAAGTCCACGCGTACGAAGTCGCGGGCATCAGCTAGTTACATATTATATTTAAAAAAAAATTTGATTGTCTGTTTGAACACGCTTATCTCCGAAAATACTGAATGGATTCGAATGAAACTTTTTCTGTTATATAGCTGTTAAGCCTGGGCATAACTTAGGGTCGGTCTGGACAAAAAGAGTGGTTGGTCGGGACCACTTATTTTCGCGATTTCGCTTGCAATACTTTGTTTAATTAGCGAGTCAAAATGTTGACTTTCACTCACTACGGAATTCAAGTACAGTAACGATTCCAACTACATTTTAGGGTATTTTTTTTGCGATCATGGCAGCCCCATATTTTGACGTCATAATATATCTATCCCTTACACCCGGTCGCTCGGTGGCGCATCTACCCCTTTTTAATATACTATATCTATGCTTTAACTAGTGAGTAGTGACGTTAGCGACGTTAGGTATCTATTTCAATGTCAAGTTTGACTTGTATAATTTTATTAGTATTTATTACTGTAAAATTTATCAACAAGCTATTAACAACATGAATTCAAATTTCCGTTTAACTGATGAAGGAAGTCAAACATAAACTAATTCATTTAAAGCAAGGTGTGTCTGTAACTGACATCGCGGGTGAACTGAGCATATATTATTATGTAAGTTGATTCAGATCAGACTTTACTTCAATAGCTTATATTATTATTGTTTTTGTGATTCTTTCTATAATATTGACATTTTTTTAGAGAAATAAAGTAAGTCGTTGGATAGAGCGATGGACTGTGGAAGGAAATCTCTGCAATCACGGGTCTTTTCGTCGCGCCCTCATCGGACCACAATCGAACGAGATAGAGAAATTGTGCAGCGAGCTCACAGCAGTCGATTTATCGATTCGGCAAATTTAGCTACTGAATTTGGGTTATCACAATCAAAAATAAGGCGACATTTTCAAGAGCAAGGGTTACATCATAGGATTTCCGCTAAGAAGCCTACTCTAACAGCACGGCATTAAGCACTGGCGGTTGCAATTCGCACGTAATTATCTCAACGTTAAAGGAGCTTTAGTTAATAAAACTAGTGTTCAAAAGTTTGTTTTTTATTTCACTAACAGTAGGCACAAATATAGTGCAATGCATACCATTCTGAAAGTTAAATTGGAAGTAATCAATTTCCACAATAAAATTTGAATCTTTGATTTCCCAAATTACGGGTCACGTTGGTAAGGGCGAAATCGTAGGCAAAACATAAATACCCTAGGCCTCACGACAGGGTAAACAAAAATATGCGAGCTTCACATTTTTTATTGGGATTAAATACTTATGACCACCGAAAATACTTTGATACCCTAAACGCTGTTATACCAAAAAAGTACACTAAACACCAAACAGTAAAATATTTTACTATATTTGGTGATAATCAGTTAAACATAAGCCTTTTTTATTTCCATTTTCATATTGTCTTTAAAATTACGATTTAATTTTAACGGTATATAGTTGAACTTTATTACACTCGTGTTAGAGATCATTTTCCTAGAGTGCTCCATATTTTTGAGTAGTTTGGCTGCTTGGTTACAATCGGCGGTTTACTCGATACATTATTTTGGCGATTTGAATGAACTCAAATATCCGACGTTGTTCACGTTTCGATAAATTTGCGCAGGATGGGAGGTCTCAATAATTTGATGACTTTGTTTGAATGTATACTATTGGGTACTTTGGATGCTTCAATATATTTGATTATCTTAACTGCCACTATATATATGACGCTGACTGTACATATCGTGTTTCGGTGGCCATGCTAGGGCCTATTAAAATTATTTTATTTTCATTGGAAAACATAAAATTTAACGGTACATTGTCATCAGGTATTCCATGACGTTCGGCATAATATTCGCGGTGGCGTACCTCCTCGCTCAGCGGTACCACCTCCTCAACGACAACAACCACAGCAATCTGTTCACCCCCGGAATCTCCCTCAGTGCTACCCTACTTGCCTTTATAGGCCTCGGCAGTTACGTCACGTTTACATTCTTCTGTACCAACTCTTATGACTGCAATGAGATACATAGTTACGTCGCTTTCTTACCCATAATTAGCTATATTATACTTAGGAACGTGTCAGGCGCGTTAAGAATGCGTCATTCTAGCATGTTTGCGTGGTTCGGAACTATAACTTTGGAACTTTTCGCGAGTCAATCCCATATTTGGCTAGCGGCTGACACACATGGGGTCCTAGTACTGATCCCTAGCGCACCGATCTTAAATTTAATATTGACTTCGTATATATTCGTTTGCGCTGCCCACGAAATTCATAAGCTAACAGCTATTATCCTGCCGTATGCGGTACCCGATGATTGGAAGCTGGTTATAAGGAATTTTGCGATTTTCTTAGCGATTTTGGTTCCAATCGGCATTCACGATGGCATGTTTTGAATGGGAACGGTGAAATTTGAGGGTGCTAGTCAATTTTGTATGGCGACATATCAGCTGTGATTAGGGTTGCCAATATTCACAGATACGCGGGACATCAGAAATTTATTTTTATGTGGGACTAGCGGGACCTGCCTACGAATTTACAGAAATAAGAAAAAACGGTAAAAAGAACGCAGCGCGATTTTTAGTCAGTTTTATCCACTAATCTTGTAATCTCATCTGTCTATAGTAAAAAACGGCCACGCAGCGCGATTTTTAGTCGGATTCATCCACTCTTGGCTGTCTATATTATAAAAAAACGGCCACGCAGCGCGATTTTTAGTCGGTTTCATCCACTCTTGGCTGTCTATATTATAAAAAACGGCCGCGCAGCGCGATTTTTGTGCGCAGTCGATGTATGCGCGTGCTTAGCTAATTCCGAAAAGAGGGATATTTAGCGTCCCGCACACACCCTTAGGGGTCTCAGAAACGGGACGTCCTGCGTATTGGGGGACGGTTGGCAACCCAAGCTGTGATATACTTTGTATATTTTGTTTTTAAGTGCCATATTCGTAAAGCAAATGGCTTGTTTGATGTGTCGTCGATTAGGTGTATCAAGGTATGTGATTTTGTATATTGGTATACATATTGTATATAGAGTAGTTACGTATTTAATTTATAAGTCACGGCTGTGGAGATTTGGTACTTGTTTTGTAAGTATTTATTTCAAATGACTGCTGTAATTTTAGCTTGTACTTAGTTTACTTACCGAAAGCTATTCAATGATGCTTCTCATTGTAATTCAATTATCAATATATTGTTGGGTGGCGTAGATAACTTGTACAAAAAGTCATAATAAAAATGTATAAAGTATTACACAACTTATGTAGCAGTAATGTGATATTTTTTTGCATTTTCGTTAAAACATTTATACAAAATATCCGACCTAAATCTTGTAATTACGTGTTTAAGTCTAATTTTTAATTTAATCGGCTACATTTTTATGTCGCACTGACAGTAAAATTCTGAATACTCTATATTTTTTGATACAATGGAGTAATAGAAGTACTTATTAAAAATAATATAAATAAATAACCGTGTTATACCTAAGTATATTCTGAACTTACTTTATAAAGTATAATTTTTATACTCAATCGAGCATAATATTTAAAGTCAAAATACTGCCCTAATGAATCAATTCAAATGAGTGTATACCTGACAAGGTTTATTTTATACATTTCTCGCACGTAACACCTTTTTTTAATACCAGTAAGTACCTAGCATTTATTTAAAATTGTTTACTTTATAACACAGTAAACTGTATTATTTATTAGTGAAAATATTGAGCCTTTTTTAGTGAAACTTGTTTGCACGTCTGTAGAAGGGTGTACAGTCACGTCTTCTAATATGTATACAGTTTCAGAACTTTGTCACTCTAAGGTTATTACTTTTTTAAATAGAAATCAATGACAAATAACGACTACAACAAAGTGACAAAAAGATCTAAACGGTATACATATTTTTTTATGTGACTGTATACACGTAGGGATGCTTTTAGAAATGGCAGTGAGAAATAATATAGATTTGTTTTTGATTATAAACTGTAGCATTGTCAAATCCCCGATTGTAACACGAATGGCTAAACTACAGTTCCATTGCTGAGCTAGGGACAGTTTGGGATCCTAAAAAGAATAGATTACTTAAAGAAATATTCTATAAAAAACAAAAATCACAACACGGCATAAGTTTTAGTGTCTAGACACACTATGCCGAAATTACGTGACCGAAGTTCGGCAATATTACGCCTGTAATGCTATTTGAATGACTGATGACCTTGGACGAATTAACCACTGGACACGTAACGTAAGAAAAATGTATGAAATCACGATCGACCAATTTTTGCGGGGTGAGGGGGGATTAACTTGTCAAATAATGACAATATTATAGGGTGATTTAGCCGGTTTCCGGCCATAATTGCCGGCCAAATATTATGGATTGTGAAACTCATACATTAGTTCTCGGCCAGGCGGCCGAAAACCTCCCAAAAATGCATTTAGTTACCCGGCCATCAAATTTAAATGTATCATACCGAAAACTTTACGCGTTTAAGTCAAACAGTACTAAAACTAATTTACCATACTCACACTCAATTGCAAGAAGCTTCACTTTAAATCTTCTTTAGCTAATGCCACTTTATAGCTAATGAAATCACTAAAATATTGATTTCATTAGTTTGTTGCATCAAACTACTTTAGGCTAAAAACTTTAACTAATGAGAGCCCTAAACATTGTTGCCAATAATAAAGTTAAAAAATTAATGGGATGACCGAATGGTTGAGTTTTGTTTTGAAAAGTATTCAAAGTTTGTATATAAATTGGCCAAAAAACGCGTTTGACACATAGTATGGTTTGACAACTGACATTTTTCTTTCAAATTCGTTGGTTGTGAAATTTTTATTATTTCGGTATTATTTTCTTTGTGAGTAAAAATGTCTCAAAACGAAAACAAAAACGTGAACGAACGTGAACAAATAATTAACTCAATAATTATTTCGCCATTGTTCTTTGAAAAAATGGTCAGGGAAAGTCAGGGAATTTATTTGGACTTTAACAGTGGACACTCTGGTAAACAATATTGTAACTTACGTTCCAAAAAACTCACATGCACATTTTTTGCTACTTTTAACGACACACCTACCCTGTTCAATTTTCGCCCTTCTTCCCCACGATACTACCAAGGCGCACCAGTGGTAGTGTCGCGGGTATTTTTTTCCCTTCTAAGCTACCGGCCCAGTAGTGTCGTAGGTAAATGAAAAATTCCATACATATGCATTCCCCACGATACTACCATTAAAAACTTAATTATTGTTAATTAAACTTAATTAATAAATTGTTAAAGTCCTTGTCCGCGCGACCTTGAGCAAGAAAAGGAGGCCTGCCCCCCTACTCAAATGGCCACTTTTCTATTCGTTCGCTAACTTAACGATTAAAAAAAGCCATAAACCCTAAAATTGCGTGTTGGAGGCCTGACACTTCCAAACAATACTACAATGTCTACTTGCGACGTGTTACTTGATCGTTTAATTGCTTATTTTCAAGCTTTAAGTTAGCGAACGAATAGAAAAGCCCCCCTGGTTATATTTCCGAAATGGCCGAAAACCATAGGGGGCCGGCAAACCGGCTAGCTCACCCTACTTTGTTTACATACCAAATTTTATTTATTTTACGAAAAATAGCTACTATAATAGGTTGAAATTGTGCTTACGTGTGAAAAGAAACATTTCTAGATTGCCCGCTATTTTTTTTGCTGAACAATACGGAGCATTTTGCCCATTTTTGTACCAATGTTTCGCCACGAGCTCTAGCATCACACTGTCAACGCGATATCGTTTACTGAGGCTATCGGTCACAGTAAGTGGCTAAGGGGTAAAGGCGAATATGGCTGTCATTTCGCGTCCAGTGGTTGATTCGTCCAAGCTGATGACACATTATGCCGAAATTACGTCGCGTTTTTTCATAATAAAAGCGTTACCGCCGAACTTCGGCATAGTGTGTCTAGACACTTATACTGTTTTTATAAGTAGTCAGGATAAAGCGTACACATACGTAAAAGTACAATATTCGTAAATAAAACGTAGAAAATAGAGTTTAATTACTTTTGTATAGACATTTCTAAAGACATCAATTATGTAAAAATAAAGAAATTTAAATACCTTCTTTTTTTTGTTAATTTACCTCTTTGTAAGTAGGATAAAGCAGAAAAAAAAAGATTTTTGAGGATTCTTCTGACAGTTATTTATACCAAGAATAAAATAAGTTTGATAACAAGCAAAATTTTTATTTTTATCTTTACATTGTTTGTGAATAATGCTTAGAATTAATGAATATACTATACATCTTAGTAATAAGCAATAAACCTTAATGATGTGTAAAACATATTTACATTAATAACCTACAGTAAAAAAAAACACATAGAAAGTAATTATTTTCAAGCTATTTAGGGTAAAAAAAATTAATTGCACGAAAATCTGAGAAAACTTTCAATGGCTTAAAACAATATAAACATATTTTAAACCGTCATACCAGTTGTAAGTACTGCGGGGTCAAGTCTCAGTATTCCATTTGAACTTTTATTTAAATGATTATTTACTTTTTTGATTAATCATAATATCCCTCTGGACGACTTCGTCATTTTCTTAAACTTGACACTTTCCCATCTCGCCTAATTTTTACCTCGGCTCTTTCTTAGTTGGTTTCTTTCTTAAACTTGTCACTTTCCCAACTCGTCTTATTTTTAACTCGGCTCTTTCTACAATTTGCTAGCCATAAGTTGCTGACTACTATCATGTACATACCTACTCGTGGTCCTGCTGGACTAGGGCTTTTAGAATATCGTAGTGTCCTATCACTAAGTACTTGTTGTATGGTCTGTGTATCATATAGTAGGTATCGATAGATAAGTAATAAAGAACGATTATTCCGAACCTAACCCGAAATCCTACAATTTTTTTATATTTAATAACGAAATAATGTTTTAATATAAAATAAAATAAATAAAATTCAGTCAAAAGTACCAGAGCAACATAACTTAAAAGGAGTTATTTCGATTTATATTTTTGAAAAACTAAAGAGCTAAAAGAAATCTTCGCGGCATGAAATCAAAATAACTTATCGTAAGTTATGTTGCCCTCGTACTTTTGACTGAATATAACATTTCGCATGCCCTACCCTACCTACCTTATAGTAGTGGATCGAACTTCGTTCGCAAACTTTGTGGACAAACAAACAAACAACCAATCAAACAAACTAACAAACGAGAAAACAACCTAATAAAAGCGTGTTAAAATGACGAAGTCGTCCAGACAAGTTTAAGAAAGAGACCAACTTAGAAAAAGCCTAGTTAAAAATGAGACAAGTTAGGAAAGCGTCAAGTTTAAGAAAATGACGAAGTCGTTCGGAAGGCATAATATTGCTGATAGAAGATACCATGGCCTGGTTTTATGGCTTTGAGCTTGGTTTATGATTATGCTATAATAATGTCATCCCTGACACTCAATAGGAATCATAGATTATTAAGTATCATATCAAAGAAAAGAAGTTGAATAATTTAATTTCAGTCAAATTACACTTAAATATTTACTTTCGTAGTTAACAAAAAATTAAAGAGTGTGTGTGCATTGATTGAGCATCCTGTAAAGAAAATAATACAGGGTGCATTTGTAACCACTCTCCAAATTTTAAGGATGTGTTCAGTCCATGAAACTGAACAACTTTCTCCATGAAACATGTGTCGAAATGCGCCAAAAAAATTTTGGTCATCCCATACTAAACTGATCACGTGATCTCTTTGATTTGTATGAAAAGTATATTTTTTTACATATTTGACCCTATGTTTCTTAGAGAAAGTTGTTCAGTTTCATGGGCTGAACACATCCTTAGAATTTGGAGAGTGGTTACAAATGCACCCTGTAGTAATTTTGTGTTCTGAATCCAAGAGTCAAAAACAATCCGTTATTTTTCAGTTTTTTTTAATTGTATAGTTCTCTTGTCACGAATGGCTTTTTACCCGACTGCAAAGAAAGGGTTATGTTTTTCGCGCGTATCTTGTATGTAAGTATGTAAGTATGTTTTTACCCGACTGCAAAGAAAGGGTTATGTTTTTCGCGCGTATCTTGTATGTAAGTATGTTTGTTTGTGTGTTTGTATGTAATATTATTTATTACCTCATATCTTTCAAACGGCTGAATGGATTTCTGTAATTAAGATATCGTTAGATTTGTCTCGTCAGCCCAAGTGTTCTTAAGAAGGTGGCGTTATAAAAAAAACAACATGGCGGCTATACGGTACTAATATACGTAGTGGGAAAAAAAAAATTTTTTTAGAATACTGCAATATGGGTGTCAAATTAAAGGGCTTATTGTAAGGATTTCAAAAAGGTATATCATGACCGTAATATATAATAAATAAAAAGATATAAATAAAAAAATAAATTATAAAAATTAAAAACCCGCCTGCATAAAAAGACAAGTCCACTGAAAAGATGGAAACAAGATTAAATATTAAAGGCAACATAATAACATGCAGTCGGAGGCATATAGTAATTCAAATCATACATAACGTTACTTTCTTAATGCATGCCTCCGACTGCATGTTATTATGTTGCCTTTAATATTTAATCTTGTTTCCATCTTTTCAGTGAACTTGTCTTTTTTGCAGGCGGGTTTTTTAATTTTTATAATTTTTTACAGCTAAGTACAGTACAATATACTTAGCTGGTCCACACAGTATTTTACAGGCCTCTGCACGAATAGGGCGCAGTGAGAGAAATTGGAGGGGATTATTGCGCATGTCTGCAGTCGCCCCGCACCACGTCTCCCGCCAATGAGACCGCAAAATGACTTCTACGCACTGCCACCGCTCAAGATCTCTGCCGAGGCCTGTAGGTACATAGTTTTTTTTCTTTGCATTAGTTGACTGTTAACTGATAAGCAAACCAATGATTTTTTATCATCATCTACAATCATACTGAACACTGTTCACAAGTCATCATAAGACAGTTTGAAAGTTTGTAATTAAAATGCGATTATGAATGTAATATTGTTTTCTAATAAAAAACAAAGACCACTTCCCATTCGCCCCATCCCACGCGTTGACCTGTCAATAGCTTTTTTTTTATAAAAAAAACTGGCACTAAAATAAACTTTTAAAATAATTTAGATTAAATCTTTACATAAGTAATACAGTTTAGATTTAAAAACTACTACATCCGAACTAGAAGACCTGTATCTCAGATATTTTATACAGATCTAAATAACAAAAAACAAAGTCGGGTTATTTACCTGCACCATTAATAACTAAAGGACGGCTGAAGGGATTTGGATGAAATTTGCCACACAGATAGTTTATAACCTGGATTTAAACATATGATATTTTGTCCTGGACAAATGTTTCCTTGGGTCCACGCGTACGAAGTCGCGGGCGGCCGCTAGTTATGAATATAATCATAAAATTATCGATTTTCTTTATAAATCATTTGTTGACTAGAACTTAAAGATTTATCATTAAAACCAAATTATTTTATTCACTACATTCACAACCGCACCTCAGCAGTATAATAATTAATAGTCACTTACACTTAAAGGTGCACTTACATTATTCGTGAGTCACTTAGTCTACAATGGTCCTATGACATGATTACAATTATTTTATCTTTGTAGCCATTTAACTTCACCTAATACAGGTATTTTTTTATTTATGTCAGCGTGATTGTTAACATTTAAACTGCCGTTGAATATAAATTTTAAAATATTATTGTTAGCCTAGTAAAAATCTACATTTAAATCGCAAAACGCGATGTAAAGCTGCATTTTTGGTATGTTATTTGGACCCCTTAAGGGATTTTGGAACCATGTTTTGCAAGCAAAAAAAAGTTGTGCTAGCTGCGTTATACGTGAAAAACTGCATTTTAATTCAGTTTTTGCAGTTTTATTAAAAAACTATGAGCTTTTGACATTAGTTGCCAACATCATTTTGAAAGTGTATTAAATATCAAACAATTAAAGCTAATTTTCAGCTCTGTATGTCTAATAGTTTTTGAGATATGACGCTTGAAATATTGACACTCACCGGCATATCTAACCGCTTACACCGTTATTTTCATATAAACATGCTCACTTCACAGTCTCATAAATAAAAAAGGTTGTGCATCTCTGCAATGATTTGTATGTTGATAGATTAGTCAGGTGCTAATTTTTCGAATAAAAATGCCAAATAAGTATAGATACCTCTCAATTTATCCAAAAAGAGGAAAAAGTTAACCAATTTCCTCGTTCCATTCAATGATAATATGGTATTAAAATTATGCATTACTTTATTGCATTTTTGGCGAAATTGAGAGATTTCTATGCTTATTTGACATTCTGATTCGAAAAACGAGCACCTTCCTAAACTCTTAAACGTACAAACCATTGCAGAGATGCGTATACTTTTATATTTATGAGACTGTGAAGTGAGCATGTTTGTATGAAAATAACGGTGTAGGCGGTTAGATATGCCGGTGAGTGTCAATATTTCAAGCATCATATCTCAAAAACTATTACACATACAGAGCTGAAAGTTAGCTTTAATTGTTTGAAATTTAATACACTTTCAAAATGATGTTGGCAACTAATGTCACAAGCTCATAGTTTTTTAATAAAACTGCAAAAACTGTAAAAAAATGCAGTTTTTCACGTATAACGCAGCTAGCACAACTTTTTTTTGCTTGCAAAACATGGTTCCACACTCCCTTAAGGCATCTAAATAATATACCAAAAATGCAGCTTTACATCGCGTTTTGCGATTTTAGGAAAAACATTTGTAAGAATTAACTGGCCTATGTAGTTGGCAATATATTATGATTCTTTTTAGAGATGCACCGACCCCGCGTTCCGAATCACGCCAACAGTGCTCACAGCGTGTGACGTCATTATGTGCCGGACCGAATCATTAGCACGCTGACAGCACGCTCACGATACTATTGATTTGGACCGCTTGTGAGAGCGCTAACATAGCTAACGTTGGATTGTGTAGAACAACATAACCTCAAATGGGTTAACCAATTATTTACTAACCAATTTTAAACTTTCAAAGCTTCAAAATACTTATTACCACTGCTAGCTCTTTCAACATCAGTTTAATATAATTATTTCGTTCGTATCTTTACAAAACATCTGGGGCCCTATTTTTGAATCGCTCGGCTGGCGTCGAGCGCTCGTTTCTACTGATTTTCGTTCGACAAATCAACTCAAATGTATGAGCTGTCGAACGAAAATCAGTAGAAGCGAGCGCTCGACGCCAGCCGAACGATTCAAAAATAGGGCCCCTGCAGGTCAATAAATTCAGCCATCTTTTGTAAAAATCACAAATAATGACCACAACATCCACAACGATTCACAATTTAACCACGTATTTTTTGTCAACAATGAACTTTGACAAGGAAGTTTGACAGCTACACCGACTACGCTCACAGTGCTTTGGTGGAATACGGTGAGCGTTGTTAGCACATGCGATGACGTCATCTGTGACGTCACTTTAACTTACGTGAGCGTTGTAAGCATGATTTGGACCGGGCGTTAGCGCGCTCACAGTGCTATAAGCGTGATTCGGAACGCGGCCCGAATGTTCAGCCGAATATTCGTATTCGGCACATTCGGCATATTTTTTCATATTCGTATTCGGCCGAATATTCGGTTGATTTGCCGAATAATTACCGAATATTTAAATTGTACTAATACTAACAATTATTTATTGACAAAATGTAAAAAAGATTAAGAGGATTGTCTAGCAAACGGTCTCCATAAAAACGGTGATATCGTTTCCCACACCTAAACTAAACCTCAACCCATGAAATCAATTTTTGATGTTTTTGAAATGCTTAAAAACTAGGGCTGTGTGTTTTGATTTTTTAAATATTAATTGTATAGGTATTTTAAAAAGTTGGCACTTATTTATTTTGTATGAAATCAAAAAATTGCAAAAATTTCAAAATCTATGATAGATATTTAAAAAATCAAAACATATAGTCCCGTTTTTAGACGTTTCAAAAACATTTGTAAGCAATTTATAACCGAAAGAGCGCGAGGGGCCGCGCGGTGGGAAACGCCCGAAAGGGTTCCACCCGAAAAAACACGTGTACAAACCTGTTTACTGCGCAGAATGAAACCGAATGATTCGGCCGAATATTCGGTTCGGTACATTTTGGACCGAATATTCGGCCGAACATTCGTATTCGGTTAAACCTACATTCGGCGCATCTCTAATTCTTTTTTTCCATATCGGCCACCAAAATATTTTAGCATTTAATAAAATGAAGTATGTATTAGCAAAATGAGATCAATCAATCAATCAATCAATCAATATATTTATTTGCTTGAACATGGGTATAAACAATACAGATGACTTAAAATTAACAAAGTACGCCATATCCTACCCTCGCGGGTGTGCAAATTATTATCATGCGGAACACTTAAACAACATTGAAAATAGTTGCCAAAATTAATTTACCTATTTAAGAAAAACAAAAACATGCTGTGCTAATGAGGTACATATAAATTAATTAAATTGTCTAAAATATTCGGGATAACGTTACATTAAATAATCATAAAAATTTCAAATGTTGTAAAAGGATAGAAGTGGTGTGAAATTAAATGTCAAATTAAATGTCAAAGAAATTGAAATGTCATGATTGTAAATTAATTCAATAATAAATTGTCCTTGATATATTCGTCAATCGAGTAATATGCTTTGTCAATTAGAAATTTATTTAATTGTTTCTTAAAAATATTAGGATTCTCAATTTCTTTAATATTTTGCGGTAATTTGTTATAAATTTTAACACACATTGAGAACACACTTTTGGAGTACAAACTGGTCTTGCATGCAGTGAATTGTAGTACATTTTTATATCTTTTACTATTTAAGGTTTTGTAATTGGTAATGTTCTTTTTAACATATAAAACTGACTCGCGGATATATAACGAAGGGAGCGTCAGTATTTCGAGTTCTTTAAAATACGGTTTGCAAGAATCTGTTTGTTTTAAGTGACACATTGCCCGTACACACTTTTTTTGAGCTTTGAAGGCTGTCTCCTTATCTGTGGAGTTTCCCCAAAATAAGACACCATACTTGATTGTGGAGCCTACATAAGCATGATATGCACTTAAGAGCGCTTCCCTGTTTGCAACTTTTCGTAGCAAGTACAGAGCATATGAAAACCTACCCAGTTTTGAACATATGTGTTCTATATGCGCTTTCCAATTTAGACTGGCGTCGATATAGATACCCAAGAATTTAGTGCATTGAATCTGTTTTATAGAATTATTGTCATGATTAATATTTAATGCATCGAAATTACTATTTTTATTTTGAAATGTCATTGTATGTGTTTTGTCAATATTAATTTTTAAGTTATTAAATTCTAGCCAATTAGTTATAGAAGTCAGTGAATCGTTTATGTCATTTTCATGGTTGCCATTTTTATTGTCAGTAAAAATCGCAGTACTGTCATCAGCAAAGAGAACCATTGGATAATTAATGGATTTTGGAAGGTCGTTAATATATATCAAGAATAAAAGAGGCCCCAATATGCTACCCTGTGGCACTCCATAGCGTACAGTTCTAGGTGGCGATAGGTATTTATGTTCTTCACCAGTATTTAAGTCTAACCTAGTTATTTCTGTTTGTTGTTTTCTTTCCATTAAATAGGATTTAATTAAGTTTAGTGCAGTTCCTCTTATTCCATAAAGTTCTAGTTTACGCAAAAGTATGCTATGGCTTACGCGATCGAAGGCTTTAGTCATATCCATATAGAGGGCAGTAACTCTTGTTTTATTGTCCAAACCTGTTAAAACTTCTTTTAGAAAATTTAAAATAGCCGTATAGTAGATTGGTTTTTCCTAAATCCTGTCTGTTCTGGAACAATAATATTGTTTTTTTCTAAATAACACTCTAAAATTTCATAAATAACCTTTTCATATATTTTGGCCATAACAGAAAGTAGTGCGATAGGTCTGTAATTGCGCATTTGTTCTTTATTTTCTTTTTTGAACAATGGGATGATAATAGATATTCTTAACTTACTGGGAAATATGCCTTTTTCGAGACTCAAATTAATCAAGTAGCTGAGCACTGGTGCTACGTACTTAGATACAATTTTGATAATCTTAGTACTGATGTCGTCATGACCAGTACTACTCGTTGATTTAAGATTTTTGATTATTTTTTCAATTGTAAATTGATCAGTGGGTGCCATGAAACATGAATTTAATTTTGTATGATGAATGTAGTTAGTTGCCTTTTGTATTTCACATTTAGTTTCCTCGCTAATTTCATCTATGAAGTAGTCGTTAAATGCCTGTGCTATTTCTTCGGGATCAGTAACTAATTTATTTTTATATTGTATTTGATTAATTTCTTGTCTTATTTTTGTATATTTATCTTTATTTATAATGTCCCACACAGCTTTAGATTTATTAGATGAATTCATTATGTGATAATTATTTTGTGATTTCTGAGTTTGTTTAATTACAGATTTCAATCTTTTATTATATTGTTTAAATACCTTTTTATTATGGTCATTTGGAGAGTGTCTATATTTCCATAAATAGTGCCTTTTTCTACTCGAGCAAAGTTTAATACCTTTGCTGAGCCATTTAGGTCGTTTATAGATTGGTATTTTAATTTTAAGAATAGGAAAGCATAAATCATAGAACATTTTGAATGTTTCGTAAAATAAATTGTACGCCTCTTCAGGATCTTCGTTTGTATAAGTATCGTGAAATGTAAGATTTTGTAATATATTTATAAACTTTTCAACGTTTTCACTAGAATAATCGCGTTTAAATTTGTATAAATATTTGATGTAGTAGCTCTTTTTTACAGGGCACTTTATAATTTGAGCAGTATGATCAGATAGTGCTAGTTCTTTAACTGTTGCTTTGGATCCTTTTATATTATGAGCAAAATTATCCAAGCATGTCTTACTACTCAGCCTGGTAGGTTCATTTAGGCTTAACTTCAGATTTGAACCTAAAAGGATATATTCAAATTGTTGAGACGTAGGAGTGTGTTTCAGCCGGTCAATGTTGAAATCACCGCTTAAGACAACTTTTTTATTTTTGTTACAAATTTTACGTAAAAGTTCCTCGAGTTTTCGGAAAAACATTTCCACTATCAATGATTTAGTTTTTGGCGATCTATATATGCATATAATTATAAGGTTATGTTCTGTCAACTCTATTGCGCAGCATTCACAAATATTTTTAATGCCGAGTTTATTTACTTCATGTAGGACCTTATATTTATGTTGATTATAGACTAGAATGCATGATCCACCATCTCTAGTTGACCTATAGAAACCAGTTGCTAATATATAACCAGGAATATATACAGTGTCGTTTTTTATCATATTATGTTCAGTTATAGTGATAATGTTTATGAAGTTATTTTCCTTTTTTAATTCGTCTAAGTATATTATTAATTCATCGGATTTGGTAACTAAACCATTGATGTTTTGGTGAAGAATATTGATATTATTATAAACGAAAAAGCTGTTTTTTTTGATCTTCATTGATAGTGTCATTTTTAATAGGCGTTGATATTGAAACATCGTCATGATTTGTATTAGTATGAAAGTCGTCTTCAGTCTGTGTACTTTGGTCAGTCATAGTCGTATTATTGATTCTTATAGATTTGGATAATAATTCATTGTAATTTTTAATTCGGGTACTGTAATCTAAATGTAGTATCTCCCTAAGTATGTGTCCGCATAAGTGAATTTTTAGTTTTTTTCCCTTCGGTATATATCTACTTAGTCCCATATCAATAAAGTATGTGTGATCAAATAGGTCACAAGTTAATTTAAGTTCATCATTTAATTTATTGACATGAAGTGATTGGTTATAAGCAATCTCACAAACAATAATGTTCGTATTGTTTAATTCGGTAAGCCATTTATTAAGATTTGTTTTAAATTCGTACGGGCTCGTTTCATTGGAGCCACCTATTAAAACAACATAATCCTGTTTATTTAAGTATTTTAAATACTCTTTTTCAGATTCTAAGATATGACTAAGTTTTGCTCCTGGCTTCAACACACTGCTAACAGTGTACTTATTTCCTACAAGATTTTGTAAAGACTGCCGAAGATGACTTCCTTGTTGATCCGCAATTAAAATAATTTTCCTTTTATTATTTTGTGTATTTTGATTTATGTTGGTTGTGTTCGTGCTATTATCTATTGTGACTTTATTTGTTTCATAATTACAGGGTTTACTGGGATCTCTTGTTTTTTCTTTAGAAGAGGTGGCAGTGACGTCATTGTTTTCTTGATTACTTTCTTGATTACTTTCATTCAGTGTAGTAGATGTTATTATTTCTTTATTTGTGTTCTGTAAAATTTGTTTCGTCAAAGAAATATTTCGGTAATGAAGTGGAGTTTTCAATGGAGTACTTGAGGTGCTGCTTATATTTTTCTTTCGGGAAGTTCTTTTTTTAAGAGATTGAGGTGTGTTAGTGCAAGAATTTTCCGCAAGTCCAAGTTTTTTATAGAGTTCTATTATTTTATTGCATTTTTGTAAGTCTTTATTTAATCTAGTATTCTCCAAATTTAGATTTTCTATTTCTTGATTCGCAGATTGTAAGTTCTCCTGAAGTTGAAGTATTTTATTTTGTAGTTCACAGCTATTACAAGCTTCATCTAAAGAAGAATTTGGTAGGCTTAGCATAGTTGCATCAGAAAGCGAGGAGTTGTGTGCAGTATTAGCATCGGTCATGGAACTGCTTCTCCGCCGTCTCCTAATTGTTATATTATTTGTGTAATCTTTGTCCATAATTATTGTTACTTTTAGTACCCTTAACGAATATTGTACTTATTATCTATTGTAAGTAAATATTATTCAATCGATTTATTTCGCTATTAGGTAGGTAGTTGCACAATATCCAGTTTAAAAGATGAACGGTTTTTGGTCCATGAAGCGAAAAGCAACGCGCAGCGCACTTCGTTTAATCATACAAGATTTTATCGAGCACTTAGTACTGTTGGTCTTGAATACAATGTGTCGTGCACTAGGAAGCATAAAAAGCGCTGTATATATTTGAATCGTTCTGCCCGTATTTGCCGGTGCTAGCGCTCAAGCGATGTCGTGGTAACTCAGCGGGCAAGCTGCGGGTTGTCGTAGGTCATGGATGCATCGACGATATTAATATTTATCAGAATATTTTTGACAATATTTGTGTTCGTGTGGATTATTTTAATAACTCACTGTTACAGGTGTCCAGATCACTTCACTGGTAATCGATTTTATAGCTTTTATAACTATTAGCACTACTTTTTACTACATTTATGATTAAAAATTGAACAGGTAGTCTTTAACTGTGCACTTGACCAAGTAGCGCTCTAAAGTATACTTAGATCTGCCACAAATTGCCAACTTAAACTGTATTCATTATTTCTTACTGCGAAATGAGCCTTGCACGGCATGATAATGGAATATTTAACTATAGATCTCCTTATTTGATAGATTTTGGTAAAATTTTCAGTCACTCCGAGTCCGTAAATCTGATAATCCAAGTTTTGAAAAAGCGTGTAGCATTCTACTTTCGATTTATTTTTTAACGTACGTGATTAGTAAAGATAAGGCTCACCTTTTAATATCGCGTAGTTTTTAACACACATAATAAGAGATAGCCGACAAAATAGACTAAAATCTGCGAACTAAAATCTATGGAACAAGCATTCCGCTCAAAAAGTACCACACAAAATTAACAACTAAGTGGGCGGGCGGGGCTAAAAATGCTGGCATTTAGTTATGCAGCACATAGCGACAACATTGGCGTAGTAGCTAACATAATTAATATGTAGGAATACTCATAGATATTTTCTATACATATTTAATACTTATGATACGTTATCCTTATTTTTTTGCCTTCTTTGCGTCTTTTACACCATTTGACTTCACAGGATGACATCCTTATCCTTATCCTTACTAATATTATAAATGCGAAAGTCCGTTTGTTTGTTTATTTGTTTGTTTGTTACGCCTTCACGTCTTAACTACTGAACTGATCATCATGAAATTTTACATACACGTTGCCAGGGGTACAGAAAAGGACATAGGGTACCTTTCATCCCGAAAAAAAGTATAGTTCCCGAGGGAGTAAAAAACCTTTCCACGAAGACGAAGTCGCGGGCGGCCGCTAGTTTTCTAATAAAGTGTCTTCTTAAAAATAAAAACTGTAATTTATTGTACAGAACGCTAACGTCTGTAACCGGTCGTGTTGGATGGCCCGACTAAATGCTGTGCGAGTTGCCATTTTTAGCCCCGTGGTGATATTTGTTTGCAATTACACTTCCATAGATTTTAGTTCGCTGGGTATCTCCATAAAACGAGGACAGGGTTGTATGAAATTGAAAGCGAGAATGAAGCATAGTTAGTAAGAAAATCAGTCTCAATGAACAGGCCATTATTTTTTCCATAAAATATATAGATTATATTACACACATGCTTATTACGACACATTAAACAGTCAAACGACGATTTGTACCCGTATATTAGCACGTTCATTTGGATACGCAACGAGTAGGTAGGTACATCTAAAGGCTAAAACCTACTATCTGGACTGGATGAGTCAGGTCACAGGTGTGCTCAAAATCTAAAACTAGACAGGCATAGAAGCATGCTAATCTTTGTTGCCTGTGAGGAATGCAAGAGAAAAACATGGATTTATGGTTACCAAGACATGCCAGAATCGAACTTGCCAGATTTCATCTAAGTAATAAAATTAGAGAAAAGACGATCGCGTCAGTAATAAGATGATCAAAAAATATGGAGGTGTTAATTTTTGTTATGTTTCTCTACAATAATAATTAACAAAGCCTTGTTTGGAAATAGATCAATCTAAAGCAGCTAGTTTCCTATGTTTTTCGCTTGTTATTTCTGTTAAAACCTAAAGTTCACTCTCAAGACTTGATCAAAGTCGAGAATTACCAGCGACTTGCTACCGAGACGAAAGATGATGATGAGTTATATGAATCGATTTTAAATAACAATATCATAGTACTTATACTTTACCCAATTAAATCAGAAAAAGGTGATGATTACTTTGGGAAAGCTTAGATTTTCAGAGGTCAAGCAAACCAATCTTAGTTAGGGTAGTAGGGCCTTGTCAGCCCTATATGATCTAGGATAACTTAATAATTATTTATGCAACTGTACTAAGTATATACCTAATTATGTACATTTGCATACAAGACTTTATCTACACCCATGATATGTATCCTCTATAAAGGGTTTTAAGTTTGACTATAACTTTCCTCCTCCTCGTCATTAAATATCATCCGAACGAGTGTTATAATGTTGTACTGAATTTCATAATGTAAGTATCTCGTCGGGCGTGGGCACGGGGAGGAGCGCTACTTACTCTCGCTTGGATATTGTAAAAACCCTTTATAGAAGATTTAAAGCATGAGTGTAGATACAATTATTGAAACTTTTTTGTAGTAAAATAAAAATAATCGGCTACGTTTTGAGGTGGGTTTTTTTGTACAACTCTGATATTGTAATATACTTGTATGTAAGGCTGACCGACTACACAGTTGTGGTGAATACATTAACATGACAAAGATCTACATTTCACGCACTTAACGCAACACTGAACCTAATGTTAACACAGATTACGTCGAAACTAAACACAAGCACATCGTGCACACTTAATGTCAGTCTTTGAACAGTCAAATCACATAAAATTATTGCTGGAAATGTTAAACTATCAAGCTTCTAGCTAACAGTTAATCGACCTTCGATTTTTATATCGTTCCTCATTTTTTTGCGAACGATCCTATGTCCAAGAATGGTCAAAACGGTAGGTCCACGGGCCCTTAAGGGGTATATTGAATGCCAGAAATTATACAGGGTGATTTTTTTAACAGTGCATAAATTTTGTGGTATCGCTTAGAGGCCGTTAAACTGAACAACTTTGTCTATAAGACCAATTTAATCAGAGCAAAAAAGTAATCAGCTGTTCCATAGAAACTGCAATATCTACTCGACCAAAATGTATAGGAATAGCAAATTATTTTTTCCACAGATTAAGTTGGTCCCATAGACATTCAGTTTGATGGTCTAAGCCACACCACAAAATATGTGCACTATTAAAAAAAACCACCTGTATTGTATTGAATTTATTAAACTGTTGACTTACGAATTCACCTTTCAATTTAACGTGGGTAAATATCGCGACTCGTATCTTTTGTTTAAAATTTGAGAAACGATCGAGTTTTTGTAACTAAAGAAGGCCGATGTATCAAGTACAAAAACATCAATGATTAAAATAGGTATCGTTTTTAAGACACTATTTAAAATTCTATTTGTAACTCTACGTGTCTTTCAGGCATACAAAGGCATCTATTCGTTATATTTATCATGATTATTGCTATTATAGGTAATCTAAATCGGGATCGGTAATGGGAATATTCTGAATATATAAAGGACCGTTAGACATTTTTTAAGATTTAGTTTATGTGAATCCCATAGAGCTAAGGATATTGAGAACGTAGACAGCTTGGAAAAGATTAATTAACTTGATGCTAATGCGGAAAACTTAGCTTTACATATAAATGTTGATTATATATGATATATAATGTAGGTATATAATATTGCAGAAACTATACTATTGGTGCGTCAGGTATAGGTAAATCTAACAATATATCTTAACCTATATTGTGATTATCATTAGACACGTACATTATGATTGTACATAAAGTAGTAATTGTGCATTTGGTATACCAATTTTTTTTGGGCCTTTCGTAATATTTTTAATTCTTAAATATTAAACATTTACAAGTATTACAACTTAATAACATGTTCAAGAAAATGAAAAAATTCTCTCGAGTCCTGTTATTTACATTAATTATATCTTCAAACTATTTACAAAGTAGCAAAAAGTGCGCAAAAAACGATTTCACAAAATATGCATTTGAGCAATACGTTTAATATATATTTACAAAAAGCATATTTACATAGTAGTCACATATTATGTTAATAAAACAAAAACTTATGGCGAAGGAATGTTTTTTAAATTAGGTGTATAGATGGTAAAAAAAGTAGGTACGTATTTTCTACACTGACAAATGAGAATTATCAACAAAATATTATCATAATCAGGACCTACAATACATTATCTATAAAATTATCTACAGTAAAACGATCGCTAGTTCTACAAACAAGTTATTGCTATTAGAAAATTTACCTTTATACACAGAAGCGAACCCTTATAGTAAAGGTCAAGACATCAAAAGTTGAAATAAGAGAAAATAAACTTTAATTTTATGCGTCTATTCTATACCTCGATTAGCTCTACCAGAAATCAAAACTACTTCCGTTTCGTGTCTTACATTAGTATCGTATCACATTAGATTAGAATCTTGTATAATATTCGTTACTTACTTAAATTAACGTGGTATCAGAACGTGCGAAATATCTGTGATGTTTTCGTTACTTATAGGTAACTTGAAAAAAGTTACTGTCAAAATCGGCTAGTACACAGCAGTGCTATTCTCCATTATGCGACACTACACTGTCAGTCATCGTTTCGTTGAGTTTGACAGATGTCATATAGGTACTTACTGAGTCACTAGGTAAAATGTCATAGATTCCAAAGAATTACCAGCAATAGAAATATGACCTATCAGACAACACTGCCGCAGCGACGAACTCGACGCTGTTAACTTTAGAGAATAGCGTAGCAGATTATTTACACCTATTAGAAAACGTGTAGTTTCAATCTGAATTGTCTTGTCCCACGGCAACGTTTAAAGTCCTAGTGTCTTCGCTGACTAGAGATTTGTCGTAGCGTCGTTGCCGCGTGATTTTGGGCCTAATATTGCTGAGGAGAGGGGCTGATATCGCGTGGCCGGGCATCCTGCTGAGGTCCTTCCTGCCTTGAAGCAGCGGAGAGGTGACGCTGGATGACTCGTCTCCTTCGTCGTCCGACAATGCGGGGTAGCTCTCCTTCATTTTGAGACTCCTTTCAAGTCTTCGAAGGAATCTGTCGAAGTAAAGATGAATAAAAAAAAAAGAAAGAAGGATGCCCATTTCTGACCTGTCGAAATGTTAATTTTATCAATTACTGGCGACCCGCCCTCGCTTCGCTTCGGTGTAGTGTAGAATTTGAATCCATGTAGGTATTATACATATAAACCTTCTTGAATCACTCTATTAAAAAAACCGCATCAAAATCCGTTGTGATGTTTTAAAGATATAAGCATAATAGGGACAGACAGCGGGAAGTGACTTTGTTTTATACTGTAGTGATTGTGTATAAAGATGTGATATAGCTCATAAAATTGAATTTTTATTGTTATTTATAAATTGCTTACTAAAATAAAAATCGGCAATACAGAAATAGAGAAAATTCGTAATAAAGATTAGCAATAATTACAATTAGAACATATTGATTTTACCTTACCATTACCTACATATTTTTTTGATTGCCAAATTAAAATTCAATAGTGTTCTAAGGTTATAAATAAGCAACTACCTATTCAAATATAATTTTATTTTATATTTTAGAAAAAATACTACAAAAAATCACCCCGGGACAAAATAGCACCTTAGACGGAATTCGAACCCGCACCTTTGGGCCGGCCCAATGCACTAACCAATTATGCTACCAAGTCGCTAGTGGGAGCGGCGAAATTTTCTAGTACTTTTTACGTTTCCGCTGTAATTTTATTGTCATTACTTATAGGTTAATCAACTTTAAAAAAACAATTTGACAGATCAACGCTTGTACGGTAAGTGGCCATTGTTCTTTAAAAATTCTAGTCAGGGTCAGGCTCGATTTCCAACAAAAAACGCGCGACTTAGTTTGTCAGTTTACGATCAAGGTATTTAGATTATTTTATTGAGGGCTATCACATTGCGTTGTCATTATCTACTGATGTAAGACACGTACCTTATTTGATTACTGATTGTTCTCAATTTGTTGATTTTCGCCGGCTTCCTGGTGTCTTCAGTAAGATCCAAACTTGACGATATTTTTGATGATGTGTCCTAGAACATAACAATTCTCTATTACTAACTGAAAAGTAGATAAAAACAGCATTGTGAAACCATGCTACTAAATTGGGTTGCTTAACAAACAAACCTACTATAACAGATCTATGAATATGATATCTGATAAATGGAGGCATTCTCTAAATTCAGTCCTTTTATAAAATATTATATTTCTCAGGTCTTTTGTTAAAGATTGCGCATTGATTTTTTTTGATTTTTTATTCAAGGTCTGAAGAAATTACATGTTGGGTCTATTTGATGTAATGTTACATGTAAAGGGTCTAGTTACTTGTTCGTTACTCTACGAAAAATATAGAATCTTCAACTCACTTCAGTTGAAGATTTAAAAGGTGAAGTACCTTTCTATTCTACAATAAATTCGCGCGTGCAATTTTAAAAACGATTTCTATGATAGTTTACGAGTAATGTTGATTTGATTTGACTAGTAATTTATACTCAAATATGATTAAAAAAATAAAAATCGATCTAAATACTATTTCAGTATAATACTTCTTTGTAAGCTTTGGTAAATTGAACATTTGGTAAATTGTATGCACACTTTGAAACACAGAAAATAAACTGTCAATTTTGTAACCTGGCTTTATCATAATTTATTAGGTAGATACCTCACATTTCAGTTTTATTTAGCGTTACAGGCTTCATAGTGTGCGTATTTTAGGATAGAGTAGAGCTAAGAAAGTTTTAGGAGACACGAATATTTTATGTCAATAGTTTGACGTGTCTCACGATGTTCCAAATCCTCGCTCAATCATGCATCAGACATCAATCTATATTGATGGACTAGACTGATGCAAAACTGATGCGTCGGTGGGAAACCTACAGTCACCTCTGAGCTACGGCATTTTTGTCTCTTCAGCGGTTTCCGTAACCGAGTCGGCTCACATGGCTGAAAATAATGTAGTAAAGTCTACACCTAGCCGAAAAAATTGCATTGATGTTTAGCGTAGTGGCAGCCCTAACAAATGTTTAGAATGGGGAGGAAAAGCGCAATTTTATCCCGATAGGTGGCGTCTGGTCTTGGTACCGGGCCGCCTCAAAGAAAGTGTCAAAACATATGGGAATCTCTTGGAGTATTGCACTTTTTAATTTTATACTGAGAAAATTCCGCATTGTTATGCATGTAACTTGTAAATTATTGGAGTTCATCGATTTCCCAGTAACAAAAAAAATATTGGGCAAAAAAATATCAAAAAAAAGATGCTTTTCCCTCGATTTTCTCCTTTGCTGAGCCTTGAAAAGGAATGTTTCATGAATTTGATGAAGCTTCGCCAAAATAAAACAACATTTGAATTATAACAGCTTTGTTCTTTAATATTTCAACCTCAGCAGTTTCTAGCATATTTATAACTTGGATGAATTTTATAGGTATATCAAATATGGAATAAGCCCAATATTGGGGCCAAACAGAGAATTAATAGAATTTTATATGCCAGAGTCATTCAAGAAACTTAGAATAATAAAATAAATATGATAAAACGGTTCGTGTAATTTTGGATGGTACAGAAATTCCAGTACAGAAACCTGAAATTACTATTGCACAGAAGGCATCATCAGGCAACTATAAACACGGAAATTCACACTCAGTTGCTTTGTTAAAATTTAAATCATATGCTTCTAATCTGAAATAAAAAGATTACTTGTAAATCTTACACGAAATTTAAAGAAATGTAATGCTTGTTAGCAATTTTTTGTAAGTTGCTATAAACTTTCTTGCCTGTTGTTTTGGCTTTTCTTTTCCGTAATTCTTCTTTTATATGAGCTAAAGTTAGCATATAATACATTGTTTGTCCGCAAAACCGAAAAAAATACAATCTAAGAAAGTAAAATCACGTAATACACAGTCAAGACAATATAAGCTCAAACTGACAATTGTTCCAAAGAATGAAGCGCCATCTGTAATTCACTTTGCCTTCGCCTCCCCATTAACATCCAAAGGGGAAGGCAACTGTCAAAATGGCGCTGCATACGCTTGTTCCACGAGAACTATGAAAACAAAGGACATTTATTTAAAAATAGTTTTTTTAAGCTTTAAAATAATTAAATTCTGTGTTACTTATAGGCTTCAAACATGTTGGCTCTTACAAATTTCCGAAAAATCTGGATATAGTTTTTTCTGTAAGAAATAAAACGTCTTAATTTGATTTTAAATCCCGGCATTTGCATTGTAGAATAGTCTTTTATATTCATTTTGGGTCAATGGGTCTTTTTCGGTAAAAAAAACCACAAAATAAATACCTATTTTCAACCTTTTGTTCTGAACGTCCACTGTCTTAGGAACAAGCGTACGCAGCGACATCTACAATTAGCTTTGCGTTGCCATCCCCAATGCTTTACCATAAATGACGACATTGTGTTTCGACGTGGGGCGCTAGGGAACAGGGTTTTCCTTTTGCCAAGTTAGGGCTGCCACTGTTTTAACGACGATAAAAAATACTTATGTATAGAATTATTTACAAAATAAAAGTAAATAGTGATTGTGCTCAAAAAGCGATTCAAATACCTACATGTATTTACATCTTAATAGTGATATTTATTGCGTAAATATTTAGTTTTATAAAATAAAACATATTAGAAAATGACTTCTATGTTCTCTGCTAAGGGTGACTTGCACCATAAATTTAAACAACATTTAATTTATGGTACTTGCACCATAAATTACACCCTAAGTCATTGATATACGAAGCTAACGATACATACGTCAGATATTTCACAAATAACTTAGTGAAACATATTAAATTAAAATGGAATTTGTAATAAAACTTTTGGAAAGAACTCGTAGCTAAATAATTAAGCAAATATATGGAAAATAATAAAGAAACGTATCGAGCAACTTGTAATAAAATTAAGTGACGGGTGAATACTGAACATCCCTAAAAAAATTCACTTAGCAAAACTTCTTGTGTATGGTATTATATTATCGCAAAAAGAAAAACTCCACACTATATTATTATGGACATCGCGCGGTCGTAGCTACGTAGCTACGAGACGTTCGTAGTGCGTTACGATCGTCTCGTAGCGCACTACGTACGTCTCGTAGCGCACTACGAGCGTCTCGTAGCGCACTACGAACGTCCATATCGTAGCGGGTAATGCTACACCGTCTGTGCGTGCTGCGACTACTACATGCTACAGATTATGAAAAAAAACGTTTTTTATCAAACTTTGCGCATAATTTGGTAAGTACTGACTTTTCGTCTCTCTTCCTTTATTTTTTACACGGCATCCGATACATGCTAAGTATTAATTCTAGTAAGTATAAATATTGCCATGGTCATAAAGGTTAAAAAGTTATACAAAAAATCATTAGCATCAAAATGACGGCGCCAATGTCATAATGTTAATATTTTCATATTGTCAGATATAGTACTGAAATCCTACTATTTGATACCTTAAGTAAAAAATTTAGTACCTTTCTCGTTCTTAAGATAAAGCAATTAAACGTTGGTCCCGCCAATTTGACTTCAAAGTGGCGGAACCACACGAAACAACACATCCGAGTAGATAGTCACATACATATATTTTTACTACCTATAAACTACCTCATAAAACTGTAACCTAATTGGCATTATTCAAAGGAAAATCAGAGATACAGACTTGAACTCCTGGTCCCGCCATCATGATGCTTTTATGATTCGAAAAAATCACGCGAACAGCAATAATTTCTTAATTTTTAATATATGTGCATTCACTACCTAATTGCTACCTATCAATAAAGCTTAATAATCCCAATGTAAGCCTTTATTTTAATAAATAAATGTATTTTTATTTATCCCAATAGAAAATATTACTAGCAGTAGTAATACGTGTAGTACGTGGACAAGATAGACAGGATAGCGGACAACGCGGCGGACGGCACCGCGGACTGCGCAGCGGACAACACACTGGATGGAACAATAGAGAATAAAGCACAGTGAACAATATTGTGAACAGCACAGCACATTAGACAGCACAGCTCAATGGACAATTACGCAAATAATTGTAAACATAACTCTTAAACTATAAATAAAATAAAACCCCTTAAATTTTATACTAATTTTTATTTTCTCACATAATTTTTTTTCGACATTCGATTGTCAAGTTTTGCACTAATTTCAATGAAAATTTTGTCATTTGGAGAAGGCAACATATTTAAATCACAAAATATATTTTTCTAATTAGAAAATACTTTTTTTTGTTCTATAAGTGGTACTAGTGATTGTCTCCCACGTTTCATTTTTACAAATAAGTACCACACCCAACGTTTAACAATAGCAATGCTTTTAGCACACGTTAACTGCAATTATTGTATGTCTTAAGTCTTGATTACATACGCCGATTTAGCATCCTAGCTAGGAACCAATTTAGAGTTGCCACCCGTATAAATAAGTTCAATTTTAACAGTAAATTTGCACAAATAACGGAAAAGTAATCATTTTTTATGATTTTTTATTTTCTATTCTCATCTACAATCTTAAACAATGTTTACTTTCCGTTATAGTGTTAATTCAATTTTAAAATCGATGTTATTGTACAATATTTTATTATTTAGTACGGCAACCCGAAATTGGTTCCTAGCTAGGATGCTAAATCGGCGTATGTAATCGAGGCTTTACTCGGCTGTTTGTTTGAGAAAAACTAAAACTACCCTCTTGTAAGTGAGAATTTATTTTAGTGTTGCCACATTAGAATTTTCGACAGGAAGTTTTTTTTTCAATATAGTTGCTCGAAAATGTGACTGTAGTGAGCTTTCGATAACAATACAGCATGCGGTATTTGTTTACGGTTTTTTTTATTTCTACTACATACTGACAAGATTACTATCAACAGTTTCTGTAATGAAAATCCAAAGATGTCGAGTTTATAACGTACAAAATTAGGAGATTTTTTTATTCTGTGAAAAAAAAAAAAATATTTATTAAAATTATTTTGACTAATTTATAACATATTTTCTGCAAATTATCTACAAATTTTCTATTAATTTATGTAGAAATTGTACGGGAAGCAATTTACATTGTCTCGAATGTTTAAAGCCCTCGCCTACGACTCGCTCGGGATTCAAACTAGCCTCGACAGACAATATAATGATTAACTACCCGTTCTTGGCTGTAATGTAATGTACTAAATACATTTATTTATTAGAATAAAGGCTTGCATTGGGATTATTAAGCTTTATTGATAGGTAGCAATTAGGTAGTGAATGCATCTATGTTAAAAACTAAAAAAATATTGCTGGTCGTGTGATTTTTTCGAATCATAAAAACATCATGATGGCGGGACCAGGAGTTCAAGTCTGTATCTCTGATTTTCCTTTGAATAATGCCAATTAGATTACAGTTTTATGAGGTAGTTAATAGGTAGTAAAAATATATGTATGTGACTATCCACTCGGATGTGTTGTTTCGTGTGGTTCCGCCATTTTGACGTCAAATTGGCGGGACCAACGTTTAATTGCTTTATCTTAAGAACGAGAAAGGTACTAAATTTTTTACTTAAGGTATCAAATAGTAGGATTTCAGTACTATATCTGACAATATGAAAATATTAACATTATGACAACGGCGCCGCCATTTTGACGCTAATGAAGAATTGTGTTGTGTGTGAAACTTTCGTTGATGTAGGCCATCTCTACCTGCATTTCCAAGTCGGGCAGGCGGAGCTCCCTGGCGGAGGCGACGGAGGCCACGGAGGCGTTGGACACCGAGTCCTCTGAGGAGGAGGACGACGGCGGGGCGGGCGCCTGCGAGCGCGAGCGCCGCCGCCCGCCCTTGCGCCCGCGCGTGCCCGGATCGCGGCAACCGGGCACCTGCACACATACACCAGATTAAAGTATCTTTGAATTATCATTCCGCCAGGTTGATCTGATTTTTTTCTACTTTTCCAATCCGTTCAGGCGTTGTCCATAAAACGCTTCTGTTCATTAACGCGCTATCTACGAAGACTGATCGCTGGATTGATTTGGTCTAAAACCCATGACACGACTGACACGCCATAATTATTACAGCCTTGTTAAGGGGCCATAATAGGGAAACATGGTTTGCGCAGGCCAAATTTTTATTTAGAAAACGTTAAGTTGTAGCCACAAAAAAACATACGACGAGCTAAAGAGATTATCTAGGCCGCGTTCCGAATCACGCCAACAGTGCTCACAGCGTGTGACGTCATTGTACACCGGTCCAAATCATTAGCACGCTGTCAGCACGCTCACGATACTATTGATTCGGACCGCTCGTGAGAGCGCTCACACCGCTAACGTTGGATTGTTTTTAACAACGTAACCTCCAAAAGGGGTTATCTCGATAAAGTAAATATTAATTCTATGGGATAAGTAATACAAAGACAGTAATGAATATGAATCAAGTTCCTTCACTCTGACCACTTATTTACTTACCAATTTATAAACTATCAAATATTCAAAATACTTATTACCACTGCTAGCTCTCTCAACATCAATGTATTATAAGTATTTCGTTCGTAGCTTCGCAAAACACCTGCAGATCAATAAATTCAGCCATCTTTTCTAAAAATCACAAATAATAACCACAAATTTTAACAAGAATGAACTTTGACAAGGAAGTTTGACAGTTACACCGACAACGCTCACAGTGCTTTGGTAGAATACGCTGAGCGTCGTTAGCACATGCGATGACGTCATCAGTGACGTCACTGCAGCTTACGTGAGCGTTATTAGCATAAATCGGTCCGGGCGTTAGCGCGCTCATAGTGCTGTAAGCGTGATTCGGAACGCGGCCCTAGTAGCTACAAGTATTATATTGCGTAAACGTCACAGATGATTGTAAAAAAATCAGAAAATCATCAAAAGCGCTTGTCGTATTTTTGGCGTAAATAATAGCGGAAACGTATTTAATTCTACATCAAAATACACTTTAACGTACCGTCCAGTTGCTCCAATAACTTTTTTTCAAGAAAGGTAAAGATTATGATGAATAACAACGAAAAAAATCGTTCAAAAGGAGGTTATTTTCCATACTCTTCACACGAAAAGAAGAAGACAGAGACAAATGACTTTGCATACTACAGTAAAACGGGGTTAATAGAATTTCACGAGGTGATTAGACACTAAAGCAAAAAAGTTTTACAACCCAAATTATCCGAGTAACATTAACATAAAGAACATATTAGTATATCTAAAAATGAACGCATATGTTCTTTAAGCTAATTTCACTCGGATAATTTGGGTTGTTAAACTTTTTCTAATCACCCCGTGAATTCTATTAACCCCGGTTTACGGTAACTGAGCCTTAATGCAATATTTTTCTTATTTTAAATATTATACATAAAAGTGGTCATAGTAGACAAAACTTACTTCCAACAGGTTGTGCATGGAGTGAGGCATATGAGGCAATGTCGACTTCGTCGTGCCGGTGACTTCGTGAGACGCTGTCCGCGATGTTCGTCTATCTCTCTTCCTCCCGGACTTCTTTTGATTGTTATTCGCAGATTTACAATGATTCCCTTTCACACATTCTGAACTCGGGAAGTCATATAGACCATCAGAATCCGTAAATGGAAGTTGTCTCCCATAAAACTGGGGCGAAAACCTGCCGAGTCCCGTTTTATCACTAATGGGACTTTCGCTTCTAGAACTCACTGGACTTAACGGTCGACTACAGTCCGAAAGTAACGTAGGCGGTTTCAAACAAGCTTTCTCGTCAAGGCCCCTTTCAACACTAATACATTTAACAATAGAACATTTAGTCACTCCACTAGGCGCACATAAAGTCGTCAGCGGTATCTCTAAGGATTCTTTTAATGAAACCATCGTTTCTAATTCCTTAGCACTGGACGGCACATCATCTACTCTTTCATCAGTTCCAATACCCTCATCATTGGATTCCAACAGTGGATCATCGGATAAAGTCTCCGAATCTGATCTTCCACGTCTTCGTTCTTTTGGATCGTCATTGGAGCCTGCGGGGCTGGAATTAGTTTTCATCAGAGGTCGTCTTCTTGATTGAAAACAAGAAGGACCGCCGCCGGAGCCAGGGTCTTCCATCTCTGATGGGCATAGGGGATTACTTGAACCACATCGCGAAGGACCAGGGCTGGCCATGGAACTGTATCCCGATGAGGAAAGATTGGATTCCGAAGGCGCCCTTTCTCCCCGAGCGGACATTGAAAATGGGCTGAGGTAACACATGTTGCCGCTTGGAGGGGGAGGCCTGGGTGACAATGGTTCATCGGATTCCTCACTCGCATTGTACGTGACTGTTATAAGAGGCGGTGGGTGAAATTCCAAATGAGGTGGAGTACGTCTTGGCGGAGGCGATCCAGGAGAAGGTCGTTCTATCGTTAAAACAGGAACTCTTAGAGCTGAAGGAGCAGGCGAAGGTGATGACATTTCTCGTTCTGAGTCCTGGCTTTGGGTAAAGCTTGGGCTAGGTGAATCTGTTACGTGAGTGGACGGCGTCGGCGTGTCAGTGCTGATGGCAGGCTGTCGCAACTGAAATCATAATAAAATAAAGGTTAGATTTTTTGTTACACGAATTTTGTTTCACAATATTGCTATATTGAACCATAATATTAAACCGATGTTTTCGTAGGTAAGACAAAGAATTTACCCTTAATCTTAATCCAGATACGGGTCTTTCGGGTTTTGTTTCGTATTTGATCTCGTCCAACTCATCTTCACTTGGCGACACGCATGTAGCCGTAGATTCCTTATTTTTATCAGACTCCATGCTAGCTCTAGGCATTCTAGGTGAGGGTAGAGGCGTTGGCAGTGGTGTGGGGAGAGGAGTTGGTAGAGGGGTTGGTAGTTCTCTAATTGGTGACAAACATTTATTGATTCCACTAGGAACTTCGAGCAGGATAGAGGGAGGGTGGAGTAAATTGCTACCTAAAGAAGATGATTTGTGAGCACTTAGCGGATCGAATACCTGCAAAAATATTTTTCGTGTTAAATTCTGACGCTGCAGCAAGCATAATATTTATTTGTAAATGAGCTTTTCAAATCATGATTTTAATATAATAATAAAATAATATAGTGCATTACATACTGCAGTAATATAGGTACCGCAATAATAAAACAATATACTTGATTATTTACCTGGATCTCAATGGTATTGCGTGGTCTTGTAACTGGTGAATCAGGTGCTAAAGACGGTATATGCGAAGACGCCAGTGATATATCATCAGCGTCTATCGAGTCATCTTGTGGCGACGATGCAGAAGGTGTGCTTGACAGGGAGACTCCGCCTGATGACGCACGTGACACTATCGCAGCGGATGACGAGAAATTGCGAAACATCGCCAGTATAGAATCCGCACTAGATATTTTTGAAGTTCTAAAAATAAGAAACCAAGGTAAAGATTTACTGCAATCAAAAATCATATAAGAAATTAGAAAAACAAAGTTGGCAAAGATCAAGATGTATAAATAGTAAATATCTACCTTGAATACTTTTTGAGAGCAGCGTGAGCTAATGTAAAATCAAGACTAGACATGGAGTCACTGCCTTGATTACTGGATGTGCTGTGAGGAGATCTAATTTCAACTCCTGGAGATGGCGGCGTGCTTGAAGCTTTCGCTCTCATACCTCTATCGGCTATTACGGACATCGGAATCGTTATAGTATTTACTATGTCAACATCTGAACTGGAGCTCATTTCTGCAGATACCTTATTTAAAAGTCTCGCAAAGGTGACTTTCTTTTCTAATTTTGGATCTGATATGTGTCTCATTGAAGGGGATGTCGAAGGTGTGGACTCTTCACTTGCAAACGAGGTTTCCTTATTTTCCATACCGTAGTCCAAAAAAGCAGGCGCGCTTTCTACCGTATTGAGTGTTCGTTTTTCCGACATTTGTATTAATTCGTCCATCGTGATTTTCTTCGAGTGGTCGTTGCCCGATGCTGGGCTTATCAACTGCTGTAGTATTTGCTTTTTTTCTGCTGCGTTTTTCTTTGTAGGAGTAGAGTTGTTTCGTTTTTTCCGAGGTGAAGGGGTTCCTGAATAAAATCCCTTCGATATAACAACAATTATACAACCAAATCGTTCTATGATAAGCATTTGATACGACATCAATGTTCATGACAGAAACTACACCATATTTCGTATTATTTAAATTGGATTGAAACTCTAATAGAAATCGTAAAGAGTAAAAAATTGAAAGATCAGCATCATGCCTCTGATCTCATTATATGTGCAACTAACGGAAGCCAATTCTTTAGGATAAGTGCTATATCAAAGAAGTTTGTCAATTGTGCCAATTATTTTGGATTTCTAATGTATAAAATGTTGTTTGCAAGTGTTTTGAAGGTTTTAACATGACAAGACGAATGGGGATGTTGATCTACCAATGTAAATCGATATGGTTATTGGAATTACAGAAAAGCAACATAGAAAGCGAACATTAAGTGCGTTGTGCAGAAGTGTTACTATGGACATTTATTTCCAATAACCATATAAATGAAAAGGACAGTGTTATGCTGAATGTGCAAATACTATGCAATGTAAAAGTTTGATGTAAATGTTATATACAATGGACAGATATAAATGCACAACAATGTCCGGGGATTAAGAGCATGCCAAAGCAACATTCATAAAGAAGAAATCATCTTTTAAACTGTCATTTCATTATGTGATAAGAAATATAAATTGACAGCTCTAAAGATGACGCAATAGTTGGACGATCTAGAAAGGTGTTAAGGAAGGAAGGAGCGTCTACTTAAAAACTTTTTGTGCATAGTCAAGGGTGTACACATTGCTTGAAGTACGGAAATAGCGAGACCGAGTTATATTGGTCCAGGATAGCATTCCACATTGAGTGTCATTCAACAGCAGGGACACATCCAGTGCTATCAGAGCCCAGGATCACCGCGCGCTCCGCAAAGATGCTTTGATGTTCCCAAATGAATTGTCGCAACAAATACAAAGACGCAATGGTTTCCAAATAATAGTTATCAGATTTTTTAAATGTTAGAGCATCTGGTGATCCAAAGAAAAAGAAAATGAACGTTAAGTTAAAAAAGAATTTAACAAAAACAAATGAGGCAACGTTCGAAGGCAAAATGGGAAAGTTTTGTAAATGTAGTATGTGATGATGTGTGTATGACATAGTATGAAAATGGAACGTTGGTAATGGATTAAGTAAGATACTATTGCAGGTGTGAAAGTGTTTGATTAAAATTCCTATACGATCACGTTTCTCTAGGGTAATTGAGAAAACTAAGATAAATAAAATAGGTATGATTGTTATTTGGAAAATTTAAGTAAATGTTATAAATGGATTACGGTTATAGATGAAGTTAATCTAAATTCAATTCTATCCGTTCCATCGAGACATTCATTTTTAAAAAAAAACTTTAAATAATGACAAAAATGTGAATTCGGATAAAACTTTAAGCAAGTAGTATTTTTCTAGAATCTGAAGAGGAAACTATTAATTCGATTAGTAATCGTCAATAATGAAAGTGAATGAGGCGCGTCATCAGTGCGGAGAGCGCGGGCCGGACGCTCCGCTCCTTACGTCCGGGCGGCGGCTTTAACAGATCGTCCAAGCTAAAGGTGCGCGCGGCCCGCGGGTGCGGCGAGAGGCTCGACACCGACGGCTTGCGGATACCGAGCCGCGTGAGCAGCGTGCGCGGCTCGGGCGCGCCCGCCGCCGCCCCGCCCCCGCCGCCGCCCCCGCCCCCGCCCCCGCCCCGCCGCGCTGTGGACAAACCGCGCGTCACTGCCGCCGCTCACTGCGCCTCCGCCGTCGGCACCGCGGCGTACCTGCGCCGGCCCCCGCGCCGCGCCGCGCCGCCCTTGCCGCCCCCCGCGTCACCACGGCTCGCGGCTAGCCCAACACCCGATGCTACACTCGCGCTTGGACATTCGCATTTGACATTCCAACTAGGGTTGCTAATTGCCGATTTCGTCTTCCATTTTCGTTCAGCAATGTTCGGCTTTTACGCCTGCTAACTGGTCGGTTTGAAACTTTTCAAACCCTTTCTTAATAAACCGTGCTAAGATTTTAATATCAACGGTACGGTCAATTCAATTATTTATTTAAACCCCTTGACTCATAAAATTTTTCAATATAAATGTGATCGTGATAAAATGTCTTAGCAACCCTAGTTTTTATTCTTGAAACACACTAACAACAACGACCATGCTTGTGCTTTTGATTAAATAGGTGGCTTAGGTGTTATCGTCTTTATCGAATTGGTGTCACATCGATTTGTGCGAACATTCTTGGATGAAACAGACACAACTTTACTTTATTTTTTGTTTTCATGTTCCAGTTGGAAGTGTGTCAAAATGTCCAAGCGCTTTATTTTTCTGGAAATCTTTGGATGACAAACATTTAGACACAACTACTTTAACTTGGGACGAAAATGAGACATAAATAGAAGAAATTGTAATAATTGCAGATTTTAATATTCTGAATGGAAATTATCGTTCGTAAGATTAACAACAATTGTTACGTGTACATGTTATATTTATTGTGGCTTAGGTTAGGGTTTTGAAATGTACCGAGTTAAAAGAATTGTGCATCTCACGAAATCCAGAAACGAAAGAGATCTTTCTTACCGATACCAAGAATCTAATGCACAATCTCTAATCTAATGCTGTTCATGCACCGACATGATCGAAGATGCTAAACCAAACGCTAATGTGAGGTGTTTCTGGATCCGCAAGTTTCATAACACAGAATAGAAAAAGATAGACAAAAAAGAAAAATTACGCAAAACGTGTCCTTACCATCCCAGAGACAGTGCGTTTATTGAGAAAATACATGAGTATAGCAGAAATATTCTTACAAATAGAACAAAGCTTCATCAAAATTACTGTGACAGATACCTAAGCCATACAAAATTATGGATCACCTCACGAAAATTACTAAGTATTATGAAAGTCTGTGTATTTATCATAAAAAGTGACTGTGACAAGCTTATACGCGTTGTGCCTTCAAAATAGATTGGTAGAACAATTGAAATATTGGGGGTATAAATTACGAGCCTAAAGATTTGCCCTCCAGTCCGTGAGAGAAGATAAGGATAAACTTACGCCTGGCGCATCTGTCGGCTTCTTCTGCGAGGAGCTTCTCGATCTTCTCTGGGAAATGCCTTTTGGCACACCACACCAGGCCCACCATGCCTAGGACGGAGAAGACTGCGAAAAGCCCAAGCCAAAAGGGCTCTTGAAGCATTCGTGTACCCAAACCAACGATATTGGGTGTCGGATTGGGTGTTTCACACCTGTCGAATTATTTCAAATTAAATAATTTTAAGTTAACGTTTAATTAAGTGCTGCTTGAGCAAAATGTATTTTTGACTTTTAGACGGCGTTGGACTATGTCGCTCATAAAACCGTGTATTGAAGTTTGTTTTTATTTACTTTATTTTAGTAAAAATATAAATTTGCACGTAAAAACTTATTGAAATAATAAAAACCTAAACATATTACAACATATAGAGCAAAACATTCCAAGTGAGTTCCTCAAGGTAAAACATTAGGTCCGTTTACTTTCTAAACAAATAGGTTTATTGCCAATGTAATATAAAGGATGGATATTTGATCGTTTATTGGGTACTTGAACACATATGAAATAGTTCAGTTTCCCGCGCTAGCCGCCCGAGACGAAAACAGTAATTTCTGAAAGAAGGTTGAAATACGAGTACTTACCTCTTTCCTTTCCAAGAAGGGTTGCACTGGCACAGAAATCCACCATCCCTTTCAGTACAAGCGCCACGATTGTTGCAAGGCTTCGACGCGCACGCTCGTACGCGCTCGGCGCACCGTTTCCCGCGCCAGCCGCGCGCGCACGAGCACGTGAACGCGGCGCCGCCCTCGTCGCCGACTGCCAGCGAGCAGTTGCCGAACACGCACGGCGATCGCTCGCACGCAGTTAGCATGCAGAATATACCTGGTTTCAAAGATATACAATATTATTAATTATTAAAGATGGAATGGTTAAAATAGGTAGCGTACGACATACCGAAGTGGCGGTTTTTAATAGCATTGTAACATGTAGGCTGGAATGTGCGATTTCAATTTCATCAGGATTGGATCCTCCGTCATATTCTGAAGGGGGAGAAAAAGATGGGGAAAAGTAAGAGATTTTGTTACACGTCAGTATACTTATTACTGACTCTCTCTCAGGTCTAATCGCCTCTGTGGTCTAGTGGTTCGTCCCACCCGTGTAAGACACATGGGCCCCGGGTTCGATTCCCAAGAGGGGGGTAGAATTTGTACTCGGTTTGGTTGGTGGTAGGGCTTATTTCAAGTTCGCCTGGCTAGCTACCACCATTTTACCTAAGTTTGACGCATTGAAAATTGCCAATTTAAAAATTGTTGTGTTCCGGCAGTTAGAGGTAGAGGAGATAGCTAGTTCCTCAGCGATGAGGATTTTGGGAGTAGTGCACTTCCACTTTCGGCCTTATCGTCACTTAACATCAAGTGAGAAGAAGCGCTCATGGCGGAACTTGACAGGCTGATCGTACTCGATCACTTTTGTTAAGCAACGCTCAGTCCGGCTAGGTGTCGGATGGGTGACCGTTAAGTGGCATTACAACTGAGCGCTTCCGTGCTTCGGAGGGCACGTTAAACCGTCGGTCCCGGCTGTTGTCATCTGATAACAGTCGTTAAGCCAAGTTAAAGGCCTTACAGGCGGCTTGATAAACTCTAACACCAGAGGTGGCCACTATTCCTCATTCGATAAGAAAGAAAGAATCAAGTGAGATGAAGGCCAAGCATGAAGGCCCATTGTGTATAAAAAAAGGTCGATCTAGGCATTACTGGAGTTGGTTCTCACAGATTACAAACATTACAGTACAATGTTTACCAGTATAGTACCCGGCGCACTGGCAGTAGTTCCTGGCGTCGTCGCTGGCGCACGCGCCGCCGTGCACGCAAGGGTTGGGGTAGCACGACTCCAGGTTGGTCTCGTCGGGCAGGAGCAGCAACTTGTTGTGGTACTCCGGATCTGAACAAGAAGTCCATATAAGAAAGAAGTTATGACATATTATTCTGTAAATAAAATATCCGCGAGTTATGAATATTGTTGCACCTAATGTATGAAAAATCTTCGCGTCCGACTTACCTCAGTGTCTCAAGACGAAAGTCTATGAACAGTGTGTGTTGCCAGTGATGACTTACGGCAGTGAAACGTGGCCGCTAACTATGGGTCTCATAAGGAGGCTCAAGGTCACTCAGCGTGCAATGGAGAGAGTCATGCTCGGCGTTTCCCTACGTGATCAAATCAGAAACGAGGAGATCCGCAGGAGAACTAAAGTAACCGACATCGCTCGAAGGATTGCTCAGCTGAAGTGGCAATGGGCGGGACACATAGCGAGAAGAACCGATGGCCGTTGGGGCAGAAAGGTTCTGGAATGGCGACCGCGCACCGGACGACGCTCCGTGGGTAGGCCCCCGACAAGGTGGACCGACGATCTGGTGAAGGTCGCGGAAAGCCAGTGGATGCAGGCAGCGCAGGACCGATCGTCGTGGAGATCCTTAGGGGAGGCCTATACCCAGCAGTGGGTGTCGTGTGGCTGATATGATGAATGTATGACAACACCATGACGTTATATTTATGTGATTTAGGCTAGTGTTATTTAAAGTTACAAAGCAAGATCGTTCTCGCCTGTAAGCTCTATAATCAACTCGGCGATCAGGCCAAAACATTTTTGGTCATTACAGAACTGAGGCTCTCAAACATGAGCCTAGCTCGATGGAAAAACGGCAAATAGAAGGAAGATAGTACCTATCTGAGTCAGGAAACTTAACAAGTATTACTTTTGTTGACAGTGACAGTGATGTCAACGTTCAGCCTGCGACCTGCGTTCACCCGCGTGCTTCGTTACGGTGAGCCCGCGCAGGTACGAGATGTTGACGATGTAGGCAGACTATTACGGAATGCCACAAACATTGAGCAGGAGTAACTTTGTTGACGACGACGGCGATGTCAACGTTCAGGCCGCGCTCGCCAGCGTGCTGCATCACCGTGAGCGCGAGCAGGTACGAGGTGATGACGATGTAGGCTGACTATTACGGAATGCCACAACCATTGATGCAATGGCTCTCCATTGAGCCGAGCCATTCTCGGCGTTTCCCTGCGTGATCGAATCAGAAACGAGGAGATCCGCAGGAGATCTAAACTAACCGACATCGCTCGAAGGATTGCTCAGCTGAAGGGGCGATGGGCGGGACACATAGCGAGAAGAACCGATGGCCGTTGAGGTGGAAAGGTTTTGGAATGGCTCGTCGTGGAGATCTTTAAGGGAGGTCTATACCCTGCAGTGGGTGTCGTGCGACTGATATGATGATGATGACAACCATTGAGTAAGGAGTACCTTTGTTGACGCCGACGGTGATGTCAACGTCGAGGCCGCGCTCGCCCGCGTGCTGCGTGACCGTGAGCGCGTGCAGGTACGAGGTGATGACGAGCGGCGCGCCGGGCTCCAGCTTGCGCTTGCTGCGCGCGGCGGCGCACAGCACCCACTGCGTGCCGTTGTTGTCCGTGTAGCTGTCCTTCACCTGACAATGAAGGTGGTTGACATTTTTGAATTAAATGGTAGTGTTGGTTTTTTGCTTCGTTCATACTTATAGAAGTTGTACCTACTTTAATAAATAAAATAGGACTTGGAAAAGGGCATCAATATGTAGGGTTTTGAAGTTTCTGAGCGTCCTCGATTAGTTAAGACTATAGAAGACTTGAAATTATAGAGAACTGAATCTGATCCGTCAAATAAACGTAGCAATAGGAGGTTATCGTTTCGATGTACGGCTGTGTGAGAGCGTTAGTCAAGCCTCAAATACACGAGTAGCACTGCAATCGACAGTGTCAACTGCAGCTGTCAGTGCGTTGGCAGCTGCCGTAAACGATGTTCAATGTACCTAAATATTACAAAGATATCATACCTGTATCCACCCGTTGCCGTCCCCGCAAGCTGGCAGTCGGGCGGCACGAGCGGCGCGGCGTGCAGCGCGAGCAGGCAGGCCAGTACACAGGCGCGGTGACGTGTAATGAGGTCCATACCTCTATCCACTCATTGCCGTCCCCGCAAGGCTGCCGGTCGGGCGGCGCGGGCACGAGCCGCGCGGCGTACAGCGCCAGTAGGCAGGCCAGTACACAGGCGCTGTGACGTGTAATGAGGTCCATACCTCTATCCACCCGTTGCCGTCCCCGCAAGGCTGCGGGTCGGGCGGCGCGGGCGCGAGGCGCGCGGCGTGCAGCGCGAGCGCGAGCGTGTGCGCGTGCGGCGCGAGCAGGCGCGCCCGGAGGCGCGCGCGCGGGGGCGGCGCGCCCGGCCAGTTGGGCGCCGCCAGCCGCCCGCCGCCGTGCACCTCCACCACGTGGCTCACGTTAAGAAACCCCACTGGAAATATACAGGGTGTTATGATGTTAATGAAAATAAATCAAGAAATATTTTATCCTTAAAAAAGTTGAAAAGTGTGGGTGAGACAGCCTATCTGAGCTTGAAAATGCGAAAAACTGAAGTGTAGTACAACGTGTTGATGAATGAACCAAAAATGGGAAAACCGTTTCTTCGGACCATCGAACTGAACAACTTTTACTTTGGGAGCAACTCTGAAATAGCGAAAAAAAAGATGCTTACATAAATTTTAATATTTTTATTAATAATTTTTGTATGAAACTGCAACTGCTGAATTTTTTTCGTGAAATGAGCTGCAAAATTAAAACAGTTTTTTCCACAGATCGGCGATTCTGCATCGTACGCAAATGCAACGGACGCAACGCACCAAAGGAATGAAATTGGTTATGCCATGGTTCTGGGACCCTATTTTTGAATCACTCGGCCGGCGTCGAGCGCTCGTTTCTACTGATTTTCGTTCGACAAATCAACTCAAATGTATGGGATGTCGAACGAAAATCAGTAGAAACGAGCGCTCGATGCCAGCCGAGCGATTCAAAAATAGGGCCCCTGAACGTTCTGGCTGTATGGGTATATTAAACGATTTAAAAGAATACGCTCATTGCGCACGATGCGAATCAATTCATCGTTTCATCAATCGTTTCTCGTGTTTGATGGTTCCATGGATCGGTCACCTTGTAAGAGGATTAAATCAAAATGCACTAATATCACATCACAATCACGTGATTCTACCTTCACAGTTTTAATTTAGCTGCTACTTGATCATAGTTTTGCACCAGTTTATAACAATTTTATCGCATTTTTGTTGCAATTTTGTCACAGTTTTAAGCACAGTTGTTTTAGTGAAAGTCACAATTTCGTCAAAACCACAGTTTGATTGCAATTTTCACGAACCGTTTTGTGTTAGAAGCCAAAACTTACCCGTCTTGAAATGCGCAAGAAACCCCACTCCAGTGACATTTTCTCCAGTTTTCAACCTCAGTCTTAGCACTTCGGATTGCGACACAAACAGCCCGTTGGTCAGAATGCTGGGGTTCATGAATGGACGGATCGGCATGCTCTGAAGGTCCACTTGGACTTCTAGGAAGGAGTCTTCGGGGATGGCACCGCTCAGGTTGGTGGGGACGCCCTTCTCGAACGTTCCGTAGCCGAAATCGTAGTAGCTGATGTTCAGAAACACGCGCTTGCCTGCAAAACATTACAATACTTATCAATATTTATCAGATAAATCGGTTTCAATTCCAGCCGTTTGAACTAAATAAACCTCTTTAATCCAATAAGTTGGGTAGGTAAGAAGAAGTTGGAACTGCTAATTGTCCAACACCAATACACATCAGCAGGCTACTACTTCCACTCTCTAAGTAAGAAGTTGAGTCAATTTTCTGATACCTACTACTGGCAGGCCTCCTTCACTCGCTCAAGGTCGCGCGATAAGCACCTACCGCTAGCCGTTCGTGCGAACGAACAAGTGAGTAGCGGGCCGCCACACGCCCGCCGCCGTATTAGCGCGGCATACTGCCTGCATAGGTATTGCCTCTTTATAATAGTAACAATGTCGAATCGACATTACTGTGCCGTATACGGTTGTCAAAAACAAAATACCAATTAAAAATTGTCGTTTTTCACATTATGATATACGCTACGCAGATCATTTAAAAGAACACAACCTTAACGTTGCGTCATTAGAAAAGGTAAGAAGCACGCGATAGAAAGAGAGGCAACTACTAGATGAATATAAACTGTACTGCAGGCCATTGCGCGACCTGAATTGCACTTTATTGTGTCGGAGCAAAAGTCGCTTTTTATTTAAATTACTATGCGGCGTGCTGCTTCTGTACTTTGTACTATTACTTATTCTGTGCTACTGGTACACGATGTCTTTTCGTTGATTTTTCGTGTTTTAATGTTGGTGAGTTTTTATTTTAACCGACTTCGAAAAAAAGAAGCAGGAGGTTATCAATTCGGTTGTATGTTTTTGATGTTTATTATTTCAGTATGTAAGTACTCCGTTATTAATATACCGCTATGGCAAATCCTTTTTTTTCAAAGATCGGTCCCATTTTTTGAAATTTTGAAATCGGTATTTTTTAGGTCATCCTGAAAATACTGTCATTTTCCTTGGCAACATGATATGTGATTTTTATTTTTTTATGTCTGCTTGGTACGTGACATTTATTTTTAACCGACTTCATATCGATGGTGCACTCCAAGTTGGGCAGCAAGAAGTTGGGGTAGTTGGGGCTCCTGAGCGTGCCTTCCGTGGATGTGAAGGTCTGCGCGGGGCAGCCGGCCAGCTCAATTGCGTGCCAGCTCAGAGAGAACCCCGCGCATTGATGGCTAGGGGCAGTAATACATACCAGCAGGCGCCAGGATATCGATGGTGCACTCCAAGTTGGGCAGCAAGAAGTTGGGGTAGTTGGGGCTCCTGAGCGTGCCTTCCGTGGATGTGAAGGTCTGCGCGGGGCAGCCCGCCAGCTCCACCGCGTGCCAGCTCAGCGAGAACCCCGCGCCTTGGTTGCTGCGCCCAGTCAACACAGGTTCAGGGATATGTTCCACAACTAATAGATTTTTGTAAAAGTTTAAGATAGGTGTTGTTCAGCCCCCTAGCATAACCACCGAAATGCGACATGATTGGGTACGTGTTACAAAATAACCGCTAATGCCGAATATGGATATGGTAGATAGGGACCATCAAACTGAACAACTTTTACTATTGGACCAACTCTAAAATCGCGAAAAAAATCTGTTGTTTTATACAAAAATGAATAACGAAAATATCAAAAAGTAGGTATGAAACAGCTGATTTTATTTCGCGATTTCAGAGTTGGTCCAATAGTAAAAGTTGTTCAGTTAGATCGTCCCTATCATATTAGGCATTAGGGGTTATTTTGTAATACGTTGTTTATGTATATCGTGATTCATATCATTACGCGATATATCGATAATTATCCCTGTTAAGTATACCTAGCTGATATGTTTCCTGCACCCACCCGTTCTTCTTGTCAGGTAAAAAAATCTGGAATGGGTGGTAGGAAAATATAGACGACTCAAAAATGCTTAATTATTAAATTTATTTGAATAAAGACATTTTGACTTTGACTTTCGGTGATCATACTACGGGGCAGAGCCTGTGAAATAGGCCAAAGCAATAAACACTTCGTTAGGAAAATCATTAAAATTCAGTATTAATAATTTTATTTAAAAAGAAAAATTTACAGCGAATACAATACTGCGTCTGATTTCACTGAGCTGTAGACGAATCTGATATTTAAAAACACCATAATATGCATAAAAACAATGATATCTGAATAAGGCAAAAATTATATTTCATTACACTAATTTGTTTGATAAAACTTACTTGTAATCAGAATGAAAGTGCAGCACCGCTCTATTTTCCTCTGCGATCCATTTCGTTACGCCGAGAGATCCACAATATCTTGATGATTTCATGTTACTCGGGTCTCGGACCTGAAATATTTCAAATAAGACAAAAAACTATTAAATCGCGGAGAAATGCAAGATTTAGACCAAAGTATACGTCCAATTAATATCGTGGCAATATAATGTATGGAAACCTGATAACTACCTAGGTATTACAAGTTACATCGAACTCTTATAGGGCCAAGCTACACTAGGAAGTGAAGCGATAATGAAGATTTGCAAATCGATAGGTACCTTAAATCGCAAAAGAATACACCTAACTCCACTTAGTCTCAGAACACACTGTGAAACGCAAAAATGACTAAACTGCAACTCTAGTTACTATTGAGTTTCATTTGATTTTCATTTAAGTTTATGCCATAGGGTCCTATAGGAAACCACACACGAAGCAACGAGCTTGAAACCTGTTTAAAACGCGTTTCATCATGTACGGTTTCATTTAGGACTCTTTAGCATAAACTCAAATTTAACTCAAAAGTAACTAGAGTTGCGATTTCGTCACTTTTGCGTTTCACCCCCTGTTCTGGGCCTTCGGAAGCAAAGGAAGTTGAGCCGATGAGATCCTCTCCAATTTGATACATACCTCTATGAAGTCGTACATGCAATCCTTCTGGTACTCAAGCTCGATCTTGTGGAATATGAACACTAGCCGGGTTTCTGGGGGACCTTCCACGTGCACCCAGTAGTCCAGATCATTGTCGTAGTGGCTCGGGTAGTTGGGGCTTGATAGTACTCCTGCCAAAGTTAAAGCGGCGTGAAATATCCCAAGGCTGCTATTGTTAACGTTATAATCGTGTTTCAAACGTGTTTGAATTGTAATGCTTTTTGACGCAGTTCTTGTTTTTTTAACCCAAAACCGAAACACGATTGAATTAGGCTCCAGCTGATTGGTATGATGAAGTATTTAGTTATAATGAGCAAAATTACTTTGAATAATATTAATGTTGTTAATGTCAAAACCTTTTTAAGTAGAGGTATATTTTTTTGAGTCAAGCAAGTGACGTTAATAAACGGTAAAGATGGTAGAGGTTAATTAAAGTAGTTAACACTTTAGTCTTTAGTACGTGGTGAAATCAAAGTGTGTGCCCTTAGCCCCTAAGATATAAAAAAAAATTTTGGCTTTTTCGGGAAAATTGTCGGAATTACTATTTAAAGCGATGGTGATCATTTCAACTTCACTTTATAGGTGTATTTTTAAACTTGTGCAGCGTTCAATACATGTAGTCCAGGGGTGGCCAAAATTGTGACTTGTGAGCTACCTACTACTTGTGTTAAAAAAATATTTCTTGCGGTCGACTGCAAGGTAGAGTTTAGATATTAAATGCTATTTTTTCATATTTTTCTATTCAGTTTATTTGACTCTCGCGGGCTACCTAATTCGCCTTTGCGGTCGAACGTTAGACTGCGGTCGACCTCGGCTGCCCTAAACAAAATTCAAGTATCTCATTCCAGACAAAAACAGGAGAGCTTAAAAACGTTATTTAGGGTTTTTATTGAAAAACAAAATATTCTGAACACTAAAATGTTATAATATCTTTGGTATTTAAAATAAAAACATATTATGTCTGAAAAAAAATAAGTTTTAACATTTTAACGAACGAAAATAGTGGTCTGCGAAGAAATATTTACTGATTTGTCAATAATATTTTACGCTATAAATAAGTAACATGAGATTCTCTATTATACTTTAGCTGTCTTATTCAGAGACGTTTCACAAAACTGTGGTGCAAGACTGTTCTAACAAAACCTGGTTTAATTCTTGTAAACTAATCACAATGCACCTTATAATCTTTAAACGATGGGACTAAACGTTAAACTGTCACTGTGAATACGATTTGCGCTAAAATGGCGTTAGTCCGCAGTCTAACGCCATGTTAACTTTGGCCCTAGTTTAACGAACGCACTCTGAATAAGACAGTAGAAGTATTCCCGTAGATACTTGTTTTCAGCTTTGCATAGAGCCATAGAATATTTTACTTTACGACTATAAAATAAATACATAGAAATCAAGTATCTGCTAATCTATTTAAAATACAAATATCTTGATAAAACTTGCTTGTTTTTAGTTAGAAACGGAAAGTATACTTTGTTTTAGTTTTAGCATAGATTTTGCAAACGGAAAAAGATACTAGAAACAAATAATTGGCTTTAATTTCCGAATTAAACCGAATTTTAATAAGATAAAAAAAATGGTAGATGCAATTTGCTTTGCTTAAACAGAAAATGTTTTTTTTAAATCCGATTAGGTGCAGGAGACTTCTGCGTATGGCAGCTGACCTCTTGGTCATCCTTGAGAGAGTCCTTAACCTAGGGTTCCTAGGATAGCGGTGCCGTCATATTACGGTCGTAATATAGCGGCGGTGAATGTTGTCTATGTAAACAATACGACGACATCGTAACGTCAGAAACTGCGCCGTATTGTTTTCATAGACACTTTTCTACGCCGCTAAATTACGGTCGTAATATGACGGCACCGTCATTCTAGAATACCCTAGCTTTAGACATAATCTTATTACCTGAAGTCCCTTCCACAGTTCTGTTGGTGACCACGTGGTGCGCGTTGAGTTGGCGCTTGCACACAAACCCGCCGGTGGTGGCGCACTTGTGCAACGTCCAGTATAGGCCACTGGGCTGCGACGGGACGGGGGACAATTTCCACTGAAATTCAGTGTCTATTTTATAACGTTGAATGAAGTGCGTGTAGGCTTTTACAAGCTCTTCTAAGTATGATTATTGTAGAGAATGTTATTTTAATGCACTACGAGTTAATGCTTGGCCTTCCTTTATTCCCATCTGCCCCACCGCTCCTGCTCCACCACCGGGGTGGTGGTTGGCACTTATTAGTGCGAACTTGGCACCGGGGTACTATAATTACGAAGGGGGCAGATGGGAATAAATAGGTGCCATCGACGACTGGAGTGGTAAACGCCACCTATTAGTGCCAACCAAGGGCGTCGCCAGCCCATGGCCCAGGGGGGGCTAAGTTAATATTAAAGAGGATGAGAATGATATGAATTGTAGGTACAGTCAACAGCACCTAATGAATTTATTTAAGTTTTGAGATGGGCAGGATTTATCGGAAAAGCAAGTCAATTGCACGGCCTTAGGACTTTGGTTATCTGATGGGAATAATAGGTGCCATCGACCATCGGGGAGGCGGAGCTTGAAGGGGGCAGATGGGAATAAAGGTTGGCCTTCACCTCACCAGATGTCAAGTGACGATAAGGCCGAAGGTGGAACCGCACTACACCCGGAATCCTTATTACTGAGGACCTGGCTATCTTACCTCTAACTGCCGGAACACAACATTTTTTTATTGTTGGTATGGCGTCAGACTTAGGTAAGATGGTGGTAGCTAGCCAGGCGGACTTGATATAAGCCCTACCACCAACCAAAACGGGTACAAATTGTACCCCCACTGGGAAGCGAACCCACGACACCTGTGACTTACACGGGTGGGCAACCACTAGACCACAGAGGCGGTTAAAAAATAAAAATAAATGCCTTCCGAGGAAGATCCTGACTTAAATACTAGTTGGGTAGTTGTTTTTCTTGATTAAATATCTATTGTCTTCATTAAGTTGGCTTGGCTATCGAAGTTACCCATAAGGTAAAAGCTTAGTTGTGTCTGCGATAACTTACCTGAACCCCCAAGCACTCCTCCTCCAAGTCATCCGTGTCGTTATACAACCAGCCCTGGTACCCGACAGTGCTGCCATCGACCCAGCTGAAGTTCTCGCCGCTGGCCTTGTCGACCCTAGCGCCGAGCCAGTACACCGACCCAGCGCTGTAATCGCTGCTCTGTCTGATCCCTGACACGATGAAGCGCTCCTCTTCGGTCGAGTGTACGGAGGACAGCTGCATGTTCAAACCTTCGCAGACCTGCAAAGAAGTAGGTACGAACGATATTTTGGGTAAATGATCGAAGAGGTAAAACCTCTTTGATTAAACCCACCTTTATGTCTCATTTAGTTTTAAAAAGACAGTGTATCTGACAAAATTTTGGTACTTGAATACAATGTTTCACTAATAATAAAACATGTGAGCAAAGAAAAAACTTACCGAAGCATTAAAATAATATAGTTCGATAGATGTAAAAATATATTTTAGTAAAGATAAGCGGTGAGCAAAAGTTCCATAACATAATAATAAAATTAAACTTAAACTACACCTTTATAAAAATAATGAAATTCTACCAAAGAGGAAGGTGATTAGTAGATCTAAGAATACATTTTATCACTGCTATAAAAATGTGCTGAATGGTGGATTCAATTAACAGTTGTGTTACGATTGTCCGTAAAAAGAACCGTAAATAAATAAACTAAGACCATTAGTATTTACCTCTGTTAAAAGTGTGTCTAGCGACTTAAAATGAAGTGAGGGGTAAACATTTCCATAAAAAATTCGCTGAATAAACGTTCTCTAATGTTGTTATCTTGTGTAGCTCGTAGCACAGCACACTACGAAGTTACGTAGCACGCGTCTACGGTGCTACGTGATTATAATGTTGTGATCTTGAGTAGCTCGTAGCACAGCGCGCACTACAAAGTTACGTAGCGTTCTTCTACGGTGCTACGTGATTATGATGTTGTAATCTTGTGTAGCTCGTAG